>JAMPIV010005836.1:237500-339739 GCA_024509875.1 Oreohelix idahoensis
TAGTTTAGCTCTGCATATTTAGAGAGCCCCTTGGATGGCGGAGAATGCACAGTATGCCACGCGCTTCTTACCCCTAGCTTGGGATCAGATGGTGACGATCTTTTAAATGCCAACCAAGCTGGAGAAACTGGTGCTCATGACTTTAACTCAATACGTTTCGGAATGGAAGAAAAGCCACAGGAAAAGCCTAGATCTACAATGTAGATAATACCAAGGAGTCTTCAACTTGGTATTGGCTGCAAAAGAGCGAGAAGCTCAGCAGTTCTAGTTAAACAACAAGAAAAACATTTCGCGGGAATACAGAATAAACTCTTCATGATTCCTTGGATATCTTATATAATGAAGAGCATTCGCCTTCTCTTGTTCATCTCTTTATCCCGAATATGTCTCTCGTTTTTATGAACAAGCCTAACTAATGAAACTATTGACATTATTCCAAAGGCCATACCTATTTATACAACTATCATACTTCAGGCGCGAGATTCATAACACAGGAAGAATTAACATTTTTCTTAGAGGCCGCTGTAAACCAGACACTAGCACTTTAATGTCTGGTCTGGGTACGTGAGAAGTTGACTACTTACTTTGAGGTCCCGATACACAAGAAATTGGCACCTTACTGTAAGGTCTGGACACAAGAGAAGTGGATACTTTACTTCCATGTCATAACACATGAGAAGTTGTCGTAATTTTTTATAAGATAGGTCTGAGATATTTAGGGTCCCGTCCGAGCAGAGGTGATAGTGTTAACTATGTGAGAGTAAGGTGTAAGAAATAGTTTTCTTTTTCACGAGGGTGAGAGTGTAAGAGAAAGAAAGTCTCTGGATTGAGTAATTGCTCTAATCCAGCCTATCTTTACGACTATATTTAAATCAGTCGAACTTTCTCTCCTTGTACAAAATACAAGTTACACTACACTCATGTACACACAATTTTGTGACACATATATATATATATATATATATATATATATATATATATATATATATATATATATATATATATATATATGCACAAACATGAAAACAAACTATGGATAACATATAATGGGCAGGGGTTGACCAACACGTTAACTAAAGGTTTATTACGTTTATTACCAATAGAAAATCACAACATTAAGCAGTTACATCAATAAAATATAGTTTACAGACAAGATGAAAAAATCATCTCAATAGGCCCTCCCCTCTGGTAAAGGAAAACAAAGAAGATCCTAACAGAGGTAATTAACCCAAAAGATCAATTTTTAACAGTAAGGTGGGGAATAGTCAGTATGGGAAAAGAATAGGTTCATAATTTAATCTATCCCGTGAATACTCAGATTAGTGAGAAAAAAAAGAGAAGATTAGTATACTGATGGTAACAATAGAAATAAGTTTCTTTCTCCGTTCATTCAATTCCCATACATACAGTGGCCACTTTCAGATTTGCTTACCCAATAGTTGTCGCAGGCATTCCATGGAATTAAACTCTAACAGGTACTAAGACTATTCAGAGTCATATTCTTTGTCAATTTCAGCCCCAGACTATCCGGTGTGCTGACCGCTATTTTTCCGGTAGTCGCTGAGATTGATGCGTTAATTATTTTCCTGGATCTTTCTCTTTTCACTGCAGTTAGTTGTTTGGGATAAGTTTTCTATGTGGTGGCACCGTCATAAGAATTTATATATATATATATATATATATATATATATATATATATATATATATATATATATATATATATATATATATATATATATATATATATATATATATATATATATATATATACTTACTTACTTACTTACTTAGTCGTTCCCCTTCTACCGTGAGGTGTAGAGATTTGGAAGAGAGAGCGCCAGACTATTCTATCGGCTGTCTTCCTCCTGGCCTGGTTCCATTCTAGTCCTCGGTCCTTCAAAGATTGTCTAATGTTGTCCTCCCAGCGGACTCTGGGTCGTCCTCGGGGTCTGGATCCTTGGCTCTTTGTTTCCCATGCTTGTCGTGGTAGCCGATCTTCTCCCATTCTGCAGACATGGCCAAACCATCTTAGTTGGGACTGTTCTACTTGGGTCTGTAGGGGGTGGCATTTTAGGCCTTGACGTATCGTCTGGTTGCGTACCATGTCTCTTCTTGTTACTTCAACCACCTTCCTCAGATACCTCATTTCTGAGGTTTGGATCTGGCTTTTATGGGTTGTAGTCATTGCCCATGACTCGCATCCATATGTCAAGACTGGGACATGGGTGGAGCGGTATACAGCCATCTTCGTTTTCTTACCAACCTCTCTCTTGCTGAGGAATCCTCGATTTATGGCCTGAAAAAGTCTCCCAGCTGCTGCTTTTCGAGTGGCCAACTCTTCTTTGATGCCTCCCTTTCGGTCTATAATAGCTCCGAGATATTTAAAGTGGTCGACCTGCTCCAGGACCTGTTCTCCCAGCTTAATTTGATGTCTTCTTTCTTCTCGTGATATCACCATGGATTTTGTTTTAGAGCTGCTTATGACCATCCCTCTCTTCTCCAGCTCTTCCTTCCAGACTTGCAGATTGGATTGGAGATGTGCCTCTGATTTAGCAATCAGGGCAACATCATCAGCAAATGCCAGCTCTGAAATATAGACCTGTCTCATCTTCCAGTACCACACTGAATACTTTCTTGTTCTCTCCTTACATGCCTTGACAACATCGTCCATAAGGAGTATGAAGAGGTAAGGTGATAGGATATCACCTTGTCTTACACCAGTTGTGGTCCTGAACTCTTCTGACTTATGGTTTGCTGTCCTCACATAATTTCTGCACGACTTGTAGAAGCTCTGTATAGCATGAATCAGAGGTGCTGGGATATTCTTCCTTGCCAAACAGTCCCAAAGTTTGCTCTAAGGGACCCTGTCAAACGCCTTTTCCAGATCTATGAAACAAAGATGGATCTCACTCTTATACTCAAGGGCCTTTTCACTCAGCTGTCTGAGTGTGAAGATTAGGTCTTGAGTACTTCGGTTTGCTCGGAATCCGCACTGGACCTCATCCAATTGTGGCTCAGCTAGGCGTCGGAGTCTCTGCTCTAGGATTCTAGAGTAGATTTTTCCAGGGACACTGAGAAGGGATATGCCTCTATGGTTTCCACACTGTCGATTGTCACCTATATATATATATATATATATATATATATATATATATATATATATATATATATATTGTTCAGATGTTGTCAAACCGCTGGTTGCTGATACCCTCTGTGACGTGATGAAAAATTAAAGAATGATACTCATCGGCTGTTCCCTGAGGTGATGGCCGAGTATGACCAGTGAGTTCTCTTGAGTGTAATCCAGTAGAAAAGCTTACTGTCATATGTTTGAAAACAATAGTGATCTAAATTTTGCCACAGCAGGCTAGTAATATATATATATATATATGGGAAAATGTCTGGTAATATTCTGTTCGAGTTATAATTAAAAAAAAATTATTGTTAGTGTTCTTGTTTTTGACCACTCTCATGGATGGAGAAGGTGGACTGCACAGGGTTACAACACGAAGATTCAACCACAATAATCTCTGGATGTTTTAAGAACATAAGGCCGTAAGACCATAAGACTGCTAAATCGCAGGGTTATGATCAGCCTAGATTTGGGAAAAAATTACAAACATTTTAACAATATTATAAATATCCAAATCTAACACGCGTTTAGGTAGGACCTCTTTAACCACTCCGTTATTAAATTATATTTAAAACCACAAAGGTCTAGCGTATCTTATCGCTTTTAACACGTGATATAGACACTTAGTCATTTACAAAATTACACATAATGAATAGAAGGAAATTTATTTCTGTCAATTATCAATCGCCTAGCGTCTTTTAATTAATTAAAGCATCTCTTACTGGGGAATAGCGAGTAATTAAATTTACGTTTACAGCTTGAAAAATTAGCTAGATGTTATTTAATACGCCATTCAATTAACACAGAAAATCCCAGTGAAATATAAATAAAAAAACTTTAACACGTTTCAATCACTTAAATGCTAATATATATATTTACCGCAACACAGGTAAAAATGAATATCTCCACGTATTTAAGTAATCAAATTGTAATATGGCTCTATAATAACGAGCTAGATATATTTCAAAAATCGTTTCTGTAGCGACTGATATCTGAGTTAGGGGAGACGGGCATATATACTGAAATGCTGGTATTTCCCTCCTTAGTGCGAAAATTCGCACCTACAGCCATGTTAGGGCAAATCTACTGTTCGATTCCTGAATTAAAGGTTTTATACGCACCTTTGCCGACCACATAGACGCTTGCTAGCCTCAGACGTCTTTTGATCCCGTCTCTAATTGCGTCCCCTGGGAAACGCGAACAAACGAATGTGGTCGGTAAATGTGGTTATCGCTTAATTCCCCCTGTCAAATGTAACTAATCAAAGGTACGTCTTCTGTCTTATCGCTCTTGATTCTACAATTAACGACCCGATCTCTTCCTACACGCGTTTATTGTCCGATCTGTCACTATTCAGTTAACGGCTCTAGTTTCATCGCGCTTCGGGCAATCGCACTAGGCCCGTCCCCTTTTGAAGGAAAGACGGTTAGAGATCTGAATAGCTGTTTTGATAGCACGTGAAAGAAAACAGGTAGGCGTGGCTAAACTATAAGTAAGACAGCTAGCGAAAAGGCATGGCTTTTGAGCAATAACCCGTGCATGCTAATGAGGGAAGCAAAGGTGGGGAACCCACGTTGGTTGAGTTGATTGAAAAAGAAAGAGGGGTGACGGTGGGAATAAAGAGGACTGATCAAGGTGGTCGATTCTCATAACCTGTCACAGAAGTGATGCAGCCTGTTTCCAGGACCACCACTTGGAGGTGGAGTAGGGTCTTGGTCAGCTCTGGTTCGCTGACCCTAACGCAAGCAGTTAAGCTATGGGTCGCTGACTGCATTTATCACAGTTGCTGCGCCTTCGGTCCTACTTTGAGATCAGGATACACGAGAAATAGGAACTTTACTTTGAGGTCAGGAAGAACAAGAACTTGACTACTTTCTATTTAATTTATATTTTTTAACGTCTGTCGGTTTGTCCCCTACAGAAACTGGAGACGCAATGTTTTTGCGGTCTTAAAAATTAGATATTATTTGTATTGCTTCCCTTAACATTAATTTTGGGTCAATATGTCAATAGATTTCCCATTTAAAAAAAAAAAGGATTCAACAAGATCAGGGGTCGCAATTTGTATGGTTCATCTACTTTTAGAGTCTTCATTATCTCACACAGCAAGAAACATCAGATGACATTCTACTTAGAACCTGTGGAGTTAGTGACGCACTAGCACTAAGGATAAGATACGTAGAAGATCTTACAGAAGATTTTAAACATCAGGCTCAGTTAATATATACCTTGAAAGGCTCAGTTAATATACCTTGAAAGGCTCAGTTAATATATACCTTGAAAGGCTCAGTTAATATATACCTTGAAATGAAAACTGGTTACAGTGATGAAATCTGCAATATAGCTTTAATTGCCATAGAAGATAAGGTTATTTTGAACATGATTTGAGTGGGTGTGCTAGGAGTGAGAGGTATGGTGGAAGACATGATTGGAGTAGATGTGCTGGAGGTGAGAGGTGTGGCGGAGGACATGATTGAATTAGATGTGACCGTGGGAGGGACAATGGAGAACATTATTGAAGTAGGTATGCTGGAGGTGAGATGTATAGTTGTCATTGGGTTAATCCGAGAATTAACCGTGGAGGGTTGGTTCTGGTTGCTCAGAAAATAATGATGGCTCAGAAGTACCGCAACCAGGTGATATATTAAAAGTTCAGTTACTTGTTTTACTCGGGCAACGCCAGGTATATCTGCTAGTAAGTTATAAAATCTGCTAGACATACTAATTACCTGGAAAGTCCAATGTACGATGTATGATGAAAAATGTATATAGCAGCCGGTTTCATAACGGGAGTTCCAATAACACTAAGTGTGCAATATCAGCGTGACAAATTATAGGCCGATTATCAAATGGTACCACGCCGGCACAGATCAGACATGAATAATCTGTGTTTAGGTTCGCATATATGTGTGTGTGTGTGTGTGTGTGTGTGTGTGTATGTGCGACGTGGCGTGGCTAGAAGTCCAGGTACAAGAGCAAGCCTTAATCTGCCCAGAACTACTTTTCTAACTGCCCATGTTCAGGTTTGATGACTGAAAGAAAAGGTCGTTGGTTGAACTGACGCAGATATGTCCTTAGGATTAGTCAGAAACTAGAAGGAAAAGATGTGGCCATCCGGCCTAATATAGCCGGAACTATTATAGTGAAAACTAACACTTCACCCCATTACCACAGTATCTACTAAGCGATTACATTTACCTTTTACGTAAAAGACTCCAGTCTATCAAGAACTGCTTGGCCAACAGCCCATATGCAGATTAACGAACTGAAAGAGGCCACTGGTTGTATTGACAAAGCGAAGATATGTCCTTACTCAGAAAATGTCACAAAACATTACCAAGAATTTCTGGAATAACATTGCAGCATGACACACGCATGTAGCTTAATATTTTCCCCAGTGGTATTAAAGAAACAAATCAAACCCGAGGTTGAAAGACGTACAAGTACAACTTGGTAGTAGAATTTTGAGTAGGGCAGAGGGTAGTGGTGACTAGGGTTCCTATCCAACCCAGAAATTATATTTCTTACACACGTTTTGTTTTGCTTCCTTGTTTTGGCTGTGATGTTTTATATTTTGCATGCTTTTAAAGCAGCTGTAAAGGGGTACCAGACTCTGCTGTTAAGTTAGGGAAGGCAATAGCAGCCAAGAAGGGAAGTGACTACCTCATTAAAAATAGCTGGACCTATTATAGTGAAGTCTCTAACACTTAGCACCATTACCACAGTATCTACTGAGCGACTACCATTATCTACAACATTTTTAACTCACTGTAGACTGAATCATTGAAATCGAAGTAAAAACAATTGTAAATGAAGACTCGCATAAAAACACAGGTCAACAAAGGGGGCATAAAAGAAGAAGATTCTCTGTACAAAAAAACACAGACCTTACACTGTTTAATCATGGTAGGGAACAAACTACAATGGTATAGCCATGCTCCGTGTGGAGCGAAAAAGGAAACGATGCTGATGATGCATCAAACTAGTGTCGTATATCATTATTGTTGTGAATCATAAACCCTCACCCATGACCCCACACATGTACACACTACAAAACCCTGTAAACTCACGTACACCAAAACATGCACACTCACGAACGCATATATGCACACAAACAGTCAGTCATCTGTAAAGTTACATATAACGCAAATACACACGACTGAAAAATTAATATTATCCTTAGACATACACGAAGTCACACACACGCACACACACACACACACACACACACACACACACACACACACACACAAACACACACACACACACACACTAAAGCACTTATGCACAAAACTATACACTCGCTAAATCATTCATGCTCACGACAACAAACTAACTAAATCATTTACGCCCAAAACTACAACTCACTAAATCACTTACGCCCTTCATGGATTGCCTCCCCTGCTTTGCAGTAGTGGTTCAACAGTGGCCAAAACCAAAAGTATCTAATATGGGCCTTCAAAGGTGTCTACCTTCGCACAAGACAACTCTTGGCAGAGTGGTAGATAGAAGAATAATGATGCTTCTATCTGAAGGGAGGTTTCATAATTTATTTCAGACGTCAAGAACAATGCTGCATTGGGCATGGCAATTGTTAACTTATATCCGTCCGCCGCCTTTTATGAAGAATTAAGCAATTATTAATTTCAGCTCGTTAAGATCCCACCCTGATTTACTCAGTGGAATTCTAATTATTATTGTATAGCTCTGTTTAGAGTGTATTTAGTAAACTGACTGAGACAAACATGCAGTACGTTTAAAATGATTGAATCGAAGTTAAATTTGTATAATTACAAATAACAAATTTAATAATCATTTAATTTTAACAAGGGTTTAAAAGAATGAATAATGTTTTCAAAAAAAGTATTATCACTGTTGTGATGGGATACAAGTTTTAAAAGGAGTTCAAGTTGCAGCTTTACGTTTAATTTATCTGCCAATGGTAGTTTCTGCTCCCGCTGATGGTTTGGTTCTGTGCAGATAGGTCACTGGAGTTCTCGCGTCTCTGGTCAAGTTTAAAGGCGCAGCGTGTTCCAAATAAGATCAAGGAGTAACTGCCAAGCTCGTCCCGCGTTTCTACGACCCTCTGATGATGGTTACTAGTTTTACGTCAGTCCACTTCTACCCTCACTTTGTTCCAGAGATTAGTACCCTCACTGGTACCACCACCAACAACTATGGTAAAGGAAGAGAAACAAAACGCTCTCCTGAGTATTGCGTTTTCCAACCCAAAGGTATGGGTCCCCTTCTCTCTATTCCACCATCCCATCTATCTCAGAATTTACCCTCAATGAGAATTAAACTTAATCCCTCGAGAGAAAACTCTCTTTACATTTAAATTGAATAGCTTTATCTTTATTTTATATTTAAATGAAAAGATTAATAGTACAGATAGAATATGTTTACATTTACATCTCCACTGATTGAAAAGTGTTCACAATATAAGTTGAATATGTTTTCGTTTGTATCTACACTTGTTGAAAAGCTTTGAAACTTTCATTAATTTTAAAGTGAATGTGTTCACATAGACATTTACACTGGTTTGAAAATGTAAATATTATACTTAGAATGTACATCATGTCGTTCATCTTTCCTTCCCTGCTCCATATGGAACTTGGGACTACTTAGCTTTTAGTACCTTTTTTTTCATAAACTAGCGATAAAGCAGTCACCAGCCCTTGCAGTGGTAGTTAATGAAATCATCATTCTATACGCTGAGGCTGCCAGCCTCAAATGACTTGGACATCCACTAGCGATTTTCACATATTAATTCTCACATGGCAATAAATACATATTAGTTCACATGTTAGTAATGAAAAATATAGAATGTAATATGACAACTTACGCCAATCCTGGCACACAGACTTTTTGCTCAGATGAATGAAGTAAAGGTACTTGACTTTGCCTTTCACACATGTTCTTGGGGGTCGTTGCTTTTAACAATAATTCCCTCTCTGACTCCGTGTGTTCAGTTTCCTCGGATCTCGGTTTCCTTATTAAGATGGTTTCCTGGGTTCTTTAAGTCCTTCAAAATGTTCCAACAAAAGACCGGACTGATAAATGGAATTCTGAATTCTAACACTGGCAAAGTCTGGTTGTGTCGTCTTGGCAAGCGATTTCTCACAGTGAAGTTAAACTTGAACAAACGCCCGGTTATATTGCCTGTCCTACCCCCATATCTGTTTGTTATGAAGCTACTCAGTCTCCAATCATTTCACACATGCTTGTTGAGTGGGCTTTCCGACATGGAATAATTTTGCGCGTGATGCAAAGGTCACGTCTCCCATATATGTTAATCAAACATCCGATGCCTTGTGTACAAACTCACAAAAACATCGGTAAACTCACTCAGCAATATATGTAAGATCTAACATTTTATTACTTTACAAGTCGGACAGGAAACGATTAGGTCATCCTTGTCTGTCCAAAATGTGTCACCCAGACAAATAATTTCTTCTCTGTCACAAACCCTGGCCTTATGAGCGATTAGCAAATACGCTGCCGATTTGTAGGGCTAATCTGTAGTCTGATGTCGGATGCACCCGCGAGTAACCAATTTGGTTGTCGTTAATATTATCTCAGCCGCTCCTTGCAAAGCGAGGAGAAATGGATAAAAAACAGACATGACGCCTATCCCTGAGAGGAGTGCAAGAAGGAAAACAGAAAATATCTGCTACAGTGGACCGAGAAAAAAAAAAGTGCGACCCTTGAAAATCACTCAATAAAGTCAGTACAACATATGTGCAGACGACTGCCGTAGTGAAAGAGAGATCGAGAAGAGGTCACCCCATTCTGTCACACGCCCAAAACTTCAACTCACCAAATCTATTACACCCAAAACTACAACGCACTAAATCCCTTACGCCCAAAACTACAAACTCACTAAATCACTTACGCCCAACACTACAAACCCATTAAATCATTTACGCACGAAACCACAAACTCGCTAAATTCCTTACTCCCAAAACTACAAACTCACTAAATCACTTACTCCAAAAACTACAACTCACCAAATCACTTACGTCCAAAAACATAAACTCACGAAATCACTTACGCCTAAAACCACAAACTCACTAAATCACTTACGCCCAAAACCACAAACGCAGTAAATCATTTACGCCCAAAGCCACAAACTCAGTAAATCACTTACGCACTAAACCACAAACTCACTACATCTCTTACGCCCAAAACCACAAACTCACTAAATCACTTACGCCCAAAACCACAAATTCATTAAATCACTTACGTACACAACCACACACTCACTAAATCACTTAGAAAAAGAAGAAGAAGAAGACAAAGAAGAAGAAGACGATGAAGAAGAAGAAGAGGAAGAAGAAGAAAATATAATCTTGGTATCAGCTGTATTGGTACTGATGATGATAATGGTTGTAACAGCTGTAGGAGTAGTAGCAGTGAAAGTAGTGCCACAAACAAATGATCAAAAGAACCAAACTACTCAGCAATATGTATTATTGCCTTTTGTGCAGGACCAAAAGCAACATTTTTTACCTGAACACAGCTGCAGAAAACCAAACGCAAGTGTGTAACGTAACGGGTTTGTAGAGAAATGAAAGCAAAAATATATTTTAAGTTATGAAAAAATTGCCGTCAACAGTGAATGTTCCATTTGTTTTACTGTGTATCCCTGAATGCAAACTTACGTAACAGCAAAACCATGTACTGGCAAAAGAAATATTTAGTTTTAACCTATACATTGATTATTACCACAGCACGAAATTTCCGCAAAAACGGCGATAAAGCACGCCACGACACCAAAGTACAACAGTGATAGAGAACAGATTAAAGAGACCAGTTCTTGGTACAGAACCCACTACTAATCCTACAGCTGAGTGAATGACGGATATAAGAATAGTCATGGTCCAACTTTATCACCACGAAAAGTGATACCGTTAACGTGGTATCCTGTAACCCTCTTGTTAATGTTTGTTCTGTTAATCCAACTGACTGATTAGAGGATCGTGCGATCACCCAGAAGACAGATAAGTAACCCATATAAGGTTATTTTAAGTCTGGCAATACAAGATCGGGATTTAAAAAGATGAGAAGCCGACTTGCTAAAGTGTCTTACAGGCTGTCTCTTATTTCAAGCTTATGGAGGGTTTGATCGCAAGGGTTGTTCCAATCTGCTTGTTCGAATATTGTTTTTGTTATTCTTGAACACAGTCGACATCATTCCACTGCGGGCAAACCCGTTGGTGCTCAGTCATCCTCAGCATTTGTCGAAAAGTGATAATGCTTACTGTTCCTGTAGCTCGCTGACCGTATACACGACGTTCGCATCCACTCATACGTCCATCTCTGCTAGCCTTATGTTTGATGCCAAATTCCAACAGTCTTAACCTTGATGGTTCATCTATTGCAGTGTCATTCTCTAACAGGCGATCATTAATTGTTCTCAGTATCTCTCCTCCATCCATACCCAGTGTCCCCACTATGAATGCTCTTGATGCTAGTCTATCAGCTCTCTCATTACCGCATACCCCTGCATGACCAGGACAGCAGATCCACACCAGCTCCTGTAGACTCGAAACTCCTTTGAATGTTTTCCATTCGTGCTTTACGCGTAGCCAACCATTTCGAACCCATCGAAGCACGGACCGAGAGTCTGACACAATGACTGCCTTTGTTAATGAAGATTCAAATATCCACCTTAAGGCAGCAGTAACTGCCTCTTCCTCCATTCTCATGCGGGAAGTTGTTATCTTGTAAGCCCCGCTTTGTTCGGAGACGATTTTGACCTTTACCCTGTATGATACCTCTACACCTCACGGTAGAAGGGGAACGACTAAGTAAGTACCCTGTATGATTAGCACCAACCTAATTTCTTACCAATGTCCAAATATAAAAATTCGAAGTACAGAAGGACAGTTTTCCTGGAAGCTTTTGCTTTGTGTGTGTATGGACATTTTCCCTGTAAGTCTTGCTGTATGTGTGTGTATTTAGGAACATGTGGGGTCATGCCTATGTAAATTTCTGACATTACTCAGTATTGTTTCTTACAGAGTATTATTGAAAACAATAGCACTCTCTCACAAACAACTACAAATAGCGACATAGATTATTCTAGTCCATAATGCGAAAAAAAAAAATCTTAACTCCAATATCAACTTGACAAACGTGTCGACCAATGAGCGTTACAGCCGTGTCAACTAATAGCCTTAGTAAACACCCGGCTACTAAAACACAGGCAAGAATGAGGAATTTTAAAAACTTTCAAAAGGAAGGGAGTTTACGACAATTAAAACAATGTTACTCATTTTGTACTGGTAAATTTCCCAGATTTTAGGAAGGTATTCAGGACACAGTGCGCCCAAAGATAATATGCACGTTATTGGAGCATTTCATCAAGCAAGCAGATGAAGATCATAATTACAGCATTCCTGCAAAATGAGTGACGTAGGAATGTGTCTTGTAGCCAATATTTTTCTCTTTTGTTGTTTTCTTTTAAAGAGAAAACGTAACAATCTAAGAGAAATGGAATCCGATGAGCGAAATTGAGGATCTGGGTTTTGCAAACAGTGTTGAACTTGTTCCATTTAGTTACAATCAATCTCTTAAGTCGAACAAAAAACCGTAAGTAGTAACGCTACCAGAAACAGCACACTGATAACGCGAAAGCTTTGAAACGCAACAGCTACTTCAGTTATGTGTGTGTTTGTTGTTGTTATTTGTCTGTTTTGTTGTTTTTCTTTTTTTGTTTCCTTAATTTTTTTTTTAAACCGAGAGAAGTCTCTGTTAAAAAATATAATGATAACGAATATCTGATATGTTGCGAAACCAAAAGCAGAAGGATTTTGTGGTTATAATTATGTAGTATTCCAGGGCACTAGTGTCTCTTTTTTCAATTCAAAGGGCAGTAGCTTTAATGTAAACTTTGTCTACATAGTGGCACATCATAGGGACATTATTTTAACTGCGTTTTATTTCAGTTGAATTAACTGGTACCTGAAAGGGAGGCAAAGAATAATAACATTGTAATTTGTCATGCATGTCGTAACTGACAACTATGGAGGGTTGAGCACTGGGCCGGCAAGCTAGACCTGTAGAAATTTTAAGCCACAAAAACTTCAACAGCAGCGGACACGTCTACTAAATGAAATAATTCAGCTCAGCCATCCAAGGCAGAGGAATGTCCTCTGGTTCGTTCGTTCGCTCATTTGAATCCCAGAGATTTGTTTCCACTCTTTGCCCTTGCGCAATTAGAGGTTAATTCAACGGCTTACTTGCAAAGCCAGAGGGCTTCGCCAACTAAGCGGGCTCAACATTGGTACAGTTCGTAAGACATACACAATTAGCGGATGATGCACTGCCACGATTTGGATGGTTCTCTACCCTAGAAGGCATCCTGCCGAGGGACACTGCCTCGCTAACCGAGCTGGGAGGGCCCGTTGCCGGGAACAGCACACGCAACCCTGCGTGGCAGCTTATGCTGTTAATATTGGAATCACAGACACTGGATCACCATCTCGCTCTATTAGCTGAAGAGGTAAGGAGGCACATGACACAACCCAAAAAAAGCCGAAAGAAATCTGGGTTGCTCACTCACCTTTGTTTTCTTCTAGGAAAACCTCCAGATTTGGCCCCTGGGATGTTCATAACAAGGGAAACTGCTCACGTTGCAGCAGAAATGTATTTAATTAAATACATTAATGTTTCCATTTTGCTTCTCATGAAGCATGGAACCATGACTGCCGCTGTGTGACATTATTGTGCTACGTCTCATTTTCTTTACTAAAGTCTTGTCATGTCGGGACTTCAGCTACCATCTTTTGCTGATTAGGGTAATCAATCCTTTTTGTTTGAACCAATATTGACATCTGAATCTGGAGTGAAATGCTGTAACACGTTTACGAACAGACCGTGTGTAGGTGAGACCGGGTAAAGGAGATAACCATTTCCGAACAAGAAGGGTATAATAATAATTATCCAACTTGAAGGAGATTACCTGTGATAGGTTATGTAGTCGTGAGTGTAAACATGATCGATAATAGACGGAAGCTAGCATACCATATATGGTGACTAGTAAACAACACATTTTTCGCGAGAGAAGGGGAAATATACGCATCTTGTATGCTATTGGCTTGACATTTCAGATGTAAATATACAACATTTCCGATTGGAGCCTTGTCGTATAGTAGCAGTCTGGTTGTGGGCCGAATATTGCCATATAATTTAGCGCCTTGTGGTTTTGTGAAATTCACCTCGTCAAGAAGATAGCCAGACAAGCCAGAATGAGAAAAAGGATCAGGATTCAATTTTTAAAGGACCGGTCAACGTGTTTGAACATCTTGTGAATTTACAAAACGACAACTCCACTTTTATTAATACGGAAAGCCCGGAATCCTAGGAACCTAAACACGAAGTCATAGTGGGAGTTTATTGTAAAGTAACACACCAGACCACGTGTAAGAGGCAATTTAATCAAGTTGCCTAATCTATTTCACTGCTCTAGAAGTCTGAATTCTAAAAAGATATTTTGGGTGAGTTGTAAATATAATAATTCTATATTTTGCATTTATTAACATATGAAAATTGCTAGTGGATGTCCAAGTCATACGAGGCTGGCAACCTCAGCATATAGAATGATAATTTCATGAACCACCACGGCAAGAGCTGGTGACTGCTTTATGTGGATTTCTCAAAGGGAACCAAAAGCAGGGCTAGTCCCAAGTTCCATATGGAGCAGGGAATGGATGGTGATGGAATTAATGTACATATTTATTATGTTAACCTTTTCAACCAGCGCAAATGTAAATGTAAAAATGTTCAATATAAAAGCAATGCATGTTTTCCGCTCACTGGGATTAACATTAATGTTCAGAGAGGGTAAAGTTCTGAGTCAGATGGGATGGTGGAATGAAAAAGGAGGACACCTGATTTTGTGTCAGGAACCCCAATACACTGGACCATCTTCATAATTACCCCACGCTACTACGAGGGACTTGTCGCGGCCACCAGATTTGACCAGTGCGAGAGTAAACCAGTCCATATCCTGCAAAGAACAAGCATCGCCTGGAGCAGAAACCAACCGACATCTTCTGGCAGCTAAGTACCTATTTAAAGCTGCCAAGTGAACTCTCTATTAAAGAACTTTTCAAATCAGACCATCACCTGTGATGTGACCATCACATCTATCTAAATTCACCCCACCCTTATTTATTTTACACTTGTTAACGATAATTGATTAATAAATTTGTCATCTGTAAATTTACAAATTTATAGTTGATGTAGTCATTTTTTAAATGAACTGTGCCTGTATGTCTCAGTCATTTTAAATACCTATAACAGAGCTATTAAAGTAATATTTTACTGAGTTAAATCAGTTGGGGGCTCATCAGAACGAGCTAGATCTGTACTCATACTTCTATAAAAGATAAAAAGTTTACACGGCCTGAATCCTATCAGCCGGAGTATTTGATTTATTTAGATTCCCATGAGGCCGTCTAGAAGTGAAGCACCATTCTTCAATTCACATCTCTGCCAAGAGTAATCTTGACACCTATGAAGATCCTCAGTGAATACTCTGAAGTTTGGTCACTATTGAACCATCACTGCAGAGCAAGGGGAATAAATCCCGTGCCAAGGTGCCACCCACTTCCTTTGCAGGAAACTTTCACCAAAGCATTCACATGCAGTTTGTTCCACAAGATGAGATATTACAAGATCAGAATCCTGGATTTGTTTGAAACTCAGTGAAAGGCACAGGAAGGAAGAAACTGAAGGACAAGTGTCAAAAGACCAAGATATGAGAAGAAATAGTTGGCTCGGACACACACTGAGGAAACCTACTAAAAGCAATACAGTGACATCCCTTTTCTGACATTCCCAGGGTAAAAGAGGCAGAGGGAGACCTTAGAAAACACGGAGAAGGGAACTGGAGTCATAAAAGGGATGAGGAAAACGACAAAAGGCCTGCAACTGATAACACACGACAGAAAGCCTTGGCACGAGATTTTTAAGGCCTATGCTCCTTGGGGACGTGAAGAGTAATGATGACGATGTTTGAACAAACACGTAGGATCAGTTTCTTTGTTGTTGCTGTTGTTGTTGTTATTTGCTTTTTTTTTTAAACGTAGGTATCACAATCTTCCTATCTCATTTTCCCAGCTATGTTGTGAATCTATATAATTGTGTTGTTTTGTGTTCCGCAGTTGAATGAAGAGTCGAGGAAACAATGCAATGGAACAATTTGCATTCTTACACTTTGACACTTGCAAAGGGAGACTGAGCACCCATGGGTTTCTTCTTCTTCTTCTTTGTTCGTCCTGTAAAGGACGTTGGTTGCGTTATGTCCGTTTACAGCAAAGCTGCGATATTTGCGCCTTTCGACCGACACACCCGACTTCAGCACAGCATTTCTTGGGACCGGGTTACCCTTCCCTCTTCGATCCCTACTCACTCAGCCAGACTGCAGTGATGCAGCCTTTTTCCAGGACCACCACTTGGAGGTGGAGTAGGGTCTTGGTCAGTTCTGGTTCGCTGACCCTGACGCAAGCATTCTAACTATGGGTCGCTGACTGCATTCTTTATTGCTGCATCTTTGGGTCCCATATTTCTATATGTGAGTTTACAAACGGGGGTATCCCCTATTTATTCTGAGACGAGAAGGTAGGCAACCAATCAGAAGTGCCAAAAACAAGCCAATCAAACGCAGAGGTAGTGAAAAGGAGAAACTCATCGCAGTGAAAAATGGAGATTCAACCAGATACGGGGTCTATGTAGGGTTCAGGCCCCGACGTCCCACCTACATCAATGGATGTTGATGCGAACACACAGCCTCTCATATCGAGGTGCAGTGATCGCCGCGGAAGCTACTGTCTTGTAGTAAGCTTCTAGCATATGGCCTCTCCTGCACAGATGTGTTCATAGCAACACCTTCACGTGGTGACCCCGTTCTCACAAAGTTTGCTATGGGGGCGACTGAGTGCCTGGCGGTATAACTGGGTCGGGAGTTGTTTGGGACCCCTCCTAAAGTGCAGGCGCAATGCCCACCGGTGAGTGGACCATGCTCTGGCCAACACCAACCCAAACCCCACTCATGGGTTAAATGCCACTTTCTCTCTTCTCTACTTGCCTACAAAGCTTTCTCTGTCCAATCCACTACACCTCACCAAGGATCCTGAAGTGGGGATGGTAAAATATACCTAGAAGGGATCCGGGCCCTGCCCAACGTTCCAGCTGCAGCGAGAGTGCCATGCGACCTGACATTGCACCCATCGTCAGATTTTGTCCAACTCCTGAGACACGGGAAGCAAAACCACTAAAACTCAATAGAAATTTAGAACCACTGTGCTGGGAAAAATCGTGAAGACATAGGATGCAGGACGTGACACGGCCACAGCAAAAGCTCAGCCACAGAACGAAGAAATGAGGTCTGCATCATTAGCGCTTGGGACTAGCGGGGAATGCATCTCTGTGAACCCCACCTGAATCCCCAGAGCGAAGTGATCTTTAGAGCCAAAAAGGTGAGTGGCCAAGCAAATCAACCCAATACTCATGGAGGAAGACATACCCATTGCACTCTTTGGGAGGGAGATGCCTGCAGCAAACACCCAATACCTCCAATGCCAGTCAAGCAACATATTCCATACGAGCTCGGGCGTCGCCTCGGTTACCATGGCCCGCGCAAGAGAGATAAATCCCCTGCTCCTTGTGAAAAGTCAGCGAAGGGGAACCTTAACATTTTAAAGCTAAATATTGCTGGACTACAGAACAGGACAATCGAGCTTACTAAAATACTACACGAACATCAAGTACATGTAGCTATTCTAAAGGAAACAATACGCCCACGGAGACAAATTAACATCTTTGGTTATATACAGTACAAATGTGAATGCCTGAAGTGCCAAAGCATCATGACCTTAATCAGAAATGATACCCAAGCCACAGTAACCAACAACCCTGCGGCGGATATCGACCACCAGATAATAAAGCTATGGGGCAAAGATAACACTAAGTACACACTGCACAACATTTACTGTCCCTCGACCTCATCAAAAGGTCTGCCTGAGTTTGAACCCATACTTAAAAAAAACTGTCGTAGCTGGTGATTTTAATGCTCGCATTCCTGCTCTAGGATACCGGCAGTTTAACAGTAGAGGCCTAGAGGTTGAGGAGTTGTGCAGTAGTACCAACTTAAATTCTACTGCAGAACTTGGAAACTCCACCAACACTCCTACACAGGGCACACGGCTCGACCAGCCAGCCAGATCTGACATTTCTTTCAGCTGACATAGCAGAAAATAGTATCATCAAAGTCTTGGAAGATGTGGGAAGGGACCCCCGCCCTGTTTTAACAACTATTTTAACACCACAGATGACGCAGAAGTCCATGGGTAAACCATCCTGGAACTTCAGGAAAGCAGACTGGGACCGCTACGGCCGAGAAACTGACGCTGGGTTCAGTCAAATCATTAGAACTGATAACATTAATAAAACATATGTACCACAATCCTAACAGCTGCCAAAAAGTGCATTCCAAGGGTGAAGCATTAGAAGTATAAACCTTACTGGACATCTGAACAAGCTGAAGCAGTCAAAGAGAGGAGAGAGGCTAGAAAGAAGGCTGAAAAATACCCTACCACCCTAAATAAAACAGAGTACAACAGGTGGACAGCAAAAGTAAGGTATGTCGCTGTGGTGGGTTTTGATGTTAAAAAGTTAAGTATTAATTGTCTACAGATGTGAGGTCAGCTATGCAAGTCTCTGAGTCTAATTGTTGATGAAGCTGTTCTCAGGGCACCTGTCTGCTACCACCGTACGACCTCAATCTGCGTTATATGTTGAACCTAATTATATGTTATGGTGTCTGAATGTTATCTGGCTAAGTGTCTAGGGTAAAATGCAATGTAATGTTAATAAAAATGACAACAACTACACCTATAACTTATTGAACAAGTAATTAAACAAGTCGCTGAGTAAATTTTAAATGAAAATCTTTTGTACAATTTATTTTGCCTGTATCTCAATGGCTGGGATACAGGACTGTTTAAAACTCAAAAGATAATGCAATTTATTTACATCAAAGTAATTTAAAACAACAACTGTGTCTGTTATTATAAATATATATTATTCCTGACTGGAAGTGTTCTGATGAAGCAATAACTCTTATGAATGGACACGCTTCGGAGGAACGACTTGTATCATCATGTCAAGAAAACTGATTGATATATTAATGATGGAGAGTATGGTTAAATGAACTAACACACGCCCGTGGACAATTGGGCTTAACTTTGTGTCGTAGAACTTGTGATGTCCTTCTCACAACCACCTTCTTCCCAACTGCAACGTCTGAATACTGCTTCCAACTCTTTAGAATAAAGGCAAACAGGTAGTTTTTGCCTCGAGCTTGCAGCTTCAGGAGTACGTATATTTTGGTAGGTGGCTCACTGATTGTTTCAAGAAAGAACCCTGAAATCAGAGGATTAAGGCGTCCTCAGTACATCATACACCTATCTCCATCTCTAAACAATTAAACATTATCAACATTTTCAAGATCAATGAAGTTGCTAAATAAATAGCTATCGTTCCTGTCTGATTTGGTGCCCTACTCATCATCATGTAATCTTCAAACACTCGTTTGATACATTCCTTGTCATAGAAGAAATGATAATTAATTATATAAAGTCATGTGCAAACACTGTGACTTGCTGAAGACGGCCAGTGGTTTGCTGGTCTTATGTCATAATAATGTCATATTTTATTTTCAACTATGTCTTTTCATTCACTCCCACAGTTTAAGTAAGCCTGTCTGGCTTTAAAACAAGGTGATAATCTTTCCTAATTCCATTGGTGGCATGACACGAAGGTTTAGTTTGGCGCCTTTCTGGTGGTGCCTCTTCGCATCAATAAGGCATACACATGCAATAATACAGATACATATCAATAACAAGATTATATCTTACCGCATCAATGAAATAATACACAATTTGTAGGTTAACCGGTGATCAATGGGCACATTCAGATCGCCACTGATGCAGAACAGCGAAGGCACTGGTCACGTATTCCTTGCGTCTGAAGCTAACACTACTTGTGAGATTTTAATTTTCGAATGGCAACTACTGCTGGTTTCAAATCGTTTTTATCACTCCTCTTAGTCTATTTTACAACAGCCAATCGAATTATGTTATGCCCACTAGCCTCTTTTTTTCAAAAATAAATTACACTTTCAAAAATGTACCGTTCCACCCCCCTTTTTCCCCTACGGGCAAAGTTGAGTGAGGACTACAATGCGTATGTCTCTGTGTCTTCTCTTTACCATATTCTGTTATTATCTAAGCGTTTTTACTGTAAAATATTATAACATTATGGGTAGTATTATCTTCTAATAAACAAATATTAGCATTTTATTTGTCAACTGTCCTTGCTTTTATTTTATTATTCAGCTAGGTTTCATTGGGCCATCCTTTCTCTCCCCTTTTAGTATCACACTGCATAAGCTATCTTTTCAATTATGCCTCCATGCAAATCCCCCACTTACAATTTTTCTCTCTCTCGCTTGTTCGTTTTCAAAATGAAACAACGCGTTAGGATTTCATCAGAAAATATTATCACTGTATACAGGAAATGCGAGCCTGTCTGTGTGTTTATACTAATCGTCTCCCTATCTAAGTGGTTATACATTCAAACTGCACCACTAATGAACGGGGTGGGGCAAGCGGTGGGGTGTCCTTTCATTCAATAGCAGACCCTACTGCTTTATTTAACTTTAACTTTTTGGGAAAAAATATGCCTTAGCAACCGGTTTCCATGGCCTAATAGTATTTTTCAAACTTTCAACCATACATTCGCGTTTAGTGTTAGACTAAGCAAGTCTGTGACGTCACACTGTCGCATGGCGTTCTAGTTTGAAATTCAAAAAACTAACGCTTGTCAAGGTTGCATTTTTCCTTCTCTCATTTCATTCCTCCGTTTCTTTTATTCTATCACTCCGTTTGAAACTACTATGCATGTCGGTCTGTCAAAAGGCTTGTATTGTAGACGAAATGGGTATTGCGGAAAGGGGAAAAGTCAACAGTTTTTGTGTATCGTTTACTATGGCGTACTGCTTGTTAGAACCAACATGACGGCGGGCTATGGTGACGATGTTGAACACTACTACCTATTTTATCTCTATAGTTTTTGAATTTATAAACAGTAATATTTCATATATTTGATCGGGGTATCAGGGATCTTACTACAGTCGCCAAGAGGAATAAGCGGGAGACTTGGAAAGAAAATTGCAACAAACTAGATCTAAAAAGAGAAGGGAACAAAGTTTGGAGACTCCTCAGTAATCTCGAAGGAAGCAAGAAAAAGACAAACCCAACACCTATGGTGGATGGAAGTGGTGATGAAGTAACCTCAAGCAGCAAGAAAGCCGATGTCTTCAACAATTTTTATGCCAGTGTAAATAAAACACAACAGAGAAAGAAACTAGACGAAGTGCTCCTAAAGAACACATCCACGCGTAACATAGATCAGGCCAATATGGCTGCGTTCGATGATCCGTTCCGCCCACAAGAACTGAGAATGGCACTATGGAAACTGGCCAAAAATAAAGTTCCAGGACCAGATAAAATTAAAAATGAGATGATTTGTCAACTAGGGCCAAAGGCAAAAGAGACACTTCTATGGTTCATCTATAGAACGTGGAACGAGGGACAGTTACCATCAGCATGGCTGACAGCAACCATCATACCTATTTTGAAGAAATGGAAACCACCGGGAACACCAAGAAGTTATAGGCCCATATCCCTCACTTCATGCTTAGGTAAGCTGGTCGAGAGAATGGTAAACAACAGACTATACTGGTGGTTGGAAAGCTGGAACCTTCTTGACAACAACCAGGCAGGCTTCAGACGTAAGTGCCTGTCGCATAGAGATTTATGATCAATAAATTTTCTATATTCTTTTCTTTTCTACCCGTGTCCTCTACTTTATTATCGCTCTTTTATCCTTTTCCTGTTTTTCGCATTCGTTCGTTTGCGACTAAATATATTTTCCCATTCTGACTTTGCCGTTTCATTTCTCATACTAGTAACGCATTTTATTGCGTAATGTGTCAGTCCCTGCACGAGACGAAATAGTGGGAGAATTCATTCCGTCAGACATAGAGGGCAGACATTTGTCTACATTTTCATCTGTCACGAGAGTTTTCTTCGGCTAAGTTCTCGGCGTGAGGTGTGAACGGCGCCCTCATGCATAGCTCAGAAATGAGTCATGTCGTGTGAGGTGTGAAGACGCGTTTTGGCAGTTATGGCCAGCGTCTAAGTTAAGTGTTAAGAGAGGGGGGGAGAGAAAGAGAGAGAGAGAGGCCGGCGCTATTTCGGGTTTTCGTAATAGCGTGGGATCCTTTGTCCGTTTTCATATATCTACACGAGTAGCTTAGACTATTCCTTAGTTCTCCATTTTGCAGTAGACAGGTTGCTCGTGCTAAGGAAATAAGCGTGCATAGCGAAGTCTTAGTTTGTTCTCAACAATTTGCCGAGCTTCTAGACTACCAATAAATATAAGCGTATAAATTCTAAGTTGTGCGATCGCATGTAGTTCTGTCTGGAGGTAAATATTATATTATATCTAGTAGTGTTGAGTGATTCAGTGATAATTGCTTATTTCATTTCACTAGCTAGATTTCTGTGCAGAAGTAATTAATTTATAAGTCTGTTATATTCTCTAGTCGACATGTTACAGTGGAAAGCAGAATAAATTATAATTTCTAGCTTAAACTCATGCAGCTATAAATAAATTCAATTAAACTGCTAATAATCAGTCGAGAATATTTTAAACTAACTTATAACTGCACTGATTCATCATTGAGTATTGACAAAATACGTATGTATTTCTAATTCATGATGACTGATTTTAGGAATATAACTTATTTCACGGGAGATTTAAACAATAAGACAAGCTCTACGCTTGCAGTTTATAATGTAAGTTATAATAGAGGAATAGTATGTATAAGTATTTTATATGTTGTTTTCTCTTTATTCAGTGAAACTGGGGTAGCCCAACTCTACCAGCGTTTTAGTACATGAGAAATATCTGTGAAGAACGAAAAACATTTTATTTCTTAAAGACTTGGGTGTATAAAGTAAAACCTGTCTGGCATTGCGTTGGCATCCAGAACGACAGAGTACCCATTTTCATGAACTTTAAGATTAAATGAAGTAACGGGCCTATCGCATCAGATTTAATTCTTCCTGAGAAAAACTCAAGTACATTTCAGCCCGTGGGGCAAGTAAAATATTACAATCAATAACCTTTCCGACACTGTTGACAAATTGTGGTGTGACCAAGAATTTTACCTTTGATCGAAGTTACAAACCTGACATTTTTCCTAAGTAGTGGAAACCTCGTGATTCTGACACTGTGAGCCCGCTTAAAACTAATTCTTACCTCGTGATTCAAATGACACTAACCTTAGTCTGAAAAATATTCGCATGAAGAGGACGCTCCCCGGAACCATTGGATGAACCCAAAAATCTGCAGAGCTGGGATCCGCTTCACTAAAGGAAAGACAGATTAAAGTGTGTGGGTGTCCTGAAGTTTGCGCCAGATGGCGAACAACAGCACGATTGTAGGTAAGAATGTATGTCAGGGCCCTGATGAATGAACAGAGAGAAAGCAGGAACGAGTAACTCTTTTATGGTATACCAAATTTCACCCACTTTGTATTTCTTTACGCAAAGTTTTTTTTTTTTTTTTTTTTTTTTTGCTAACAACATTTTCCTTAGGATAGATTAGAGTATCAAAGTCTGTTCATACCTTTAAAGGGAAATCATTAGACTACAGCAGATGTATCCGTGACTCTTTGGGGCCATCACTTTTTCTTCTAACAGGACTGTGGGCTATACATCGAGGGAAAGGATCATACCAATGGGTCTATCATTATTGTAGCAATTCATTGACTTTATGACTATTTGTATATGTTTGATGTAATTTTATGTGTTGTGATGGAATTTTAGTCTGATAATTAAAATTCACTTAAACTTATTCCAGTGTGTCGGTCAGTTCGTTCCCAAATTATCTATATTTTCATTTGTCATAGTTTCACGTCTGTGCGTCTATTGTAGTCACTTATGTGTGTGTGTATGTGAGGTATATAAATTAATATATATTATACTAGACGGTCTGACAAATCTTAATCTGTTGTAGATGATAGGCTGATTGAGAGAAATCATCTCGAGGGTCAGAGACCGACTCTAATATATTTCTTCCATCTCACTCGTGAAATCTATTTCTACTTATATCTCACTGAGATATCACCTGTTTCTATTGCTATTCAGAAGGGACCAAACTTAAGTCTTAATTCACCTATCACAAATCTACGACAAATGTGGACTCGTCCAAAGGATTTTTTAATTTAGAATAGGAAGACGAGACGACAAATATCAGCTCGTCTGTCGATTTTTTTTTCTTTATTCTGAAATAGAGAAAGAGTGTGATTGTCTCGTGGATTTTAGTATCTTTTAAAAATAACTTTTCCCTAGACTAACGATCTGTTTATGGGCGTGCTGACCACACAATTAATAATTGGTTTTTCCACAGCATTTTTGAGTAATATACATTTGAGTTGCATGTTGATTTTGTCGGAATATATGTTAATTATTGATTTTGTAATACTAAACGCTGGTAAAGTTTGTGATTGTCTAACAGTCACTGGGTTTGAAGCAGAAAGGTGTTTGAACTAAGTTAAGGAGTGCGTTTCGGACTATTACGTCCAGATTAATTGCCTTCCTTACTAGATCTGACTTCAGGGGTGAACTTGATAGTGGAGTAAAAATTAAGGGAATTTGTTTTTCTCCGAAAATTTTTGCAATAAATATTTTGTTTCCACTGTAGCAACTTATTTTTCAGGGAGTAATCTTAACTACCATTTAATTGGCATAGTCGCTTGCAATTAGAGCTTTTAGAGCCAGGAATAGCAGCGATAGTTAGATACAATATCATAGGAGGAGGTATCCCAGGTTAAAGTATATCTTTTTTTTTATTTTGGTATTTTCTCGTAAGTGGTAAGGAACCAGTGTATCCTTTTTCGGTTTTCTTCCTTGAGTAGTCTCAGTCACTGATTTATTATGGCCGAGAGGGCGAAACTGAGGCAAATGTTAAGACAGGAAGCAATGGAAGAAGGACTGGACGGCGATGAAGCGAAAGCTTTTGTCAGGGACGAACTTGAGAGATATGACGCGGAGAAGAAAGATGAAGAACTAAGGAGGAAAGAAGAAGCAGCGGAGAGGAAAGAAGCGGAAGACCGTAAATTAGAGCAGAAAAAGATGGATGAGGAAATGGAAATTCGCAGGGCGAACGAAAGAGAGAAGGAGAGACAGCATGAGGAAAGAGAGAAGGAGAGACAGCATGAGGAAAGAGAGGATAGACAGCATGAGGAAAGAGAAAATAAGCAACGACGACAGCACGAGCTGGCGCTTAAAGCTCTAGAGGTCCAAAGTCGTGGCGCTGCCTCTACCTCCAGCAATGGAGAGTCCTCTCCTCATTCTTTTTTAACTGATCAATCAAACACTCAATCTCCTCATCTCACCGCTATGTCTTTCGCTCTAGAATCTTTCCCTTGTCCTAATGAGAAGATTGACACGTATCTAGAAAAATTTGAGAAAATTGCAACTCTGTACGGTTTAGAGAGGTCGCGTTGGAATATGAAGCTTTCCCAGGCTTTGAAAAGCAGTGCGTATGATGTTTACGCCAAACTGGAGAGCAGCCAACAAGACAATTACGACGTCTTGAAGAAAGCGTTACTGGAGCGTTTTGAAATGAACGCGCGCAAAATTTTGCAACTGTTTCGCAACAGCAGAAAGGAGAATTCTGAAACTTTTCAGCAGTTATCCTCTCGTCTAAAGGGATATCTGACAAAGTGCATAGAGCTCTCGCAGCTTCCCTCTACCTATGAAGGTCTGGAGGAATTTGATATAACAGAACAAATAAAGAACACTTCGTCTGCTGACACCCGAAGATTCTTAGCTGAGCAAGGTGCAGAAAAGCTTGAAGATATTTAGGAAAAGTCTGAGCGATATCACAATGCGGTGGCTGAACTGCCGGCCACAAAACGTAAACCGACAGAAAAGCCTTTTCGAAAGAACAATCTATACCAATCTTCTCAAGCTTCTAATCAGAATAACCACAGAGAAACTGGACCTCAAAACCCCCCTCCTGAAAAATCCAAGTTCTACAAAAACAAGTACCCCACCAACCACAGTAAACAGTCTGATCAACCCAACCGTTCTACATGGCAGCGGGGCCAGAAAGGACAAAGTGAAAAAGGGAAAATCCCTGCGCACGGGACTAAAGATCAGAGCGAGCATACCGTGCCGAAACGCATCGGATGCTTGCTAACAGTCTCGCAAGGCGGAATTATTGATAGTGATTCCCAACCTGAGGGAGAGAGACCCTCAATGCGAAGTACTGTTATTTTGAACGGTTCTCAAACTTTTTGTTTATTTTACACGGGGCTTTCTTATGATTGCATTGTCGCCAGGCACCTGGTTAAACCCGGTCAAGAGACAGGAGAGACTGTTGAACTTTGTGGAGTCTCTAAGAGTGATGCACCTACAGCGCTTTCCATCGCACTGGTGGAGATTAACTCGGATTTTTTCAGAGGCGTGATCAAAGCGGCTGTTATGGATGACCCCATCTACCCAGTCATATTTGGCGGTAGATACGTGTTTATTGGGAAACCGAAAGAGCCGATTGAGGCAGCAGTAACTACAAGAGGGCAAACCAAGAAGGAACGGGAGCCTGCGCAAAATTTGTTACCTATGGAACTCAAAGAAGCGCAACAAAAGGACCCTACTTTGGCACCCTGCTTTAGGAAACTGCCCATGGCTAAGGAACCCAGACAGCACTGGGACATTTTTTCTAAGGATGGCGTACTTTATCGCAGAACGGGCAAGCCTGACCAAGGTTACAACCAGCTCCTAGTACCGAAACAGTACAGAAGCCAAATCCTAGACATGGGGCACTCTCTTCACTTCAGCGGACATGTGGGACAGAATGCCACAAACCAACGGATAACTACTCATTATTGGTGGCCAGGAGTAAATACTGATATTATCAGGTTTGTCAAATCCTGTGCCCAGTGCCAACGTGTACCACCAAGCAACGGACACCCCCAGTCCACATGGGTGAAATGCCAATAATGGGAACACCATTCGAACGGGATGTGATCGACATTTTAGGACCCTTAGAAAGGACTAAAAGAAGGAACAGGTTTGTCCTCACCCTGGTCGACACATGCACTTTATGGGCAGAAGCTATACCGCTAACATGCGCAGATGCCAAGCATGTCGCAGAAGCCCTAGTGCAGATTTTTACTCGGTTGAGATTCCCTCAACAAGTTTTGACGGATAACGGATCTCCATACCGAAACCTGTTGATGGATGAGATCGTTAAGATCTTGAGGGACCAGCACATCTACACTAAGCCTTACACTCTGGCCAGAAGTGGGTTAGTAGAACGTGTTAACGGATATCTCAACATGATGCTAAGTAAACTGGCACAAGTGAAACCTGACGATTGGGATCTTTCTATCCCTGCAGCTCTATTTGGCTACAGAGAAACCCCACATACGTCCACGGGATTTCCGCCAGCCACGCTTTTATTCGGCAGACCCATTAAGGGCCCGCTTGAAGCCTTACTCAGGTCGCTGACAGACCAGAAGGCTGATGAGACAGTTGTCTCAGCAAGTAAATATGTGTCGGATTTAAAGGAAAGGTTGAAACTAGGATGGGATCTAGCAACGACCAACTTTAAGCGAGCACGCGCAAAGCACGCTAACCGATACAGGAAAGTCGCGAAAGAAAGAGAATTGGAAGCAGGAGAGAAAGTCTTTGTGTTACTCCCCACCGGGAACAACAAACTGAGGATCGGATGGCAAGGGCCGTTTACCGTCCTGAAAAAGATTTCTAAGGCTAACTACCAGATCTATATTCAAGGAAAGGAGAAGGTTTTCCATTTAAATCTGTTAAATAAATACTTGGAAAGCCCAGTGCCGACCCCCGAACATCTCCTGACGATCGCCAAAATTGACGAAGATGACGATAGTGGCCGGGAAATTCTACTGCAATAACACGGAATCTTTCAAAAATGTCAAAAGCGGCGACACTCTTTCAAGCGCACACGGCAGACACTCCAGAGAAGGAAGAACGTGGGAGCAGACTTCATGAGTAGGAATTGGAGAGAGACGGAAGGGGGAGACGAGAGGGAAGAGGATAGACACCCTGAAGCTACGGATATAGGAAATTTATTTCCATAACGTAGACATGGAGTGGTTCCATATCTTAAAGGGGGGGACGTTCTGTCGCATAGAGATTGATGATCAATAAATTTTCTATATTCTTTTCTTTTCTACCCGTGTCCTCTACTTTATTATCGCTCTTTTATCCTTTTCCTGTTTTTCGCATTCGTTCGTTTGCGACTAAATATATTTTCCCTTTCTGACTTTGCCGTTTCTTTTCTCATACTAGTAACGCATTTTATTGCGTAATGTGTCAGTCCCTGCACGAGACGAAATAGTGTGAGAATTCATTCCGTCAGACATAGAGGGCAGACATTTGTCTACATTTTCATCTGTCACGAGAGTTTTCTTCGGCTACGTTCTCGGCGTGAGGTGTGAACGGCGCCCTCATGCATAGCTAAGAAATGAGACATGCCGTGTGAGGTGTGAAGACGCGTTTTGGCAGTTATGGCCAGCGTCTAAATTAAGTGCTAAGAGAAAGGGATGGGGGGGGAGAGACCGGCGCTATTTCGGCTTTTTGTAATAGCGTGGGATCCTTTGTCCGTTTTCATATATCTACACGAGTAGCTTAGACTATTCATTCAGTTCTCCATTTTGCAGTAGACAGGTTGCTCGTGCTAAGGAAATAAGCTTGTATAGCGAAGTCTTAGTTTGTTCTCGACAATTTGCCGAGCTTCTAGACTACCAATAAATATAAGCGTATAAATTCTAAGTTGTGCGATCGCCTGTAGTTCTGTCTGGAGGTAAATATTATATTATATCTAGTAGTGTTGAGTGATTCAGTGATAATCGCTTATTTCATTTCACTAGCTAGATTTCTGTGCAGAAGTAATTAATTTATAAGTCTGTTATATTCTCTAGTCGACATGTTACAGTGAAAAGCAGAATAAATTATAATTTCTAGCTTAAACTCATGCAGCTATAAATAAATTCAATTAAACTGCTAATAATCAGTCGAGAATATTTTAAACTAACTTATAACTGCACTGATTCATCATTGAGTATTGACGAAATACGTAAGTATTTCTAATTCATGATGACTGATTTTAGGAATATAACTTATTTCACGGGAGATTTAAACGATAAGACAAGCTCTACGCTTGCAGTTTATAATGTAAGTATAATAGAGGAATAGTATGTATAAGTATTTTATATGTTGTTTTCTCTTTATTCAGTGAAACTGGGGTAGCCCAACTCTACCAGCGTGTTAGTACATGAGAAATATCTGTGAAGAACAAAAAACATTTTATTTCTTAAAGACTTGGGTGTATAAAGTAAAACCTGTCTGGCATTGCGTTGGCATCCAGAACGACAGAGTACCCATTTTCATGAACTTTAAGATTAAATGAAGTAACGGGCCTATCGCATCAGATTTAATTCTTCCTGAGAAAAACTCAAGTACATTTCAGCCCGTGTGGCAAGTAAAATATTACAATCAATAACCTTTCCGACACTGTTGACAAATTGTGGTGTGACCAAGAATTTTACCTTTGATCGAAGTTACAAACCTGACATTTTTCCTAAGTAGTGGAAATCTCGTGATTCTGACACCGTGAGCCCGCGTAAAACTAATTCTTACCTCGTGATTCAAGTGACACTAACCTTAGTCTGAAAAATATTCGCATGAAGAGGACGCTTCCCGGAACCATTGGATGAACCCAAAAATCTGCAGAGCTGGGATCCGCTTCATTAAAGGAAAGACAGATTAAAGTGTGTGGGTGTCCTGAAGTTTGCGCCAGACGGCGAACAACAGCACGATTGTAGGTAAGAATGTATGTCAGGGCCCTGATGAATGAACAGAGAGAAAGCAGGAACGAGTAACTCTTTTATGGTTGTGGTGGATTTAATGTTATGAATTGTTGTAGGTATTATTATATTTATATTAATTGAGATTAGCTATGAAGGTCCCTAAATTTACCCAATAGTATTGTGAACTTTTCAGGGTACCTTTCCGCTACCACCTCTTTTATCTCATTAAAAATGTATTTATCCGCAACCAGACGATCCGTCAAGGCCTAAAATCCCATCCGCTGCAGACCCAAATAGAACAGTCCCAACTAAGATGGTTTGGCCATGTCTGCAGAATGGGAGAAGATCGGCTACCACGACAAGCATGGGAAACAAAGAGCCAGGGATCCAGACCTCCAGGACGACCCAGAGTCCGCTGGGAGACAACATTAGACAATCTTTGAAGGACCGAGGACTAGAATGGAACCAGGCCATGAAGAAGACAGCTGATAGAATGGTCTGGCGCTCTCTCTTCCAAACCTCTACACCTCACGGTAGAAGGGGAACGACTAAGTAAGTAAGTAAGTAAAAATGTATTTATATTATTATATTAAATGACTTCGTTTAGTGTCTAGGGTTATGAATGTAGAGTGTAATATTCAAAATCAACAAACATACAAACAAATAGTTTATTATTCACAACAGCACACAGTACTACCACAATAACATACAAACGACACTCTAAAAAGCTATCTTATTTAAGACTGTGGTTGAATTTTGTGTAAAGATAATTTTTACAATTTTATTATCCTGATTCTAATTTATTTGGAATCAGGATTGACAATTTAAAAGTGAAATCAAAATAATCAATTACATCAGTCAAATAGCACAATAGATCCTCTGTCCATACATAAAAATATTATTCTCATATACGTCTGTAGTGTTCTTCTACTTTAAGGAAATATTGGTAGTACCACTAGGTTGTTGTTTGAAATCATATCCTTTTAGTACTGTTTGTTTCTATTTTGTCACTTGTGGAACTATTAAATATTTGTCCCAGTTTTGATTCGCTGTCACTTTTTATATTTCTTCTTTTAAAGTTCTGTAGTTGAGCTCTCAGGTGCCGAACGAGAACTTATCTTTGCAGTAGAATATAGGTTGAACCTTTCCTCTGCTCGCTTGACAATCTGTTCCCTGTTTGATAGGCAATGGCCACTAGCATGGGCTCGCAGTAAACCGGCAGAGTCCTGAATCAATCAGTTTTCAAGCGTTTGGTACCACATTAACGTCAGTATCCAGGACCTCTGAAATGTGAAGGTATGCATCCTTCGTAATATCTAGCATACACCAATAGTCCACAGTTAAGGACATGTACATTACAAACAAACAAAAAGGATCATATCCTTATACAAACCTATGCCACCATTTTCTTTTGATGTGACAATGTACACCAGTATTCCTCTCCCCTAATAGTTACAACGCCACTGCAATTCCAGCTGTAATCTCTTCCATATAATAGGATAGGTGTTATGCTCCTTTATGACAATCATACATATTCTTGTATTTTAACACCTCTCTGACAGTCTATCACATGGTGGATCAATCTTTAGGCTTTGCCTCATGTTCGCTATAGACCCATTCATGTCCAGACATATATTATTATTTTACATTCAATTTTTATATAAAATACAGATTAATAAATGTCAATCTTACCACAATGTTCAATGAAATACACAGAGACGATGACTGACACAGTTTCGATCTGTTTTGTTGTCCAGGCTGTCCAGAAATGTATTTGAAAGCACAGCCTGATCTCATCTATCACTGTTGAAACTTTTCTATTAATGGCGTCCCCCCTAACGCTTGTTCTGACAATATCGATTCAGTTGGCCAATCACTTTTAATTTTACAAGGGTAAACAGTCTTTCAAAAAATATCATTCAAACTTTTCCTACGTTACTAGGCTATTTATGTTTATTCAAAGGTCAGCCAATAATATTTCGTCTCACTTCAAATGTCACCCAATCAGATTCACTGTACCATCCTAGCCTATCTGTCACCTACTTTTTTCCCCCAAAAATATACGATCCAATCTAAGCAGATATGACTTGACCTGACAGTATCTCTGATCTCTATGTATGGTTTTATCAATAGTTGATTAGTTAAGGGACTATTTATATAACTAATAACATATTCTTGGTCAGCAAGTCTTCAGGTACACGAATCTACGATTTTTAAGGGGCTATGTGGTTTGGTTCAAAATTCTATCTTTTTTTCTATGTTAGTTGTTTATTTTTAAACTACCTCTCGTTCACTCTTTTTCCATGTAATTTCAAGCTAAATACGAGAGCTTAGGTCATTCACAATAAGAGCTTAACATGTTTACATGACCGTAGTGTCCACAATTCTAACTTTTTCATTGTATTTGGGGAAACCCCTAAGGCAAGGCTTGCCCCTGTGCTAGTGTTGGCTTTTAGTTTAAAATCAATGCGAAACGAATTAGCATTTCATCTATCCTTGCCCCTCTTCGTTCCACAATGCATTTTAGGCAAATATTTTCTTAGAACTAGGAAAAGTGGTTGTTTATGTCAAGGACGAATTTGAAAAATTGGGTACCGTTTTGTTCGGCTATTCGTTAGCAAATAATAATCTGAAGGCGTAGGCGACACCAACCATCCTAGCAGAAAATTCTTTTGTACTTTCTTATCTTTGCCTTTATGCCCTATACTGATATATATTAATTTAGATATTGTATTTAGAAATCACTACAATAATATACCAAATTTCACCCACTTTGTATTTCTTTATGCAAGGTTTTTTTTTTTTGTTGCTAACAATATTTTCCTTAGGATAGATTAGAGTATCAAAGTCTGTTCATACCTTTAAAGGGAAATCATTAGACTACAGCATATGTATCCGTGACTCTTTGGGGCTATCACTTTTCTTCTAACAGGACTGTGGGCTATACATCGAGGGAAAGGATCATACCAATGGGTCTATCATTCTTGTAGCAATTCATTGACTTTATGACTATTTGTATATGTTTGATGTAATTTTATGTGTTGTGATGGAATTTTAGTCTGATAATTAAAATTCACTTAAACTTATTCCAGTGTGTCGGTCAGTTCGTTCCCAAATTATCTATATTTTCATTTGTCATAGTTTCACGTCTGTGCGTCTATTGTAGTCACTTATGTGTGTGTGTATGTGAGGTATATAAATTAATATATATTATACTAGACGGTCTGACAAATCTTAATCTGTTGTAGATGATAGGCTGATTGAGAGAAATCATCTCGAGGGTCAGAGACCGACTCTAATATATTTCTTCCATCTCACTCGTGAAATCTATTTCTACTTATATCTCACTGAGATATCACCTGTTTCTATTGCTATTCAGAAGGGACAAAACTTAAGTCTTAATTCACCTATCACAAATCTACGACAGTGCCACACAGATGACCCCCTCTTCAGGTTCAAACAGAATGTGATGGATGGCTTTCAAGAGGGAAAAAGCACGATAGCTGTGTTCATCGACCTTGAGCAAGCCTATATCAGAGTTTGGAGAAAGGGACTTTTGCTAAAGATGAGAAGAATGGGAATAGGAAGGAAAATGATTAGATGGATACAGGCCTTCCTAACAAATAGAACCATAGCTACCACCTATGTTGGTGCAATTTCACGGAAAAGAACGCCTCTAAGCTCTCTTTTAAGTTGCACCTTTTTCCTCATCTTCATTAATGACCTTGCTAAACATCTGAATGTGTCGAAGGCGCTGTTTGCTGATGACCTTGCCATCTGGACTACTGATAAATATCCCATTCTGGCAAAAGCCAATGATCAACAGAGCTCTCCATACAATGTCAGTATATTGCGAACTATGGAAACTTAAAATCAATACACAGAAACCTGTATACACCACTTTCTTCCGCAGCCACAAAATAGCAAAAAGACTTATCAACATCAAACTGAGTGGGGAAACACTAACAAAAGAGGAGTACCCAGTCTACCTCGGAGTAAAACTGGACAGACAATTGAAACTAGATGGACACATCTACAACCTCAGGGAAAAAGCATGTAAGCGCCTAAACCTCATCAAACTGCTAGCTAGTACAAATTGGGGAGCGGATAAACAAACCCTTCTTCAACTATATCTCGGCTATGTGAGATCAGTGATAGGCTATAATCTCCCCTTCCAGACCATTGTGAGTACTAATACCATCTCATCTCTGGACCGTGTGCAGAACCAAGCTCTCAGGTTAATTTGTGGATGGGTGAGATCAACACCCACAGCCGTATGTGAGATAGATGCCAATATAGAGCCGCTGGATATCAGGCGTAAAAGAGCACTGACTAAAGCTGTAGAGCGATACAGGAGACAAGAGAAAGACCACCCAAACAAAGTACTTATTGACACTTGGAAACAAACACGAAGACTGAAACAACTATCTCTCCTGGACATAGCCAAAGAGGAAAATGATAAACACCATCTCCCGCAAGAGAGAGAATTGGAAAACAAATACTTTGGACCACCCCCTTGGAAAACTTCCATCAACCAACTGTCAAAACACAACTGATAGATAAAACGGCCAACAAGGAAACACTATCCATAGTCTTGAAGACGTGTGCCTTGGAGACCATAAACATCTACCCAACATCGGCAATCCAGGCCTACACAGATGGGTCAGCTTTCAAGACCACCTCTTTTGCAGGATATGGCGTCTGCATATGGTACCTAGGTGGATTCTCTTATGGGTTATGTGACTCCTGTGGTGAAAATTGTTCAAATTACGAAGCGGATGCTGAGGCCATCAAGACAGCCATTGAATTACTACACCAACAGTTTGACCTTATGGAATGAAAGCCATCAGATATAGTGATTTTCAGTGACTCCATGTCTGTTTTGGAAGCACTTAAACAGACTCCATATGAAAACAAAGACATTTTTCTTATAGGAAGAGCAGTTCACAAGTTGATCACAGCCTATTCCATCAAAGTAACCCAACAGTGGATCCCTGGACACAGTGATCTAACTGAAAATGAGAAAGCTGATAGACTTGCTAAAACAGGAGCCTCTAAACAACAAAAGGACAGACCCTGCAGCATGAGAACAGTCAAACAGATTCTTAGAAACAACACAAGGGAAATCTGGCTGAACAGACGGGCAAACGGGCCGACTGGCCGAAATGTCTTTAATGAAATGACCTGCCCAAAAGACAACGACAATATAAACAGACTCAGCAGGAGAAATCAAAGTCTTATCTTTCAGTTCCGAACAGGACACGCCTGAGTCAATAGCCATCTAAACCGTATCAACCCTCAGCACCTACCCATGTTTAGACACTGCTATCATTGTTGAAGCGGGTTCTTTCACTTATCATTATTGCGGGTCAAGGATTAGGTGGTCTTTTAAGTCGGTTAGTGTAGTGGTTGTTATTGACTTCTGTTCCTTCTGAGCTCTAACTACTTACTGATAATACTAGTGTCCTTCATAAAAGAGCGAATCGTGCAAATTATATTTAAGAATGAATGGCTTAATAGTGGAGCCAGCTTCAACTTGATCGATCAGATAAAGTCCTTGTTTTGAGTCCAAATGAATACATGTTTAAAACATTATACGAAGACATCACAGTTAATGTAACAGTTCATGGCATTGCAGGAATCATCTTATTATTCATATCTACATAGTGCAGTCCGTTCCAGTCATATAGATTAATTCTTAGCGTTGTCAACAAAACGTAGTGGGCTGTATATGCGCGTTGCTGCTATGCAGACAAACGAAAGTTATACTCACTAGTTTTGCGAAAACAAATCATAAAAATATATCAATACTCCCTGACTTCTTGATTCCCATAAACAATGGTTATACTTAATGTCGTAGATTTTTGATAGGGGAATTAAGACTTGGGTTGGTCCCTTCTGAATAGATTAGAATAAGTGATAGCCACAGTGAGAGATGATAATAGAAATAGATTTCCACGAGTGAAATGGTAGAAATCAATAGAGGCTGTCTCTGAAATCGAGAATCTTTTTTCTCTTTTAGCCTATCTTCTACATCAGATCTAGAGGAGTCAGACAGTCTATTGACTACATATATTAATATATATGTTACCACTCACGTGCACACACACACACAATTGACGACATGTAGACGCACACACGTGGGAAAACTATAACAATGATTATATAGGTATTTTGGAACGAGCTGACCCGACACACTGATTAAGTTTAATGAATTTTAATATCAGAATAAAATTCCATCACAACACATAAAATTACATCGAACATATACAAATAGTCATAAAGTCAAGGAAATTTCTACAAGAATGATAGACCCATTGGTATGATCCTTCCCCTCGATGAACAGCCCACAGTCCTGTTAGAAGAAAAGTGATAGCCCCAAAGAGTCACGGATACATATGATTTAGTCTAAGTCTTCCCTTTAAAGGTATGAACAGACTTGGATACTCTGCTCTATCCTAAGGAAAAATATTTGTTAGCAAAGAACCTTGCATAAAGAAATTTAAGACAGCAAGAAAAATTGGGTGCCAAAATACCACAATAAAGGAATCGCTCAGTCCTGCATTCACTCTATTCAGTCATCAGGGATCCCTGTCATACATTCTTACCTACAATCGGGCTGTTGTTCGCCGTCTGGCGCAAACTTTAGGACACTTCTCTACAGTGAATCTGTATTCTTTGGATATAGAGAATCCCCGCTCTGCAGATACAGGTTTCTTCCACTGCTCCGGGGAGCATTCACTTCACCAGTTTATTTTAAGATTACTGTTAAGGTCACTTGAATCAGTTTGGGTAAGAAAGTTTAAACGGGCTCACAGTGTCAGAATCACGAGGTTTCCACTACTTAGGAAAAATGGCAGGTTTGTAACTTCGATCAAAGGTAAAATTATGGGTCACACCACAAGGTTTCAAAATTCTCGGAATGTTAATGATAGGAATATGTTACTTGCCGCCAGGGCTGAGATGTACTTGAGGTTTTCCTCTGGAAGAATTAAATCAGACTCGATGGGCCCGTTACTTCTTTAAAATCTTAAAGTTCTTGTAAAGGTTATACACCAAGTCTTTAAGAAACGAATGTTTTCGTTCTTCACAGATATTCTCTGTACTTAACGCTGGCAAAGTTGGGTCACCCCAGTTTCACTGAATAAAGAAACAACAACATATAAAATACTATACATACTATGTACTCCGGTTATAACTTACATTATAAACTGCAAGCGGAGAGCTTGACTTATCGCTTAAAATTTCCCGTGAAATAAGTTATATTCATAAAATCAATCATCATGAATTAGAAATACATACGTATTTCGTCAATACTCAGTGATGAATCTATGCAGTTATAAGTTAGTTTAAATATTCTCGACTGGTCAGTTAAATAGCTGCATGAGTTTTAAGCTAGAAGTTATAATTTATTCTGCTTTCCACTGAAACACATCCCTAGAGAATATAACAGACTTATATTTAATTCCTCTGCACAAAAATCTAACTAGTGAAATGAAAAAAGCGATTTATCACTAGATCACTCAACACAATAGATATATAATAATTACCTCCACACAGAACTACGGATTAATACCACGAACTAGAATCGATCAATATAATGGTAGTCTAGAACTTCGGCAAAAGGTTGCCTAGAAACTAAACTTTGCAATACACAAGATATTCTTCTAGCCCTAGCGATCTGTCTACTGCGAATCTTGAGGACTGAATGAAATAAAGTTTAAAACTTTCGTTAATATCTTAAAACCCAGACAAAGGATGCACGCTTTTGCGAGACCCCGAAATCGTCTCCCCTGCTCGTCTTAACACTTACGTAAACCAAGAGATTGCCATAAACTGCCACTTCGCGTCTTGACACCTCACTACACAAAACTGGCCGTAGAGCGCCCGTTATGGCGCCTTCTCACATCTAGCGCTGAGAATCTACCGAAGAAGCTTCGTGACAGATGAAAATACCAGACAATATGTCTCCTTTCTGATCAATGCAGATGGCAGTTTTCACACCTCGCCTAGAACTTTAGCCGAAGAAAGCGTGTCATGGAAAACGAGACGAATGTCTGCCATTCCATGTCTATCGAGACGAATTTCTCACACTATGTTGTCTACTGCAGGGCCTGACACGATTATGCAATAGTGCGTTACCAGTGTATGAGAAAAACGGTAAAGTTAGAATGGGAAAGAAATATATTTTTCGCAAACGAACGAATGCGAAAAATACAGGAAAAGGATAAAAGAGCGATAATAAAGTAGAAGACACGGGTAGAAAAGATTATAGAATATAGAAAATTTATTGATCATAAATCTTTATGTGACACTTAACCATCCCTGTTCCATCGCTTCATCAAAACATTATTGTGGCTGACCCTCGAGCCAATCTCAAAGATATACTTCTGCACTTAATCCTATAAAACCGGGAGTGAATCAAAACACATCTGACTTGCTTGAAGTTCAGATTCGGAAGGGTGACCCAATATCGTAGTCAAGCATGACTAATTCAACCCTATCACGTCACAAGCCAACTATGCAATTCGCGTTCAATAAAACCCTGAAGCGTGAAAACCATTCTATATTAAAAACCCATCAAGCCTCTAATGCGTACTTTGAACGTGCTAACAACTATAGCAGATGACATCGTTAAAACATGTCGTAACACTCATCCCTATGACACAACCAGACACCTCCTCATGGAGTGTCCATCACTCACAAATGACAGGAAAATACTTTTACAGACACATCTGACAGTCACCAACTCACTATATGGAACATTAAAACAACTGCAGAAAACCTTTACTTTTCTAAGAATGGCATTGGGCTGCAAAGAGTAGACATGCTCAGCAGCTATGGGATATCGACAACAACAACAACGACGACAACAACAACCGAGACAGACTAAATCAATCAGATGGATGAGAACGAGATCAAATCAAAACAAGGCTCAGTCAAATTATATGGACTGGAAAACTGTTTATAAGCCCACTTTAGACTCAATTCGGGACTCTTCAAGATTTCATAGCTGAGAAGACGTCCAGCAGAATGACCCACATGAGTAAGAAATCACAAGTTACAGCAGACACCTAAGAAGTCAAGCTGACTTGCTATCGTGAAGCCGATTGCTTAGCTATGCTCTCAAGACAGTCCTTGTCATAGGTGTCTGAAGGGTATATTTAAATACAACTCTATAGAATTTTTTTAGTGTCATGTAATCTGATGTAATATTTAACTTCAATGTTTTGACTGACTTTGATTTACATGCTGGTGTCTTATCTTGGTACTCAAAACACTACACTGACAACTGACGTTGGTCTTCAGCTAAATATAACCTAAAAACAATCAAGAACAGCATTGAGGAAGCTAGAGTCCTATCAGGACTAAACAATGCTAGCTTGTTGTTTTTATGGCTTAGTTTTTTATGCTATGTGCGCAAGAGTTAGTTTTCTTCTTACTATTATTCTTATTCTTCTACTTCTTCTACTTTCTCTTCTTCGTTCGATGCAAATTCCTCTATTTGTATAAGGGAAACCACTTTAGCATAACTAAGGACCAAAGGGAGTTAATTAAGATAGACCGGAACATTTTAAAATGTGGTTGTTGCTTGCATGGTTGCAATCGTGTTCGGAGGGTGTTGATGGGTGTTGTCAAAATGAAGACAAACAAAAGGTCAACTCGACCTACGCAGTGGTGTGTAGACATGGAGTGAGGATACAGTACATGAGAATGATGGCAAACGTTCGTTAGAGTTGACAAATAGACCAATCTCACTCACTTATGGCTGGAAGTCATTTACGCCAACTACTGTGTACGTTTCATACAGTTTAATTGGAACGATCACACTTGACAGCACGGGTACAGTGACAGCAGACAGGTTGGCATAAATCATAATAATGTTGATCAATGAAATACAATATCACATGGGCATTCATGTTGCATAACAGTACCATGGAATGTCAGTAGACAAGCACTCAGTAATTCCAATATATATCATCTGACTTTACTGACAGAGCACGTCAGTTCATAAACAAGGTTCAAGATGGTTCCTAGACCTAACCTCGTCTAGCGAAGATTCCTTTAGGTAAAGTTCAGCACATTTTTTTTTTTTTTTTGATAACAATATTGAACCGCTAGTAGTGGGTTCTCTTCTGTAGCAGTGATCTCTGGACTCATCAGGTGATAGTAAGGGGCCATCCCTGTTCTCTCCTTGATGATTGAAAAATATAGGATTCAAAATGGCTTCTCCTCCCAGTGAGTTGTCGCTCACCCAGGATATAAACTATGAAGTGTAATCAAAGCTGATCATTCATTAAATGTCCTCATTGCTTTGTAGATTCTACCATTGATAATATTGACTTCATCACATAATATGGTGCTGCTAGGTATGAATGTCATCTTCATCTGGTTAATATTCATCTACACGTACAACCGTACGACTGCCCATCGAATACAATGCCTCAGGAAAAGTTCATAAGAAATGCGTCTTTACCTTGGTATCAGAAATACACTAGAATATGATTCTGCCATTCCTTGGCAGTAAGAATAAACACTGGGGTGATTAATACATGATATGTCTAAAGAGACTACCTCTTTCCCCACTAATATAGAGATCACTTTTCGGCGACAGGCCGCTACAACAACTCAGCACCCATCAGGGCGGAACCTTCTCACCTCGACTTAGCAACACATCCGCCGAACAACCTTTAACCCCGAGTTCGACACCGAAGATGTAGTTCGACTTAGACATACAAAGATATTAAGATATAAGACATACTCGTCCTACATAGACAAGAAATACACATAGATTCGGGCCATAGATATTCTGAAGCAAGAACAATCTATTTCTAACCAAACAAAGAATAGATCGCTGTAAACCTAGATTCCTACGCTGAGTTCGAAATTCAGGAAAGATAACCCATATAATAAAAGTATAAATTCAACATAGGTGATATCGCTTTGACCAGGAAAATATCCTGATTCTAAAAACAAATACCTTCCCTCCGACAGATAAATATTTTAACAACAATATACATTGTCAAGTAATCTGTTGGTAACAGACTACCGCAACCCCCGGGAAAAAAAATGAAATTTTTTTTTTTCATCCGAGAGCAACATACAATAGGCTCACCACGCACGAATAATGCGCAGATGACTAATAAGAGCAATTTATAATTTCAAATTAAGGTAAAGTCGAAGTATAGATCGACTTGTGAGAATACATCTCAACATCTCAGAGAAAGCATTTCTCTTAAGCATAAATGTTTCCAGGGAGATGCCACCAACGTATACTACAATGCTGGCAATGACACAGTGCATATAAAAATTTCACATTTAAGTACTATAAATACATGATTGACAAAGAAGAAAAATCATCAAAGAGTAGCGGTGAATATATCATGATATGTCTAAAGAGACTACCTCTTTCCCCACTAATATAGAGATCACTTTTCGGCGACAGGCCGCTACAACAACTCAGCACCCATCAGGGCGGAACCTTCTCACCTCGACTTAGCGACACATCCGCCGAACAACCTTTAACCCCGAGTTCGACACCGAAGATATAGTTCGACTTAGACATACAAAGATATTAAGATATAAGACATACTCGTCCTACATAGACAAGAAATACACATAGATTCGGGCCATAGATATTCTGAAGCAAGAACAATCTATTTCTAACCAAACAAAGAATAGATCGCTGTAAACCTAGATTCCTACGCTGAGTTCGAAATTCAGGAAAGATAACCCATATAATAAAAGTATAAATTCAACATGGGTGATATCGCTTTGACCAGGAAAATATCCTGATTCTAAAAACAAATACCTTCCCTCCGACAGATAAATATTTTAACAACAATATACATTGTCCAGTAATCTGTTGGTAACAGTTGTCCATAGTCCACCGATGTATTTTATTGATTGTATGACGTACTCCTTTGATTGCCATGATCACGGCCTCATCACTGTGTTGTAAAAATGATTGGTTCTGATTAACAGTGGCCCATCATCATCAGAGAATCGTCGTAATTGTAAACAACAGATACCACAGTTAGGTACATATGTTTGCACGTTCCTAGACGAGAGAGAGTCGCAACCACAATTTCTGGTAACGTGTAAAATCGACTGCAGTGCGTGAGTAAAGAACCACCTCTGCATTTGCTGGTAGTTGCATTGCGTTTAACAGTCCAGGTGAATAAAGCCTCTGGGGAAGTTTACAACCGATAAAGATACAGAAGTGTCTGTAGAAAGAGAACCAGAAGGAGATAAGAACTGTTTAACTGAGAAAGCAAAATCCAGAAGTCACAAAATGGCCGATATGATAATAAATGATATTGACAGCTTTTTTATTCCCATCTTGTGATTTTGTTAATACCTATCTGAAACTTTTACTACACATCTATTTTTAGTTATTAAAATGTGCTGATATATTTTATAAATCGCAGTTGATTGATTTTGTTTAAATTCTAGTTACGGTTCGAAATTGTTCTTGTGTGAAATTCGAAAGATTATTTAATATTTTAAAATCGGCAAGGATAACTAACGAGCTGTATTTCATCCAACTATTAATAGATACCCCCTTGGACCATAGGGTAGGTCTAGCGAGAAATTGACTTACTTCACATTTCTCTTCTAGCATCTGCCATCTAGAACAGTGCAGTTAACTACCTGACTTGTCTTGTTTCCATTCCTACCTTTAGTTCACCAGCTCTCTTCTCAATTTCTGGGAACTATTTTGTTACCTAACTTCCATCTGGCCACACCTCCCATTGGCCCAGGTTCTGCACTCTACCAAGGCTGATGATGACTTACTGGTAGTTCGTCCAGTTCTCACCTGGCTGACTCCACTCTTAGCCCTCAAATATATGTTCATCTGTAGTCACCTGTCTAATTGTTGCCTCTGCTTGCGCTATCCATGACACCCCTTCCCTCTTTATTCTTGTTCCATTGATGTCAGCTATGTTCCATGCTATGTTTTGTCTGTGGTTACTCGCATATAGGGCCAGATGCATACGGTCAGTGGGCTGGCACAGTGGGGAAATTTGGGACAGGAGAAACCAACGATCGAGGACTAAGGCTACTAAAATTTGCCAGCAACTATAAACTAACCCTTGCAAATACACTATTTCCTCATAAGTTATCAAGAAGAACAACGTGGCATGCCCCGAAAACTGAGATACATGGCCAAATTGATTTTATTCTTGTATCCAAAAGATTCAAGTCCAGTATTAATAAAGCCAAGACTAGGACTTTTCCTGGCGCCGACATTGGTAGTGATCACGACATGATATTGATGACGCTCAAGCTGAAACTCAAAAAGAACTATAATCAAAACAGATGTTCTCAGTTAAGATTCAATTTAGACAAACTGAAAGATCCAGAAATCGCGGGAATCTTTGAGGCAACTGTTGGAGGAAAATTCGCAGCTCTCAACTTTTTGGAGGATGATATCAACTCAATCACAGAGAACATGAAAGACGTGCTCATTGAATCAGCAACAGAAATACTTGGTAAACGAAAGAAAATAAACAAACCATGGTTTACAGATGACATTCTGAAGTTATGTGATACACGGCAAAATGAAAAAGGTTAAGAAAGAGGTTCCTGAGGTAGCATGGCAATACAGTATGGTGAATAAAAATATTAGAAAGAAAATGAAAAAGGCCAAAGAAAAATGGGTAGCTGATCAGTGTGAGTCCATTAATATGGGGCTAATAAAAGGTAACAGCAAGGCAGCATTTGACACATTAAGAAGACTATCAAAACCCCAACAGCCCAGGGTAACTGTCATAGAAGATAGCAATAGGGCTCTGCTCAATGAAAAAAACAGCTGTAATGAGAAGGTGGACAGAATATTGTAAAGAATTATATAACTGTAAACTCGACACTGACTATGGCATATTAAACAACATTAAGTGCGAAAACAGGGAACTCGGAAATGCAGCAATATTACGGGAAGAAGTGGAAGAGGCTATATGTTCGCTGAAAGGAGGGAAGTCACCGGGTGTAGATAATATCTCAGCAGAGCTCTTGAAATATGGAGGACCAGATATAGTAAAAATCATGACAACAATTTGCCAGAAGATATGGAGTACCAAAAAATGGCCAAAAGAGTGGACGCAGTCATTAGTAATACCGCTTCCAAAGAAAGGAAATCTAAAAATGTGCAAGAACTACAGAACCATTAGCCTTATTAGTCATCCAAGTAAAATGATGTTAAGGATACTTTTGAACAGAATAAAACAGAAATCAGAAGAAATCTTGTCCGAGGAACAGGCTGGCTTTAGACCAAAAAGAAGTACCTCAGAACAAATCTTCAATATTAGATTACTGAGCGAAAAACATCTCCAGCATCAACACGATTTATACCATAACTTCATCGATTTCACAAAAGCCTTCGATCGAGTCTGGCATGAAGGCTTATGGCAAATAATGAGAAAATTCAATTTTGATACCAACATCATAGATATCATTGAAGCACTATACAAGGACGCAAGCAGTGCTGTGTTTGCAAGCAATGATATTGGAGAATTTTTCAAAACAACTGTAGGAGTTCGCCAGGGATGTATACTGTCCCCAGTGCTCTTTAATATATATCTAGAACATATTATGCAGGAGGCTCTTTATGATTATAAAACAACCATATCGATTGGAGGCCGACCTCTTTACAATCTACGTTTTGCTGATGGAACAGAATCAGAACTTCAAGACCTTACCTCTAGACTGGAGAAAATAACAAGAACATATGGGATGGAAATTAATATAGAAGAAAGCAAGATATTGGTGAATAGCCATAAGAAACATGTTCCGACCAACATTACGTTAAATGGGCAAACGTTAGAAGAAGTTAACACCTTTAAATGTCTTGGATCCACTATATGTAGTGATGGAAGATCAAGTAAAGAAATCAAGACAAGACCTGAGATGGCCTCAGCTGCCATGACAAGACTGAATGTGATCTGGAAAAGTAACATCAGTTTTCCTGTGAAGATCAAATTATACAAATCACTTGTATTATCTATTCTCTTATATGGGTGTGAGAGCTGGACACTCACTGCAGATACGGAGCGAAGGATTCAGGCTTACGAGCATAAATGTTATAGAAGAATTTTGCGCATTTGCTATAAAGAGCACAAAACAAATGTCTATGTTAGAGAGAAGATAAACACCTATGCAGGCCACCAAGAATCACTTTTGTCAGTAGTGAAATGTCGAAAGCTTGCCTGGTTTGGGCATGTAACTCGCCATGACTCCCTTTCGAAAACGATCCTCCAGGGAACAGTCAAAGGTAAACGGAGAAGAGGAAGGCAAAGAAAATCCTGGGCTGATAACATCAAAGAATGGGCAGGACACGGTTTTTCCACACTTGTACGCATTGCTGAGGACAGAGAGCAGTGGAGGACCCTGTCTGCTGATGCTTCCACCATGGCACCCCTACAACCCATGACGGGTTACGGGTTGAGATGATGACTCGCATATAAGTTTTTGCCTGGGCCATTGCAAATCTGGATCTAATTTACAGCAATCCAAGCCTGTGTCACATCGTCACAAGTCTCGCGAACGGCACAGAATTATACGCATCCCTTCATTTTGAATGCATTCCAGTCGTTCACATTGTGATATTGACAGCGTGAGTATTCCCAGGCCATACTCGATTACAGACATGACGAGCTGATGATACAGCAGAAACAGTAGTCTCTGTTCCAGGTGCGCTGCAGCCATTGCTTTTAGGGCTGCCAGCCCTCTCTTGCACTTGTGCATGATGTGATCAACATGGTGCTCATACAAGCCCGTTGTTACTCTAAGGTATTTTAACTTTTCTTGCATTTAAATTTTCCGCTGAGAGTAATGTCTGGAATATCTGCTTTCAATATGGAAATTATTCAAGGAGCACCGCAGCACACATGATTTGTTGCGACTGACCTTGGAGCTGGTTTCGTCGCACCATTTAGAAACTGCCTGACGAGTCTCATGTATGCGTTTAACCATTTCTTGTCTATCTGAACCAGACCTGTCAATGAGCAAGCCATCGGCAAAAGTTAGTTCTTCCCCAACTTGTTGGTTGAAACGCAACTATTTTTAGGGTATAGATAAATATTAAATAGTACCGGTGATTATGGAGAACCCTGAGGTAATCCCGGGTAAATATGCATTGGTTCTGATGTCCATGTTCCAAAGAAAAATGCAAATGATCTCTCTGTTAAGGCAGCTGCTATCCACCCTGTTAGCCACTGGTTTACACCACATGACATCACACTGTCACATAAAGTTGCAAAGTCCACACTGTTGGAAGCATCCTCTGTGTTAATTGCCACAAACACCGTTTCTTGTTTGCCCTGGAAACCCTCATATACATCGTAATCGTACGCAAATATTCCAGCGTTACTCCATATTACTATCATTGGTATGTAACATCCCAGGGTATCAGGGAGTATTTGTGCATTTTCAAGATGGTTCATTAATTGTCTTGCCACTAACTTCTCAAGTAATTTGCTGTATACATTCTGCAATGTGAGGATTCGATGGTGTGAGGTCTTTACCAGGTTTAGGAAATGGCCGCAAGTAACTATGTAGCCAATCTTCCGGCACCCCAGTATGCTGGTGTTTAATTCCCTCACTACATTTATAATGCCTGTGTCATCAAGCTCTTTTATGTTGAGATACTGTACACCATCTGGACCTGGGGCAGTGTTTCTACTGGTTTTTAACGTATACGTAACGCCTCAGTCGTTTTTCCAGTACATGGTTCTTAATATCTTGGCCGGCCGCTTTATCTGCTTTATCCGGCTGAGTAATATAACGACTGGGTTTTTCTTCATCCGGCTTTAGACTTATTCATGTGGAGCTCAGAATATTAAGTATGGGCTGGCTTACATTTTTTTTCTGTTCGTTCATCGATGTAAGGAGCAGAATATCTGTAGGATTTTTTTTTTCGTGCCTACCTGTGTGACGAAGGCCTCCCATACTTTGTCCTTGGCTTCCCTTGAGAAGTTTTTGAATTTATTGATAGCTTTCTCTTTTTTCTCCTCTTGAACTCCTTCATTATTCCTTTTACTTCTCTTTTGTGCTTTCCTCCTTTCCTTCGTCGCTCTTTCCTTTTCAATCCATGCTTTTTCCACAGCTCATTCCACGAGGGTGGTTGGATGAAAGGTGTTCTAGCTATCTTTTTCCTGACATTTTGACGCAATACGTGTAAACAGCTATTACAGTCATGTGAGCCTGCAGGTACTTGAAAATGTGTTGGGGTTTCCTGTGTCTTGTAGTCCTCCCCTTTGCAATGAGGACGACACAAGGTTGTAGCGGGAGGTTATTTAAAATTATTTGTTTATGTAAGAGTATGCCAGTAAAGAGTTCTGACCTTACAAGTAATACCCCAGTCTTAGAAATAAGCACTGGTGTATTGTTATCATAAAAATAGTCAGACTGTGAAAACCCTGGCCCAGTTGGTAAGAAGTAGTACCAGGATTTAAGGTGTCTCCTCCCTGTGACTATCTTATGATTACTTATATTCTAGGGGATAATTAAAATGAACATTCACTTTAACCACACTGTAAGAAGTGAATAATTCCTCAGGTACAGTTAAAATATTTTAATATTTACACTAATATTCTATTACTGCTAGTTGGAACAGAGCATTGAAATATATATATATAAAATTAAGTCACACAATTCCTATTATTGTCTATTTAGACTGCAAGATCTTGGATACTAAAGTTACTGAAAACTGCATTCATTTTAAATATATCACTGTTCTTAGTCCTCTGATACATGTCATCACTTGACTATTTGCTGTGTTTCATATATTGTGGTGGTCAGTGTCCTAAGTGACACTTATCTGACTCTTGATCCTGCTGACACGGACTGTCCGTTGCATATATCAGTATTGGTAGACCCAGCACTAGGGATGCCAATGACCAGTTGAAGTTCACTCTTTGGGATCCTGCACGTTTGTGGGATTGCCTCTGATGAACAACACAGGTTTCTGATACTGGACAGTCTGGTTTGAGTTATTTCATGGAACCTGAAACATCATATCAGCCTTGGCTAGTATCTGGCTAGACTTATAGCTGACTAGCACAGATGTCAGACCAGTCAGTCATCAGATGTCACCGTTATACAATCATAGTAAGTAAGGACATCATTTCAGTGATACAGAAGTATTAACATTTTAATTAATTGTAACTGACTAGCACATAAGTCAGACTAGTCAGTCATCAGATGTCAAAGTTATACAGTCATAGCAAGTAACATCATTTCAATGATACAGGATTTATATTAACATTATCAGTAATAAACATCATCTGGTTTATTCTGCTCCTATACATCCTTTTCTGATCTATAACGTGATCCTTCCAAACCATATCAAGTACAAATTCAAATACTGATGCTATTCTTAGCATCTACACAAAATTAATACATAAATAAAGAGAGTGACCAAGCGATCAAGTTGCTTTCTTCGGTAGTACAATTACATAGTTTTGGAATTGAAACCTGGCTGTGGAACACTCCATTTTACCAGCTGTAAATGGGCACTCAGTTGTGCGCTCGAACTAGGGAAGGAAAAGGCAGCGAGGAAAGGGACTAGTCACCTAACCTCGTAAAAGCGGTATCTTCCATGAAGCTTTTAACAATTCATTTGCCTATGACAATCTCTGCCATGGGACTGCCTTTATCTTCGTCGAGATACAGCAATTAATTTGATAGATTTTATCTACATTTGGCTGTGGGGCTAGTTTTGATACGTTTTTGTACAAACAACAATCATCCACAAAGCACATGTTTAAATCATATTCAAAATAACAATACATTATATTAATGAATATTATACAGGCATATATTGAGAAGTTTATATGAACCTGAAATAAAAAAATATTATACACGGTAGTTATCATAATTTCGCTTACCCTCAGACTTCAGATACTGGACTGAAAAATGTTTCTGGCGATCCGCTCACAATTCATATGGTACATGGGTAGTGGCGAAACTCTGCCTCCAGTCTGTCTCAAACCTCTTTCGTTGTGTGTCTCTGTGTTGTTGTTGTGTTGTTTTTGTCTACTAGATTGCTGTAATACCCTGTTCAACCAAAACCCATTGAAGGGTTACAAACGGTTATATTGGGGTATATAGTGTGTTCTGTGTGTCTCTGTTGTTGTTGTTGTTGTTTTCTTCTACTATGTTGCTGTGATACCCTGTTCAACCTGAAATTTGGTTATAATTGGGGTATATAGGGTGTTATCGTCTTCACTGGTATCTCGTTCGTAGTCCTGGAGGTGACTGGTCCTGAAAAGGACCACTTGCTGGCTGTCTGGATTCCTCTTTGTCCGTTTGTGGTGCCGTGTCGCTCTCATGGTGTTTTTTATGTCCTGCCTCAACTATCTGGCTCGTTTAGTTTTGTGTGTTTCTACGCTACTAGTTTCTGTTGCTTTTGTCTTCTTGCTCTCCTGTATCTGTGACAGTGCTTTTTCAATTATCGTTGGTAGTAGCTGTTCTAGCGTTTCTGGCTGCTAATGCTCTGTCTTGATTGAGTAACATTTGCTGTACGATGTCGATTTTCATTTTGTCTTTCGTTTCTTTGTTTTGTTCTCTAGTTTTTGTAAGGATATCCTCAACGATCCTTCTCTCTGATTCAATTCTTTTGAGTATTTGTTCGTTCTCTGCCTTTAGCTCTGTGAGTTTGGCGATGTCAACTTCTATCTCGTGTTTGATGGTTGTTTCAATTCTTTTGAGTATGTGTTCGTTCTCTGCCTTTAGCTCTGTGAGTTTGGCGATGTCAACTTCTATCTCGTGTTTGATGGATTTTGTTTCCTGTAGCATTGCCTGGGCGCTCTGTAACATTTCTCTGGCGCTCTGCATATCTATTATGTCTTCACCGCTGTCCTTGTCGTCTACGGGATCCTGCTTGTTTCTGCTTTCGTTCTGCTGTTTCCTTTTCATTTCGTTGATTTCAGCGGTCAGCTTGTGTAGCTGTCTTCTGTCAATCGTGCGCTGTTTTTCTGTAGCATCCGCATTCACTCTGTGTTTGGCCTCTTTGAAGGGTATGTTTTTAGACACGGCCTCCTTCAAGATGCTCTTAGTTTCCTGGAACACAGGGCATCCTCTGTACCTTGCCCCGTGGTTTCCGTGGCAGTTTGCACAGATACGGTTTTCGTTAGTTTCTTTGTAGTTGCGGTCCTCCTTTGCCCTGGGGCAGTCGCCATATTGGTGACTACCCGCACAATACCGGCAAACTGCATCTCTCCTGCACGTCTTTTTTGTGTGCGAGAACTGCTGGCAGTTGGAGCACTGCATCACCGGAGGGATATAGGCTTCTGTCTTTTTGGTTGTGGTTTCGAGCGTCAGTCTCTCGGGTCTTGTCGATCCTTCTACCGTGACTATCATCAGATTGGTATCTTTCTTGGCCCAGGTTTTTAGCCTTTCGACCTGCGTGATTTTAAGATTTGTGTTTTCAGCTTGAAGGCGTCTGTGGACGTCGCCTTCGGAACATCTTGTATCCACCCCTCTGATGACCAACTTCTTTGTTGTCTTGTACTTTTCCACCACAACTTTTATTTGGTGGGGCAACTGGATTTCCTTTGGACCGGATTCCAGTTCGATCATCAGCGAGGTTGTTTTGTCTGTGTTGTTGAGAGAAAGCACTACTCCCTTTTCGTGCCTCCCTACTTTGGCGATACCTCTCCGTCCAGTTATCACCTCGAGGATGTTGATCACTTTGTTGTCGGGTAGGGCCCTGAGTGAGACCTCACTTCCTGACGTCTGGGTGATCTTAACAATCCTCTCCTGTATCGTTTCTGAGTTGCTTGTATTTTTAGTGTTTGGTCTTTGTTTCCTTCTACAGGCTTGGTTCGAATCTTGTTCTTGGTTATTCGGTGTGATATCTTGCGTCTGAGCCTTTGAGTTGTCAGCTGTTTTTTCCTCAGGATCAGGAATGGTAGCTTGCTTCTCAGTGGTTTCGATGTCCAGCACGTCTGGAGCTACTTCTACTGTTGCTTCTTGAAGAGCGAGCCTAAGGGACTCGTCTCCGTCTTCAAGTCTTCGAAGTGCATCTAAAATGGTCTCTGCGACATCTTCCTCTTGTACCTGTCTGTGTTGAGGATCTGCCTCTATCACTTCCTTCATAGTGCTTGCAGGTGGGTCGGCTGTCATCTCGGCATCGTGCGGCTTCTCTGTCATAGACCGGGTTACTGCTGACGAGTCGGGTGGATGCAGCCTGGATAGAAGCGCTTGTTTTCTTTTCTCCAGCTGTCGTAACGCTCTACATATTTCTTTATGTTCTGGGTCTTCTTTATCTAGGCAAGGGGTCGGGCCACTCTGACTCTCAGTCGGGTCGACGCATGTCACAGCTAACTCAGTCGTGTCCGGAGTTATAGAAGGGCCGGTCCCGGCACGAGTACTTGGGGCAGTCTTGCTCTCTGGCTGTCTGTCATTGTTGATTGTGATATTGCGATTACCCTGGCTGTTCTGCGCTGGTGGGCTGGTGTAGACCTTCCTCTTTTTAGCGTGTGGCCTATGTCTGGGCATTTTGACGATAACGCGATCTTATCTCGAGTAGTGGCGTCCTGAAAAGGACGTTGGTGTCTTGTCACGATTGAACCTTGGAAACGTCTTGCTTGATGTGTGTTGTTGTATGGTTATCGTGTATCTAAACCCTGTGTGTCTCTGAGTTTACCGCTCCGCTACTTATAAGTCTAGCGCGGGCGTATAGGAGGGTACTGACGTCACAGCTTAAGCCTCGGCTGAAAAACTTTCCCGAAACAACAATTTCAGCCGATCTGTGCGTTGACTGAAATTTCTCCTTTCTCATCCTCGGCTTATATAGTATCCATATTGTTCCATCTTATCTTATTTTATACAGCCGATAAATCTCTATATTCCTATCCATGTAATTTCCCAAACTGTTATTTGTTGATTTTAATATTTAGAACAGAAGTGGGTTTACAGGCTTTCAGCATAACTATGGGCAGCCGAAATACGTATATATCTCCGTGAAGGATAACTTCCTACCGTTTCTTCTTATACACAGTTGTACACAATCCTTTCCTGGACTAAAATGTGAAATCCTTTTCACAATGATTCCATTATGCTTTTATATATAATTGCCGATTTCGATGTATCGTCTACAGTTTGCCGATATACCGCCATTTTGATAGCGGCCGCTTTGTTGACAATCGATCGGTGACTTTAACTGTAAACTCCTCAACCACGTTTGCAATGTATTGAAACCAATTTTGCGACATAGCTCCCCCATACTTTAAGCTGGATGATATCTGGCTTAACTATTGGGTACAATACAATTGCAAATCGACCATTCCGAGGTCAGTTTTCCTTCTGGTCAAACTGGGTATTCTGCGGGGGTGGCTTATATCCTTCTACCTGCTTTCTTTTTGTTCCTACCAATTCAGCTTGAGCTGCTTGGTATCTCTCTGCACATTTCAAAATGTCTTCCAGCCTCTCTGCTCCTTGTTCCATAAGGAATTTCCTCATTTCTTGAGGCATGGAATCTTTCACTTGCTCTAACATAACCATTTCTTTCAAATCCTCATAGGTTTTCTGATACTTACCTAAACTACTCCATTTCAACAAATACGTTTCTAGTCTAGCTGAGAACTGGTTATATGTTTCTCCAGGCAGAGGTTTAGAAGTTCTAAATTTCTTCCTATAGGCCTCTGAGTTCTTTTCATACCGAATAAGTAAGGCTTGCTTTAGGATTTCATAATTCTCCTGATCTTCTTTGGGGAGTTTCAGGAACACATCATATGCAATATCTCTCAATCCCTGAGATAACTTTAAACTCCATTTCTCCTTTTCCAGTCCATATGTAGAGGCTAGCCTTTCATACCTATCTAGGTACGACTCAATTGCGTCCTCCTTTTCAATAAATGGATCTAGGTGGAAATTCATGGCTCCATTTGCCATGCTCTGAAAAGAGCTATTCTCAGAATGAGGTGAGCTATTACCATGGGTGCTAGTTCCAGCCTGAAGTTCAAGTTCAAGCTGTCTCATTTTAAGCTTATGGTCTCTCTCTGCTTGTAACCTCCTTTCTTCTCTCTCTGCTTGTAACCTCCTTTCTTCTCTCTCAGCTTCTAATTTCTTGGCTTCTCTCTCTGCTTCTACTTCTAATTTCTTGGCTTCTCTTTCTGCTTCCAATTTCTTGGCTTCTCTTTCTGCTTCCAATTTCTTGGCTTCTCTCTCTGCTTCCAATTTCTTGGCTTCTCTCTGCTTCCAATTTCTTGGCTTCTCTCTCTTCTTCAAATTTCTGGGCTCTTTCTGCTTCCAATCTCTTTTCTTCTCTGTCCATATACTTTTCACATTCCGTCGTGACATACTGGACCAGAGCATCACCACTCACGCCAAGCTCTTTTCCCACCTGCAGTGTGGCAGACCTAAACTTGACCAAGTCAGCCATGAGGTATCTGTAGTCTAGTAGGGTAAGCTGTCTTACTCAAACTAAATTACTACAATATAATTAACTTAATTAAAATTAAAGTTAATTAACTGACTTCACCATATATGAAACAGCTTTCTTTATCTGTACTCAATGGTACTCCTAAAAATATTTCATTTCCTACTATGTTTACTCTTTCCAAAAATTTTTACCCAAAAAAATTTCCTACACAGCAGAAATAGAAAGTTGGCTCTGGAATATCAAAAATATCCCGCAGACGAGCGCCCACTGTAGCGGGAGGTTATTTAAAATTATTTGTTTATGTAAGAGTATGCCAGTAAAGAGTTCTGACCTTACAAGTAATACCCCAGTCTTAGAAATAAGCACTGGTGTATTGTTATCATAAAAATAGTCAGACTGTGAAAACCCTGGCCCAGTTGGTAAGAAGTAGTACCAGGATTTAAGGTGTCTCCTCCCTGTGACTATCTTATGATTACTTATATTCTAGGGGATAATTAAAATGAACATTCACTTTAACCACACTGTAAGAAGTGAATAATTCCTCAGGTACAGTTAAAATATTTTAATATTTACACTAATATTCTATTACTGCTAGTTGGAACAGAGCATTGAAATATATATATATAAAATTAAGTCACACAATTCCTATTATTGTCTATTTAGACTGCAAGATCTTGGATACTAAAGTTACTGAAAACTCCATTCATTTTAAATATATCACTGTTCTTAGTCCTCTGATAAATGTCATCACTTGACTATTTGCTGTGTTTCATATATTGTGGTGGTCAGTGTCCTAAGTGACACTTATCTGACTCTTGATCCTGCTGACACGGACTGTCCGTTGCATATATCAGTATTGGTAGACCCAGCACTAGGGATGCCAATGACCAGTTGAAGTTCACTCTTTGGGGTCCTGCACGTGTGTGGGATTGCCTCTGATGAACAACACAGGTTTCTGATACTGGACAGTCTGGTTTGAGTTATTTCATGGAACCTGAAACATCATATCAGCCTTGGCTAGTATCTGGCTAGACTTATAGCTGACTAGCACAGATGTCAGACCAGTCAGTCATCAGATGTCACCGTTATACAATCATAGTAAGTAAGGACATCATTTCAGTGATACAGAAGTATTAACATTTTAATTAATTGTAACTGACTAGCACATAAGTCAGACTAGTCAGTCATCAGATGTCAAAGTTATACAGTCATAGTATGTAACATCATTTCAATGATACAGGATTTATATTAACATTATCAGTAATAAACATCATCTGGTTTATTCTGCTCCTATACATCCTTTTCTGATCTATAACGTGATCCTTCCAAACCATATCAAGAACAAATTCAAATACTGATGCTATTCTTAGCATCTACACAAAATTAATACATAAATAAAGAGAGTGACCAAGCGATCAAGTTGCTTTCTTCGGTAGTACAATTACATAGTTTTGGAATTGAAACCTGGCTGTGGAACACTCCATTTTACCAGCTGTAAATGGGCACTCAGTTGTGCGCTCGAACTAGGGAAGGAAAAGGCAGCGAGGAAAGGGACTAGTCACCTAACCTCGTAAAAGCGGTATCTTCCATGAAGCTTTTAACACTTCATTTGCCTATGACAATCTCTGCCATGGGACTGCCTTTATCTTCGTCGAGATACAGCAATTAATTTGATAGATTTTATCTACATTTGGCTGTGGGGCTAGTTTTGATACGTTTTTGTGCAAACAACAATCATCCACAAAGCACATGTTTAAATCATATTCAAAATAACAATACATTATATTAATGAATATTATACAGGCATATATTGAGAAGTTTAAATGAACCGGAAATAAAAAAATATTATACACGGTAGTTATCATAATTTCGCTTACCCTCAGACTTCAGATACTGGACTGAAAAATGTTTCTGGCGATCCGCTCACAATTCATTTGGTATATGGGTAGTGGCGAAACTCTGCCTCCAGTCTGTCTCAAACCTCTTTTGTTGTGTGTCTCTGAGTTTACCGCTCCGCTACTTATAAGTCTAGCGCGTGCGTATATGAGGGTACTGACGTCACAGCTTAAGCCTCGGCTGAAAAACTTTCCCGAAACAACAATTTCAGCCGATCTGTGCGTTGACTGAAATTTCTCCTTTCTCATCCTCGGCTTATATAGTATCCATATTGTTCCATCTTATCTTGTTTTATACCGCCGATAAATCTCTATATTCCTATCCATGTATTTCCCAAACTGTTATTTGTTGATTTTAATATTTAGAACAGAAGTGGGTTTACAGGCTTTCAGCATAACTATGGGCAGCCGAAATACGTATATATCTCCGTAAAGGATAACTTCCTACCGTTTCTTCTTATACACAGTTGTACACAATCCTTTCCTGGACTAAAATGTGAAATCCTTTTCACAATGATTTCATTATGCTTTTATATATAATTGCCTATTTCGATGTATCGTCTACAGTTTGCCGATATACCGCCATTTTGATAGCGGCCGCTTTGTTGACAATCGATCGGTGACTTTAACTGTAAACTCCTCGACCACGTTTGCAATGTATTGAAACCAATTTTGCGACAAAAGTAGATGATCACTTTCCTGTGCTTTTAGTACACCCTCGCGTGCAAGGATGGCGGCAGCATTAGAAATCACTGCGAGATATAAAACTTTCTTTACCTTTTTTTAAAAAAATGTTCTGACAGAAACAGAAAGATACAGAAAGTTTTGGGGCAAAATAAACTCCACTGGAGGGTGCAGTAAATTAATGCAAGGAGGGCAAAATACAAGTCAAGTGTTGCCCGTGGTTGTTAATGAAGTCTGGTTGACTGACGGACACGACTCGATAACAATAAAGGTTGATATGATGCAAGAGGGAACAAACAGTAGACATCTTTATGCCCCGAGGAGTGTTCAAGTCATGAGCAAAGTACACGACCACAGCAGAGACATATACATAAATACAGAACAGCAACAACTTCACTCATGACCAGAATAAATCATTAAAAACCCGCTTATATCAAAATCTCTCACGCAGAAAGTAAGGAACAACAACGAAGTCATTCTTACACGTGTCTTCGTCCTCAACCGGACCCGGCGTCTAGAATCTAGATCATCAACAGTCGTTGTCTGTTAAGCCTCTCTCTAGATCCATCCGGAAATGGGAGTCTCAAGACTGCCGCTTGATGGTGTATATGTCTATGTGTATGCGAGATCCACGTCAGGACCCAGCTATTGTTGCCACACAGTTGTTTTTTTGGGGGGAGCACAGTATCGTATGTGCAGAATTTTAACCTACTCACTGTCGACCTCTGAATGACCTTCTCAAAATATCTTGGCCACCGGAAGTGTTTACACCCCCCATCATTTCCTTTTTCGCTCCTTGTGGAGTCTAGATCCACCACTGCAGATGGATCGCTTGAGGACGCATACGTCAAGGTCAATGTTCTTGCAGAAGTAGTTTCTGTGGCAATTAATTGTGCATGATGAGGCTTCCAATCGGTGCACAACATCCTTCCGCAGTGAGCAGTAGTCTAATTCTGTCACTGTGCACTTAGAGACCCCCGGGAAGTGCACAGAGCCCTGTTTACATATGCTGAGAAAATTTACCTCGTGAAGAAATAAGATGTTTGCCATCATCACACAACATCACCTCCAAACATTTTATTTTTAAACTGGACTAAAAATAATCTTAATAGGAAGCCTCACTCAGCGACACAGGAAGTTCACTTTAAGATATGATGTATTGTATTCGCGGCATTAGTTTTTTTTTTTTTTTAAATTGTCACAACTGAACGGAAAAACTTACTCGACGCTTTGGCCTCGCATCCCGAGTAGCACTAAAGACGAGAGTAGAACGAGAGGTTGTTTGAAATTGAAGACCTGTCGAGATTATGACAGGAAACGATGAAGATGGTAGACAAGAATTTCAGACTCTCCTTTCATAAGTGTCATTTCCTTATAATAACTGTTTTTTTTTTAAATACGTTTGCTTTCGTATATGCGAAGTTAATATTTGAAGATCACGACAACACGGCTGCGAAGTACTGTTTTGCCTATAGCTTTGGGAAAAAGTTAATAAGCGCTATTAAAAACGGCTTAAACAAACACACAAACGCGCACACAGTATCAGAAACTTAGCAAAAGAAATATGTATACATAGCTGCAGCTTGAGACGTGCTGAAAAGCATTGTCATAACGCAAAAAGTAAAGTATGTTAACACAAGAAGTCGAGAAGATAAGCAAGGGGAGATAAAAAATCGTTTACAACAGCTATATGGTTCACAGAGTTGGTAGAATTAATCAGTTCACAGTTAATAGAAATAGGCAAGCGTGACTGGCTAAAATTACGGTGTGATGATATTCAGGGTGTCCTTTTACATTTTTCTTTCTCTCCTACATTATCCATTTATTTCTTCATTTTTCGCACATGAATTCGTGCCATTGACACTCCCTAAACTGCTATACCCTTTCTCACACTGCAATAGTGTTATTTCACGAGTAATTGACTATCTTGAGGATAATTGTAATCGCTTAAGTGGTCGCGCCAGCTTGAATGCAGACGGTAAACGTGAAAAACATGGTTGACTTTGACGTAACTCATTTCCAACTGTGGTAAAGTACAGTGATACAGCGATAAAATCATAAATTATATATATATTAAAGTCAAAATAATAGCAGTAGAAATATAATTAGTAAAGTTGTAACACGTCTTCTTCCCCGCGCCAGAAAACGCATTGATTTAAGCAGGACAGAACATAGTGAGAAATCTTATCGCCACGTTGGTAGTATTGGCCTTTAAAACGCGCCCGTCAAGGGTTAACGATAAAAATTTGAAAAATCTACTAGCGTAGTGGTTCCAGGAAAGATAGAAAGAATAAAACACACGAACGCATAAGACTGAAAGAGCGGACACCTGCTGCCGGCTTGTCAAGTGTTAGAGGTTTGAATTAGCTACTCAGGCCAACAGTGCGAGACGATGCCGTTAGCTTGTGTCGAAAACGATGTCGCAAGTTTGAAAATTTAAAAATACCCCGCTAGTCCAATACATTTCTAACCACAGACACTGTGGAAACATATATATATACACACACGCATAATTAGTTCCTAACGGGAAAAAGGAAGATCTGAGGAGATTTTTATAACATTCAAGTAGTTGAAACTTAGAAAACAACGAACACCAAAATGGAAAATATATTGAATTCTTTATTAATAGGTTTAGGATCATAAAAGTTAGCTAGTCTTAGAGCTGGTCTTGTCCTGATGGGTAATATGCTTTCGAACAAAAAATCCGACATATAGAAATAAAGTTATAGACAAAAGACGGTATTTGTTCGTACAGACAGACCAACACATGCTCGTTTGGACTTGCACTAACGGTGACATTTTTTGACGCGTCCTTGAAAAAGACAAGAAATGGTACAAGTAGTCTGTTGTATGAAGGGGGAGACAAGGAGGAAAAAGAAAAAGAAATTATGGGATGGCTTAACACCAAATATATTTAGCAGTAGAAATCTAAGAATGAGAGAGGAAAAAAACTTGGTAGTGTCCAAAAATCAAGTCTGTTTTTGCTTTTAATTTCACATTTCAAAATTGTCGTTCGTTCATTGGCCAAAGCCTTTCATATTATTGAGAAAATTCAAAGGCTTGACTCCATTTGTAGAAGATAGTCCCGAGAGCAGGACGTTGTGTATTTCTGAAGAAAAGTGATTAGCCTTATTAAAGCAAATATATATGAAAGTATAGGCATCACAGTTCAGCCAGCAGTATATCTGGAATCTGCTATTCAACGTACCTGTGTTTTTTTCATTGAATTTCTGGTAAGACCGACATTATTCATATATCTTTTGTTTAAAAATGTGAGTGAGAGATGCTGCCATCACGACTGTAAGTAATCAGGTCCCAAGCTGATTTGTGCAGGGCCTGACGGAGAATTAAGATAAAAAAACATTGCCAGTTTTGTAAATGGACATGTTTTGTGAAATAAAATGTTTTCTTAGGTGACCAGAGGGACACAGCTCTCCTATCCCATTGTATGGTAGAAAAGAAAGATTAATAATATTATTGCAGATGCAGTGCCGCCTTTGTAGGAGAGACATGTGAACAACTCTGGTACACTGTGGAATGGATGTGCTGGATTGGTCCATTGGATATGACCCAGCTCTTTATTTCTTATGTACGCTCTTTTGTATATAAAACACAGTCTAAATAAGATATCAACCAGGAGACATTGTTTCATTATTACATGGTTTTATCTGGCACTAGTCCGGTGCCAGATTTCTATGGGAAAGCATTTGAGAAGTTTTGGAGTCCAGTAGTGATAGGGGTCGCCAGTATCCCCCCTATTACTTTTGGAGCAGTGGTCATTTGGCAGAAAGAATTCGGACAGTTCCAGTGGGCCAGATAAGTGAAATATCTGGTACCCTAACAGTACATCAGCTATAAGAGCAGCATACCCCTGTATTCAAGAAATAAAATATTTCCCTAGTGAAATTAACAGTGACAGTGTATTTTAAAGAGACTGGGAGTGATTATAAGAATACCAAACAGCCATCCAGTGTTAGAAACCAGTAATAGACAGATTTTAGCAACATTATTAGTTTAATTTAACAGTATTTGTTTGGACACTTGTCCCTGTGGGTCTAAAATTTACATTTTGTATATATCTTGAATTTTTTTTCATTTTTAAAGTCCTGACCAGAAGAATACTAGGTTCAGGACCAAATAAATCATACAGGAAATTATTAATTGTACAAATATATCCCAGGTGTTATTTCCTTTAATCATGGAATTTAATACTTGTTTGTGTAGAGGTGTATTATTGTTAAAGTACCATCACACCACACTTGCATATCCCTAGACATTAGACGTAGCTATCATTCATACTAGTCAAGAATAAGTCTGCTTGAGGCCATAAGGTGGTAGCAGAAAGGTACCCTGATAAATCAACCCTAAATTTGTTAGAATCAGGGACCTTCACAGCTGGCCTCAGTCAGTACAATAAGGAAAAATATTAACAACATTTCATAACATAAAAACCCACCACAATAAATTGGGGTCTCTTCTTCCGGGATTTGAACTTGTTAGTTGTTTAGTAATTTAAATATTGTAGCACTAGTGTCCCCAAAAGTTATAAAAGTATTTAAAAGGGAAATTAAAAGCTGATGGACTGTTAAGAGCCAGTAATTAGTTAATTAATTGGTTAATTAGTTGGCTAGTGTTAGTACTCTGTTAATTAAGAGTTTGAAAAATTATATTAGATCATTTTAAAGACTGATATTATGGCAGACCTAGCAAAGTTCAGATCTGCTGCTGTGCTGGCTGAAAAGAGATGAATATGGATGGACCAGAGTTTGTTCAGTATGTCACTGCAGAGGTGGATAAATTTATTGCACGAGAAGAGAATAGGCTAGCTGCAGAAAGAAAATTAGAAGTTGAGAAAGAAATTAAAAGGTTGCAGATTGAGGCTGACAAAGAGGCTAGGACATTGGAGGCGGATAGGGTGGCTGAAATAAAACGGCTCCAGTATGAAGAGAAGGAGTTAGAGGCTGAGGAAAAAAGACAGGCTGCAGAAAGGGAAAGAGAAGAGAAAAAGGCTGAGAGGGAAGCAGAAGATAGGAGATTACAGAGGGAGCACGAGTTACGACTAAGGGAGTTTGAGTTTCAAAGCCATGCTTCTGAAAATGGTGCCAGCCCTTCTACCTCCAATGCCACTGCTAGTCAGGGAGCCTCAACTTCAGCTATGGGGTTCCATTTAGACCATTTTGTTGAGAGGGACGATGACATTGAGTCATTTTTGTCTAGATTTGAGGTTTTAGCCACCACCTATGGGTTGGAGAAGGAAAGATGGAGTTTAAAGTTATCTCTGGGGCTGAGGGGAACTTCTTATGAAGTGTTTGCAATGATGAGCAAAGACGACCAAGACAATTATGACATGTTAAAGCAGGCTCTTTTGCTAAGGTATGAAAAGAACAGAGAATTTTACAGGAAAAAGTTTAGGAATGCCAAACTACTGTCGGGTGAGACCTATCACCAGTTCTCTGCACGTTTAGAGACGTACTTGGAGAAATGGACTGCTCTGCCAAGATCTTAAAGAGATGAACCTTATTGAGCAATTGAGAGAGTCCATGGCTCCAGACTTGAGAAAGTTTCTCATGGAACAAGGTGCAGAGAGGCTGGGTGAGTTACTTAATGTCGCTGAGAGGTATCAGGCAGCACAGGCAGAGGTAGCTGGCGCTAAAGAGAAACAGATTCACAATTTTAAGGCTCCACAAAACTCTAATAGATTTGATAACAAAGATCAGGGGAACAAAGGTAAGCACAATTTTGATAGGCCACGCAATGATTTTAGAAACAAAAACCCACAATTCAATGATAGGAAATATGATAAAAGAAAACCTTTTCATCAAGGTAGATTATATTGCAAAAGGTGTACGAGGGAAGGTCATGACATCAATTTTTTCATAAGAAAACTTCTGGATTTGCTGCTATGAAGATGGGGAACAAGGGAGGAAAGGAAAAACCTACTGGATAGCAGGAACCTTATCACACCCCCCCCCCCCCAGTGTGTGAGGATGTAGTCTGCAATGGGGTCACCATTAGGTGTCTCTATGATACAGGCTTAGATTTTGATTCTGTTGTGAGTGCGCACTTGGTGAACCCAGATCAGTATACCACAGAAACAGTGGAGATACAAGGGGCGACCAAGGACATACCACTTATGACACTTCCCATTGCCAGGATAACGGTGAAAACTCGCTATGTGGAAGGAGTAATCAGAGCAGCAGTGATCAACGCACCCATTTACCCTCTGATATTGGGATGTCTTATGTCTTCTTGGGGGCTCCCAAGAGACCTCTGGTCATGGCAGCTGTGCAGACCAGATCACAGTCCAAGATGGAAGAATATGAACCTATAAATACTCATCCAGAAGAGATGAGAAAGGCACAGGCTGAGGATAGGTCACTGAAGCCGTGCTTTCAAAAATTGCGTAACTGCCGTACACCTCCAAGCAAAGGAGAATTTTACATAAAGAATAAATTGTTATATAGGAAGGCCGGAACTGGTTCCAATGGTCACGGACAACTGGTACTTCCCAAGATGTTTAGGGCAGACGTAATACGGAGTTTACATGTTGGAAAAGATGGGGACCATGAGAAAGTAGGTACCATCTGCCAAAAAGTAGCTCAAAAATATTATTGGCCAGATGAAAAGAAAATTCACCCGTGTGTTGCCGGGGCCCGAAAGGGGAGCAAAGAATAGTAACACTGCACCCTACCACGCATGTCGTAAAAAGCGACTAAGGAGGGTTGGGCATGGGGCTGTTTACCCCATCCCGTAAAAACTTTGCACAGTGGGCTGATCACCTGCTTGCCAACCAATCTGATTACGGAAACAACGATAGATTGTTTGGTCTGTTTCTGTTCCACAAAGACGCCACTAGGCGTGGTGGAAACAGCGATAGATTGATCAATTTGTTGTTGCCCTAAGACGCCACTAGACGTACTGGCCACATACTGCTTTACCGGTTGGTGGCTAAGGATGGAAGAAGAAGAAGAAAAGAAAATTATTATTAATTTTGTCGAAGCCTGTGGCATATTTCATGAGGGAACAGCCACCAGTGGGGACAATAATAATCAGGACCTAGAAACGCCACTGGGCAAACTTAGGCCTCAAAATGGAAAGAAAAATAAAATAAATAATGTAGACAAGGTGGAATGGGAACCCCCTTTTCACACACAGTCTTCACTTGAATGTGTTAGAATGGCAACTCTGCGTCGAGTACAAAGAGTGATTTTACCCCAGAATAAGCCGACAGTCCCTCGGTCGGAATTATGCGAACTGGGTGAAGGTAAAAGAGAGAGAAGATCTCTCACAAGGAACTTAAAGTGGGGAGAAAACCCCAGAAACGAATAGGTAGTGGTAGATTCTTGTGTGATGACACAAGAAAGAAATGTCCTCAACACAAGGTTTCTAATGTAAAGGACCTGACAAGTGCCAGGAAAAATAAGTATGTAAAATTAAAAGTCCATATGTAACCTTGTTAAGGACCTGGACAGATGAGAAGGCAGCAGAGACTGTTACCTCATCGTACCAATATGTGAACGAGCTGACCACTCGTCTTAAAACTGGCTGGAAACTTGCAAATGATAATCTCAGACAAGCCAGGAAAAAACATGCTGCCTATTGTAGTAAAATCTGCGAGAATAATCGCTCATTTCAGTAAGATTTTAGTCATAAAATGATAATAAATAACCTAGCCCGCATGTGTATGACGGTTGGCATCTTCGACGCCAGCAACGCTGCATTTTGTGCAGTGCTAACGCCTATAGAACGATTCCACGGTAAAAATCTAACACGCGTTTTGGTTTCGGTTTCGAAAACGTACTACCAACATTTAACATTTTACCAGATCTGCTGCTTACATTTTGCAGCCTAGACTTATAATTAACGATTTTTCGGAAGTGTGCCGCAAAATAGCTATCTGAATTAACGTATTCTGTCAACTTTAACGCTGGTAATAAGTAGTAATCCTTACATTTTTTGGTAGTGTTACACGATACAATACAAATTATTAACGCCAATTCTTAACCCGCCACGCCAACACCCCACCTCGCTTGATAGTCTGCAATGCATATATATACGCTGGAAAAAAAGCCAACAGAGGCAAAACACGCAGACAATTTTATTGCCTCCTCGCGGTAATGTTTCTGACGTCACAAAAACAAGTTAGTTATTTGAAATTACATGCTAGCGAGAGGGGAAGATGGCCGTCTTGTGTAAAATATTTATTTGACGATGACCGGGGACAAAATTAAAAATCTAAAACCATAATGAAACTGAACATAAAAAATATATGGTAGTATAGCTTAGAATTCACTGAGCAAGAATGTGTTTTAAATAATATGATAGTCCCAGTATTACCCAAATTGTTGAGAAAATACTAAATGTCTACGGACGCACGACCAGACGGACTGTTGTTCCTGCTTGTTTTTTTTTTTCATAACGTTAGTGGGGACACCGTCTTAGAAGAGAGGCATTGAGGAAATTCAAATTCACTTGGGTAACAAGAGTATAGGAGGAGAGGGGAGCGGTAGGAAAATTGTTACCAAAAACTAACATCGTTTTGCATTGGCCTAACTAAAGCAGACTGTCCAATCGACTACCAGACGCAGAGTATGTTTGGAATTATTTTTGTTTTTCAAAAACTGCATTTGAATTCTGATAGTCGCAAGCTTTCGATTGGCCAGTGCTACTAAATATTAGCAAAAAGCTTTCACTATTCATTGCCAGTTGAACTGTATTTTTTATTCAGATACGCTGAGAACAGCTGTGATAAATTTAAAAGTAAATTAAATAACTATATGAGTATTTCACAGTCTGGACGGAGCAGAAGAAACTGATGCCATTTCTTTGCAAAGCCAGCGTCATTTGTTTATATTTCTTGATTTGTGGTAAGAATGCTTTATGAATTTAATATGTTTAATCCCATTACCAAAGTTAGATACTGCTATTGGGAAAAAGTGAAGGACGTGCCGGGAGCAGACATTGTTGAGTCCTCACGTTGAAATGTATCTAACTAATGTATGTTGTCATGATTATGTTTGAATATTATTGTATTAGAGTATATTAGTAAGCCTCCGTGTTCCATGAACACTGTTCAACATGCCTGAAGCATTTATATTTAAAAAGAAAAAGATGAGAAAAATATATAAAAGGAAATGTGATTACCCCACATTATATTATTGAGGGAAACTATGTAAACGTACAGTGGCGTATCTGCCATAGGGACCTGAGGGGTGGTCACAGCAAGGTGGGAGTCATGAAAAATTAGGGGGTGAGTGCACCTGAAATGCACGCGAGGCTGACCCCATACCCACGTATGAAATTAAATAAAAGAATAAGTGATCAGATGTAAAAGGCCAGGGTGTCCTTTTGTTGCAGAGGTTTCGTTTCCTGTTGCCAGCTGGTGACAGGAAACCTGAGGAGTGACGATAACGCCAAGAAGTCTCCTACACTTTACGTATGCTGTCAAGAGATAACAGCAGGAGCTTGGGCGTGTGACGTGATATGGATATTTCCGCAACTACACAATATCTTATCTTTCAACAAGAAACCCCAGGTGATATGTTAAGGACCTGGGTACATCTGACAGTTTCGGTTTAAATAAACCTTGGTAATTCAAGTCATACTCAGGACTTTTGTGGGGTATGATGACATTACAGCCCCTCATACACAGTGACTCTCCCTCTTAGAAGAATATAGTGTAAACTGTGAACATTCCAACAGGAAAGACATATATTAACATTGTATTTATTTGGGCAGATTGTCCACACAATTTTAGTTAATCTTTTATGTAAACTATCTTGTCCTCATTTTCAAAGACCTGTCCAAACGATATGACTGGACAGGCAAAATAAATTGTACAAAAAAATTAATTTAAAGAAAAACTTAACCACAGGTTTTATTCACTTCCTCATAGAAACTTAAAGTGTTTTTGTGTTGTGTACCATCATTTCATTTCTCCCCTAGACACTAGGTACATCATACACCAGACACTAGAGCCGAAATAGTGACCGTGTGAGATCTAGGGAGGTAGCGTTAGGTTCCCTGCACATAATTCATCATCATCATTTATAGAGTCAGGGGCCTACATGTGCTTGACCTCACACGGTTAATACATACACGGATTTCATTCTTTTAGGATACCATCATAACCTCCCCAGCAAAATCTAACTTTGCTACATAAATTGGTAGACTTGTCCGGGCATTTGAACTTCTCCTAGTACTACATACATTGGGGTCTGGGTCTTAGCATAAACAACATTCTATTGTCCCAGGGAATCCCCATAATCATTATTGCCCAAGATTTGGGAAGTCAAGAAACTGTCAGAACCCAGAATTAATTAGATAAATTTATCACATTCTGAGGTGACATAGTCAATTAAGATTTGACCCTCCATATTCATTTCTTTTGCAGTCTGAACAGCCGCAGATCGAAACTTGGCCAGATCTGCCATTCTGATAAATGCAAAATGTTCTAACAAAGTTTCTAAATAAGTATAATTATTTAGAAACTTTGTTAGAACATTTTGCATTGATCAGAATGGCAGATCTGGCCAAGTTTCGATCTGCGGCTGTTCAGACTGCAAAAGAAATGAATATGGAGGGTCAAATCTTAATTGACTATGTCACCTCAGAATGTGATAAATTTATTACTAGGGAAGAACATAGGTTAGCTGAGGAAAGGAAAATGCAATTAGAAGATGCTAGGGAGACTAAGAAATTAGAGGCTGATAGGGAGGCTGAGATTAAGAGGCTGCAGTTGGAGGAAAAGAAACTTGAGGCTGAGGCAAAGAAACTTGAGGCTGAGGCAAAGAAACTTGAGGCTGAGAAGGAGGAAAAACGTCTACAGAGGGAGGCGGGACGAGAGAAAGAACAAAGGAGATTAGAGGCGGAAAGGGAAGATAAAAAATTACAAAGAGAACATGCGATACGACTAAGGAAGTTAGAGCTGCAAGGCCATGCTCCTGTTTATGTTTATGTTCCCAGTAGTAGACTATTCGCAAGCAGCCTGGGGGTGTCACTGCTCTGCGCGGACCTTGTTTACCGAGGCGGCGTCCGAGCTCGTATGGTGAAAATATGGTTGCATTATCTTCAAAATAGCCCTGTCTTTCCTGCCATCCTGCAACTTTGAGTTAGGGAGTTCTGAGCTCCAGTCTCTTTCCCAAGCATTTTATCCTGGCCTGGCACGCATACAGAGGACCCCACTTCTGGTTCTAAGTTAGCAGTTGGGGACAGGTGGGGTAGCACACTGTGCATTCCCCGTCATCCAGGGGGCTCTCCAACTATGCAGAGCTTGCACAATGCTGTGCTCTGGTTCTGGGCTCACCCAAGGAATCCTCACGTCCTGCACAGAGCCACTTCCAGATACCCACCACCTGCCAACCCCCCATTGTAGAAATCTCCTGCATGCGGCCATCCAGTCAAGAGCCAGTATTAAGTCTGGTGCCCAAGTGATTCCCCCCCCAAGCTCAGTGTGCAATTCTGGGTTCTCATCATGCTGCAACACAGGGGGGATTGTGATGCTCAGCCATCTCTCTCAACTCTGCACCGATAAACGACATCGGGGACTTAACTGTGTCTCAGTACTGGGAGGCCCCGTTTCCGGGTACACCACACACAGCCAGTTGAGGCAACGGTCGCCGTGGGCCATGCTCCTGAAAATGGAACTAGCCCATCCACTTCCGACTCAGCTGCAAGCCAGGGGGCCTCCTCATCAGCCATAGGGTTCCATTTAGATTACTTTGTGGAAAAGGATGATGACATTGAGTCGTATTTAAGCAGATACGAAATATTAGCCACTACTTATGGGTTAGAAAAAGAAAAATGGGGTGTAAAGTTGTCTCAGGGTCTTCGGGGAACAGCTTATGAAGTGTTTTCCAAAATGAGCTGGGATGACCAACTCAACTATGACATGTTGAAGCAGGCTCTTCTGTTAAGATACGAAAAGAACGGAGAGTTTTATAGAAAGAAATTTAGGAATGCCAGGCTACTGTCGGGTGAGACCTATCACCAGTTCTCCGCCCGGTTGGAGACGTATATGGAGAAATGGGCTTCTTTGGGGAAAACCCAAGATCTCAAAGAGATGATACTCATTGAACAGATGAGAGAGTCCATGGCTCCAGACATGAGAAAATGTCTCATGGAACAGGGCGCGGAGAGACTGGGTGAGATCCTAAATGTCGCTGAGAGGTATCAGGCACCCCAGGCAGAGGTAGCTGGTATCAAGAAAAACCAGTAGATCAGTATAAGGCTCCTCAAAACCATAATAAATTTGATAACAGAAGTAAGCAGAACTTTGATAGGCCTCGGAATGATTTTAAAAATAAAACCTCACATTTCAATGACAGAAAAAATCCCCCCTGTGTTGCAGCATGATGAGAACCCAGAATTGCACACTGAGCTTGGGGGGAATCACTTGGGCACCAGACTTAATACTGGCTCTTGACTGGATGGCCGCATGCAGGAGATTTCTACAATGGGGGGTTGGCAGGTGGTGGGTATCTGGAAGTGGCTCTGTGCAGGACGTGAGGATTCCTTGGGTGAGCCCAGAACCAGAGCACAGCATTGTGCAAGCTCTGCATAGTTGGAGAGCCCCCTGGATGACGGGGAATGCACAGTGTGCTACCCCACCTGTCCCCAACTGCTAACTTAGAACCAGAAGTGGGGTCCTCTGTATGCGTGCCAGGCCAGGATAAAATGCCTGGGAAAGAGACTGGAGCTCAGAACTCCCTAACTCAAAGTTGCAGGATGGCAGGAAAGACAGGGCTATTTTGAAGATAATGCAACCATATTTTCACCATACGAGCTCGGACGCCACCTCGGTAAACAAGGTCCGCGCAGAGCAGTGACACCCCCAGGCTGCTTGCGAATAGTCTACTACTGGGAACATAAACAGATTAGGGATGAGCCCACTCTCCCGTTGAACAGGTGCTAAAGTCATAGATACTGGGCCAGAAGGCGCACCGGAAACCACAGTATCACGCAACTCGCTTTTTTTTTTCTATGGAGAGTACACCGTCAAATAAATCTCGTACTGGTGCTCGCCCTGTGGAGCTCCACCAGGCAGGTGCAGTGCCGGGCTCTGAGCCTCGACAGAGCCCACCCTCAGCTACTGGAGGACCCTCTAGACCGTCTTGTGGAGTCAGCAGACGGCGGAGGAGAACTACTGACCAAAACAAAACAGAAAAAGAGAAACCCAGAGTGCCACTTGTCATGATGCACTGGAATGCAGAGGGAGTGAACAGCAAGCAGGCTGGATACAGCAAAAAGACAGAGCTGGAAAACATCTTGTATGAGAAGCAAGTCAGTGTTTGCTGTATCCAAGAGACTCACTTGAAAGCAGATCAAACCTTTAAAATAAGGGGATATCAATGCTTCAGATCCGACAGAAAAGATAGACGAAAAGGAGGAGTACTTACTCTTGTAAGGAATAACATTCCTGCACACGAAAGGAAAACCTTCATGGATGGAGCAGAATATCAGCTGTTGCAGATAAAGGTAGACAAGATGGAAATAGAACTCCTGAACTATTACTGTCCGAACAACAAACCCCTGAGTCTCAGCTCTATACAGGTACCAGCCACCAACTTTATAGCAGTTGGAGACTTTAATAGCCACTCCCAGAGCTGGGGCTATAACCATCTGGATCACAGAGGTGAAGAGGTTGAAACTTGGCAAGATGATCACTCCCTAATCCTAGTCAATAATGCCACAGATACTCCTACCTTCTACTCCAGAGGATGGCACACAACTTCAACACCAGATCTTGCCTTCTCCACACCAGATATAGCTGGATCTATTAGTAGAGAAGTAGGAGACCAACTAGGGGGAAGCGACCATCGCCCAATCTTTCTTACTGTCCAGAGTGCAACTCTCAGTACAGGCCCAGCCATTACAAGATGGAACTACAAAAAAGCCAACTGGGGTTTATTCAGGCATCAGGTGAACACGCTGCTGTCTACCCTCAAGGTACAGAACAGAGACATTAATGAAGTGGTAAAAGACTTCAACAGATGCATACTACAAGCTGCAAAAGAAACCATTCCCAAAGGATGCCGGCGTAACTACATACCATACTGGTCCAGCACACTCCAAGAACGTCAGGAAGCTATGGACAGGGCTAGAAAGGACGCAGAGTCTCAGCCTTCACTTGAAACTCACAACAAATGGAAAAAGGCTGTAGCAGAGTTTCAGAGAACAAAGCTAGAAGAAAAACGGAAAAGCTGGAGAACTAAAACGGCATCGCTGAACCTTGAGAAAGACGGCAGGAAACTTTGGAGATTAGTCAAGTCTCTAAATGAAGAGCGTTCCTCACCTAGGCAGACTATCACATTGGATGAAGGTGGCAAACTTTTCAGAGGAAAACAAGCTGCAGACTTGTTTGCTAGAAGATACAGTTCAGAAAGCAACTTACCCATTAACATAGATCATCAGAGAGAGATAAGAAAAGAAATACTGGCAACCATGGGACAGACAGATACTCCTGCCCCAATGAGGGAACCCATCACACTAGGAGAACTACAGAAGGCTATTTCCAAGCTTAAGTTTCAAAAGTCACCCGGCCCAGACAAAATCAGCAACGAAATGCTAGTAAATCTGAGCTCAGCAGCAAAGACAAAACTGCTTGAGATATTCAACCACAGCTGGTTGAAAGGAACGGTACCCCAAGTATGGAGAGAAGCCATCACAATACCCATACTAAAGAAAGGGAAATGTAAGACCGAGGCTGCAAGTTACCGGCCAATCAGTCTCACAAGCTGTGTTGGGAAGACTATGGAGCGAATAGTCAACCACAGATTGAAATGGTATTTAGAGTCTGAGCAGATCCTGGTGCCGGAACAAGCTGGATTTAGAGAATGCTACAGTATAGAAGACCAAGTTACTTACTTGTCTCAAGCAATAGAAGATGCCTTCCAGGAGAAGAAAAAGGTCCTAACGATCTGGGTCGACTTCAAGCAGGCCTTTGACAAGGTGTGGAAAGATGGCCTCATTGCAAAACTTAGGAGAAGTGGAATCCAAGGCAACATGATGAAATGGATCCAGTCATACTTGCATAACAGGAGAACTAGAGTCACTCTTGACGGTCTGCAGAGCAGAAAAGTGTTGCTCCATCAGGGGGTACCTCAAGGAGGAGTAATTTCCCCAACACTCTTCCTTGTTTACATCAATGACCTGGTGAAAGATCTCCCTGCAGGAGTTAAAGCTGCCTTATATGCAGATGACCTAGTACTCTGGTGCGCTGATGAAAATGTCACCACAGCAAATTATAGAATGCAGCGGGCAGCAGACATGCTAGTGTCATGGGCAGAGAAATGGCTTATCACAATAAACACAGACAAAACCTCCACAACACTGTTCTCCCTCGCCCCCAAGGACAAATCAGCTAACATACACCTAGGGACAACCGTGATCAAGGAAGAAAGCTACCCCACCTATCTTGGGGTGACATTTGACCAAAGGCTTACATGGAATAAGCATATTGAAAATGCAGAAGGAAAGGCCCGAAGACGACTAGGCATACTCAGAAAATTAGCAGGTACCAACTGGGGAGCAAATGAACGAAATCTAAAGAAGATTTATAATGGAGTAATAAGACCACACTTAGAGTTTAGCTCAGCAGCATGGTCATCAGCTGCTAACTCACATCTGCAGTCTTTGGACAAGGTGCAAAATCAAGCTCTCAGGCTCATTACAGGAGCCATGAAAACTACACCAATAACAGAGATGCAGAAGGTTGCTGGATTACAGACATTGTCCCATAGAAGAGACACAAAAACCATGATCCAGATGGAAAAGTACAACAGTATGCCAATGCACCCAATGAAGGCAAGACTAGATGATCTGGCATTGGGACGTCTAAAGCGTAGCAGCTTTGTGCATCGGGGGAAAAGACTTATAAGACAGCATCAAGAAGACCTATCCATGAAGACAACACCACTGAAGCCCACCCTATACCCTGTACCATGGGAGCAGGCCAGCAGTGCCCTCCAAATTAATACATCAGTCAGTGGTCTCACAAGTGGATGTGAGTATAATGATCTGCAAAAACGAACTGCTACATTGAGTATGATCCAAGAAAGCTATCCCGATCAATCATGGATACATGCCTATACAGATGGATCAGCAACTAATGCTGTTAGGAATGGAGGTGCCGGTATCTTTATCTCATATCCTGACAACCACTATGAGACTAGGCACATTCCCACTGGTAAATTCTGTTCCAACTATACAGCTGAGGTTCAAGCTCTAGAGCAAGCTGCAAATATGATTTATAACACCAACTCTGACTGCCACCAGGTAGTCATCCTCACAGATGCACTGTCTGTCCTGCAAGCTCTCAAGGGTGGTAAACTCCCGCATCTGAGAAATGAACTAAACAAGGTAGCTGCCAAAAAGAGAACCATACTTCAGTGGGTACCATCTCATTGTGGTGTACCCGGAAATGAAAAGGCAGATAAACTTGCAAAAAAGGGAGGAGAATGTGAACAAGAAGATAATGAAGTCACATACTTTGAGAAAAAGAGAGCTATCCAGACTATCAGAAGAGAACAGAACCAACCCAAAGACGACTATCACACTCTCGACCGGCAGGGACAGATAACTATTTTTCGACTCAGGACAGGGCATAACAAACTGAATAAACACATGCACAAGCTACGATTGTCTGCTTCACCACTGTGCACATGTGGATTAAACGAACAAACTGCTGAGCATGTTCTACAGGACTGTCCTCTGTATGACCAGTTAAGAAAGATATACTGGCTGAATGACTCAACACTAAACTCAAAGCTATATGGAGTTAAAGAGGAACTTCAAACAACAGTCGAATTCATCATGAGAACTCGTCTGACGGTGTAATCATCAAAGATGCGATCGCAAGAAGAAGAAGAAGAAAAATGACAGAAAGAATGATGAAAGAAAACCTTTTCATAAAGGTAGGTTATATTGTAGTTGGTGTAGGATGGACAACCATAACACCGATGTGTGTAAAAAGAGACCTGTGATCATGGCCACGCTTCAGACCCGATCACAATCCAGACAGGAAGAAGATGAACCTATAAATACTCATCCAGAGAAGATGAGGAAGGCACAGGCTCAAGACAGGTTACTGAAGCCGTGCTTTCAAAAATTGTGTAACTGCCATACACCTCCCAGAAAAGGAGAATTTTACATAAAGAGTAAATTGTTATATCGGAAGGCCGGCACTGGTTCAGCTGGTCATGGGCAGCTGGTTATTCCAAAAATGTATAGGGCAGACGTAATACGGAGTTTACATGTTGGAAAAGATGGGGACCACTAGAAAATAGGTACCATCTGCCAAAAAGTAGCTCAAAAATACTATTGGCCAGATATGATGGTCATCGTTGAGAATTTTGTAGAAGCATGTGGCGTATTTCATGAGGGAACACCCACAAGTGGGAAAATTGATCAGGACCTAGACATGCCATGGGGCAAACTTAGGCCTGGAAATAAAAATAATTGTAATGAAGTAGACAATGTAGAATGGGAGCCCCCTTTTCACACGCAGTATTAACTTGGATGTTTTATAATGGCCACTATGCAGCGAGTACAAAGAATTGTTTTACCCCAGAATAAGCCGACAATCCCTCGGTCGGAATTATGTGAACTGGGTGCAGATAAAAGAGAGAGAAGATCTCTCACAAGGAATTTAAAGTGGGGAGAAAATCCCACGAAAAGAATTGGTAGTGGACTATTTGTGAGTGATGATTCTAGGAAGAAAAGTCCTCAAAACAAGGCTTCTAATGTAAAGGACCTGACAAGTGCCAGGAAAAATAAGTATGAAAAATTAAAAGTCCACATGTAATTTGTTAAGGACCTGGACAGATGAGAAGGCAGAGGAGACTGTTACCTCATCGTATCAATATGTAAACGAACTGACCACTCGTTTAAAAACTAGTTGGAAACTGGCAAATGATAATTTGAGACAAGCCAGGAAAAAGCATGCGGCTTATTATAATAAAAGAGCTAAGGATAGGGAACTTGCTGTAGGGGAGAAGGTGCTCTTCTATTGCCAGGCAGCAACAATAAACTTCAGATCGGATGGCAAGGGCCATACACAGTTTTGGAAAAGGTATCCAGAACAAATTATAAGATAGACAAAAAGGGAAAGGAAAAAGTGTATCATGTGAACCTTTTGAAGAAATATCTGGACAGACAAATCCAGGAAGGAACACACCTATTGGCCTTGTCTATTGCAACCGAAATGAAAAATGACCCTCTCTCCTCATTCGAATATCCACTGAAACCCAGTGAAACGTTTGCCCAGGTGAAGATCAGTAATCACCTGACAAAAGGACAGAGGGAGAAGGTTCAACAGGTCCTTGAGAAACATACAGATGTGTTAACGGATAAACCTGGGCACACCAATTTGTTGGAATATGATATGAAACTACTAGACCCAGCACCTATCTGTATGAGGCCCTATTCTATTCCTTTCGCTAAGGGAAAAGCTTTTAAAGAGGAGATTGATTATTTGTTACAAGAAGGGATTATTTCTCACAGTGAATCTCCTTAAAGTTCCTGTGTGGTTTTGTTGCGGAAACCATCGGGAGAACATAGACTGTGCATAGATTACAGGAAACTGAATGCTGTCACAGAAGGTCAGGTGGATCCATTACCTGATACTACTCAACTATTTGCCAGGCTGAACAAGGCAAAATATTTTTCTAAGGTGGATCTTAGCAAATTCCAGTAAAGCCTGAGGTTCGACCTTATTTAGCCTTTAGCACCTCGGAAGGTCATTATGAGTTCAACATGTTACCGTTTGGGTTGAAAAATGCTCCGAGTGTGTTTTCAAGGATGATGCGAAAATTATTGGATCCCCTGAAAAATTCATGTATTTCGAATTTTATGGACGATATCCTCATCGCGACGGAAACATTTGAGGAACACGTTACCTATTTGAATATGCTGTTTGGTAGACTCACAGAGGCTAACTTAACCGCTAAGCCAACACAATGTTGTATTGGTTGTAAAGAGTTGGAATTCTTGGGACATACTGTACATCAGGGTAGCATGACCCCTGATCCCAAGAATCTGGAAAAATTGAAAAGAGCACCTAGACCACAAACAAAGAAATATGTGCGATCTTTCATGTCGTTGTGTGGTTTCTACCAAAAGTACATTAAAAATTTTAACTCTTTATGTGCTCCTCTGACGGATTTAACTCGCAAAGGTCAGCCTGATACAATAAATTGGTCAGCACAGTGTGAAGTGGCTTACCAGGAGTTAAAAGAGAAACTTACAAGCAGGCCAGTATTGCAATTGCCTGACTTGAATCAAGAATTTATCGTTAGAAGTGATGCAAGCAATGTGGGCCTAGGCGCTACATTGTTGCAAAGGTCCTCCTCATAAGATGGGGAATTGAACCCAGTCGCTTATGCAAGCCGCAAGTTGAACAAGGCGGAAAAAAATTATTCAACAAGTGAAAAAGAATGTCTAGCTTTGATATGGGCTATAAAAAAATTCCAGATTTATTTATATGGCAGGACATTTGTGGTCCAAACGGATCATTCACCACTCGTAATCCTGTCACAAGCCAAGCATGAAAATTCCAGATTATTGAGATGGTCCTTGTTATTGCAGCCATACTCATTTCTGATAGAATATATTCCCGGCCCTCGGAACGTAGGTGCAGACTTTTTAAGTAGACATCCTTATGATGAAGATCAGAAAAACGCGTAAGACTTCATGGAGCTAAGTTATCTGGCAGATTATAACCTGCTAATGATTGCATGTTTTAGGATGGGAGGTGTGTAGTAAAATCTGCGAGAATAATCGCTCATTTCAGTAAGTTTTTAGTCATAAAATGATAATAAATAACCTAGCCCGCATGTGTATGACGGTTGGCATCTTCGACGCCAGCAACGCTGCCTTTTGTGCAGTGCTAACGCCTATAGAACGATTCCACGGTAAAAATCTAACACGCGTTTTCTTTTCCGTTTCGAAAACGTACTATCAACATTTAACATTTTATCAGATCTGCTGCTTACATTTTGCAGCCTAGACTTATAATTAACGATTTGTCGGAAGTGTGCCGCAAATAACTATCTGAATTAACGTATTCTGTCAACTTTAACGCTGGTAATAAGTAGTAATCCTTACATTTTTTGGTAGTGTTACACGATACAATACAAATTATTAACGCCAATTCTTAACCCGCCACGCCAACACCCCACCTCGCTTGATAGTCTGCCATGCATATATATACGCTGGAAAAAAGCCAACAGAGGCAAAACACGCAGACAATTTTATTGCCTCCTCGCGGTAATGTTTCTGACGTCACAAAAACAAGTTAGTTATTTGAAATTACATGCTAGCGAGAGGGGAAGATGGCCGTCTTGTGTAAAATATGTATTTGACGATGACCGGGGACAAAATTGAAAATCTAAAACCATAATGAAACTGAACATAAAAAATATATGGTAGTATAGCTTAGAATTCACTGAGCAAGAATGTGTTTTAAATAATATGATAGTCCCAGTATTACCCAAATTGTTGAGAAAATACTAAATGTCTACGGACGCACGACCAGACGGACTGTTGTTCCTGCTTGTTTTTTTTCATAACGTTAGTGGGGACACCGTCTTAGAAGAGAGGCATTGAGGAAATTCAAATTCGCTTGGGTAACAAGAGTATAGGAGGAGAGGGGAGCGGTAGGAAAATTGTTACCAAAAACTAACATCGTTTTGCATTGACCTAACTAAAGCAGACTGTCCAATCGACTACCAGACGCAGAGTATGTTTGGAATTATTTTTGTTTTTCAAAAACTGCATTTGAATTCTGGTAGTCGCAAGCTTTCGATTGGCCAGTGCTACTAAATATTAGCAAAATGCTTTCACTATTCATTGCCAGTTGAACTGTATTTTTTATTCAGATACGCTGAGAACAGCTGTGATAAATTTAAAAGTAAATTAAATAACTATATGAGTATTTCACAGTCTGGACGGAGCAGAAGAAACTGAGGCCATTTCTTTGCAAAGTCAGCGTCATTTGTTTATATTTCTTGATTTGTGGTAAGAATGCTTTATGAATTTAATATGTTTAATCCCTTTACCAAAGTTAGATACTGCTATTGGGAAAAAGTGAAAGACGTGCCGGGAGCAGACATTGTTGAGTCCTCACGTTGAAATGTATCTAACTAATATATGTTGTCATGATTATGTTTGAATATTATTGTATTAGAGTATATTAGTAATTCTCCGTGTTCCATGAACACTGTTCAACATGCCTGAAGCATTTATATTTAAAAAGAAAAAGATGAGAAAAATATATAAAAGGAAATGTGGTTACCCCACATTATATTATTGAGGGAAACTATGTAAACGTACAGTGGCGTATCTGCCATAGGGACCTGAGGGGTGGTCACAGCAAGGTGGGAGTCATTAAAAATTAGGGGGTGAGTGCACCTGAAATGTACGCGAGGCTGACCCCATACCCACGTATGAAATTAAATAAAAGAATAAGTGATCAGATGTAAAAGGCCAGGGTGTCCTTTTGTTGCAGAGGTTTCGTTTCCTGTTGCCAGCTGGTGACAGGAAACCTGAGGAGTGACGATAACGCCAAGACGTCTCCTACACTTTACGTATGCTGTCAAGAGATAACAGCAGGAGCTTGGGCGTGTGACGTGATATGGATATTTCTGCAACTACACAATATCTTATCTTTCAACAAGACACCCCAGGTGATATGTTAAGGACCTGGGTACATCTGACAGTTTCGGTTTAAATAAACCTTGGTAATTCAAGTCATACTCAGGACTTTTGTGGGGTATGATGACATTACAGCCCCTCATACACAGTGACTCTCCCTCTTAGAAGAATATAGTGTAAACTGTGAACATTCTAACAGGAAAGACATATATTAACATTGTAGTTATTTGGGCAGATTGTCCACACAATTTTAGTTAATCTTTTATGTAAACTATCTTGTCCTCATTTTCAAAGACCTGTCCAAACGATATGACTGGACAGGCAAAATAAATTGTACAAAAAAATTAATTTAAAGAAAAACTTAACCACAGGTTTTATTCACTTCCTCATAGAAACTTAAAGTGTTTTTGTGTTGTGTACCATCATTTCATTTCTCCCCTAGACACTAGGTACATCATACACCAGACACTAGAGCCGAAATAGTGACCGTGTGAGATCTAGGGAGGTAGCGTTAGGTTCCCTGCACATAATTCATCATCATCATTTATAGAGTCAGGGGCCTACATGTGCTTGACCTCACACGGTTAATACATACACGGATTTCATTCTTTTAGGATACCATCATCACCTCCCCAGCTAAATCTAACTTTGCTACACCTATTTTAATAAGAAAGCTAAGGATAGAGAATTATTTGTGGGAGAGAAGGTGCTTCTTCTACTGCCCGGCAGCCAAAACAAACTACAAATTTGATGGCTAGGTCCATATACTGTTCTAGAGAAGGTGTCTGGAACAAATTATAAAATCGACAAGAAAGAGAAAGAGAAAGTATATCATGTGAACCTTCTAAAGAAGTATCTGGACAGGGAAATCCAGGAAGGAACACACTTAATGTCCTTGTCGATAGCAACAGGGATGAAGAATGAACCGCTCACATCCCATGAGTATCCCTTGAAAACATGTGAAACACCGGCACATGTAAAAGTCAGTAAACACTTGACGCAAAAACAGAGGGAACAGGTTCAAAAAGTTCTGACTGATCATACGGACGTGTTAACAGACAAACCGGGGCACACGAATTTGTTAGAATATGACATGAAACTAGTAGACCCAACACCGATCTGTATGAGAGCCTACACGATTTCGTTTGCCAAGGAGAAAGCTTTGAAAGAGGAGATTGAGTACCTATTGAATGAAGGAATTATTTCTCATAGCGAATCTCCCTATAGTTCCAGTGTGGTTTTGCTGAGAAAACCCTCTGGAAAACATCGTCTGTGTATAGATTAAAGGAAACTGAATGCTTTCACAGAGAATCAGGTGGATCCATTACCTGACACAAATCAATTATTTGCCAGGCTAAACAAGGCAAAATATTTTTCGAAGGTGGATCTGAGCAAAGGCTATTATCAGATTCCAGTGAAGCCTGAGGTCAGACCTTATTTGGCGTTTAGCACTTCGGAAGGACATTATGAATTCAACATGTTACCTTTTGGGTTGAAAAATGCTCCGAGTGTATTTTCTAGGATGATGCGAAAATTGTTGGATCCACTAAATAACCCATGCATCACAAACTTTATGGATGACATCCTCATTGCTACAGAAACATTTGAGGAACACATTAAGTTTTTGACGATGCTGTTTGATAGACTAAGAGAGGCTAATTTGACGGCTAGACCAAAAAATGTTGTATTGGTTGTAAAGAGTTGGAGTTCTTGGGACATACTGTGTTTCAGGGTAGTATGACCCCTGACCCCAAGAACCTTGAAAAATTGCAGAGAGCACCTAATCCACAAACAAAGAAAGACGTGAGATCTTTCGGGTCGTTCTGTGGATTCTATCAGAAATATATCAAAAATTTTAACTCTATTTGTGCTTCTCTGACGGATTTAACTCGCAAGGGAAATCCTGATAGAATTGTTTGGTCAGCCCAATGTGAATCAGCCTACCAAGAGTTAAAGGAAAAACTTACAAGCAAGCCTATCTTGAAATTACCTGATTTGAGTCAGGAATTTGTGGTGAGAAGTGAACGAACGAACGAACGAACGAACTTTATTTTCGAAGGGTTGAGAATTGGGCGCGCAGGCCCGTCTAACATTCTGCCCTTTCACTCTCATTTATCTTGCATACTATATCCTTTTATTCCCACATATTACTTTAAGCATTAATTTAAAGGCATGCAACATTATAAAGTTAACATAACAGCATTCATTTACAGTATACAATCATAATAAAAAATGAGTAGCCTAGGTTGTTTTTTTTTAAAATAAAGATAGTGACTGAAGAAAAATAATAATAATAAAAAATAAAATAATATAAACAAAACAATAAATAAATAAGTTATGTATACCGACACTCACTTATGCGGTCAAAACGTCTAATCTGTAGTATTTTTGAATGTGTCATCAATCCTCAATACAAGAATTACAAAAACACATTCTCGCTTACATCCATACATTCTTGGCGGAAATTGAAATAATAATAATAACACTTTCTTGCGCACTTCTGTAACAGAAAAAGTCTTTCAGCAGTTTAAAAAAAAAAAAAAAAAAAAAAATTATATCTGCATGTACATCACCCATTTAAGCAAACGGAAACATTCACATCTCTAAAGTACAGTGGTATGCGGGTCCATTCTCACATACATTACATTATATAATAGTATTACATGGATATAAAACAAATTATTCCCATTAAAAACGAGCGGAAGAGGAAAAGAAATGTTGACCTATGGATGAGATGTTGACAGGCAAATGATGTTTCTATGGGGGTAGATAATCAGTGTTTAGGAAGTGTTTGAAAAGTGCTTTGTTAAATGAATATTGTGTAGGTAGGCTTTTTAGGTGGTGTGGAAGGCTGTTCCATAAGTAGGCTCCAGAGTAGGCTAGACTCTGTTTGAACAGGTCGATCCTAGGTTTGGGCAGACGTAACTGATGTAATTGTAGTCCCTCTCTTCTACTGGTTTGAAACAATGATCGTAGGTACGGCGGAGCATTGTTTGATAGAATTGCGTGGGTCAGCTTGGCTTTGTTGTAGAGAAGACGTTTTTTCAGGGACAGTATTGTGGGTTCTTTTCCTGTCCTTGTGTGTGATATCGTGCGATTATCGGTGATCAGACGTATTGCTCTCTTATGCAGGGAGTGCAGTCTCTTTGAGGTGGAAGCAGGGCAACCATCCCATAGTGTAGAGAAGTAATCTAGATGTGTCTGTATATGTGAGGTGTAGAACAATAGTCTAGTGTCTGCGTCTAAGAAGTGTTTTATTTTGGCTAGCTGGTACGTCTTTTGAGCCAAGTGTTTGGTTAAATTCCGTACATGGGAGTTCCACGTTAAGTGCTGGTCAATCGTGATTCCTAGAACTTTGTGTTCTGTTACATGTTCAATTTGTATTGATTCCGCGTGTACCTGTAGCGATCTTTTGGTGCAGTTTAGGAGTTTCTGTCTGGTGGTAATCAACATAGATTTCGTTTTTGCTGTGTTTAATGGCATACGATTCATATTACTCCATTTTGTTAGATTGTCTACATCGCATTGAAGAGTCATTTCAAGTGCCACGCAGTCATTGTCACTAGTGTAGATAGTACAATCATCTGCAAAGAGGTCACATGTTGAATATTTTAGATGTAGTGGTAGGTCGTTGATGAACATTGCGAAGAGTAGGGGCCCAAGAATAGAACCCTGCGGTACTCCTGTATCTATCTTCGAGAAATCTGATGTCGAGTTGTTGTGAAGCACTAACTGTTGTCGATCTCCCAGGAATGATTTGATGATGTTTAGTGGATTAGGGCCTATTCTGAGGGTTTCCAACTTTTGAACCAAGATAGTGTGGTCAATCATGTCAAATGCTTTTTTGAAGTCAACAAAAACAGCACCACCTAATTTCCCATCATTTACGTTCGACAGCCAGTTATCTGCCATTTTGGTGAGAGCTGTGTGACAGGAATGTTTGGGTCTGAAACCTGACTGGCTGTCAATGAGCAGTTTGTTTGTTGTTAAGTGTTGAAATGTAGTGTTGTAAATGTGTTTCTCTAGTGGTTTTGAAAGAGATGATAGAAGGGATATTGGTCTGTAACTGTTGGGATCGCTATGTGAGCCAGATTTATAGAGAGGATACACTTTGGCAGATTTAAATGCTGTGGGAAAGTAGTTGTGTGCAATACATTGATTATACACATAGGTTAAGGTGTCGCAAATGATGGGTGCAGCGTAACGTAGAATTTTATTGCTGATACCATCAAGACCAGATGAATTGTTGTTTTTTAATGCCAAGATATATTTGAGAACTTCGTGTACTGTTAGAAAGGGAATATCTCTAAGATCTGTTATGGTATGTTTAGTGTTGCAGAAGGCGGTCAGTTTACTAATATCGCAGTCCATTGGCTTTAGTGTCGATTAGAGATGGTTAATTTCTGTTTTGAAGTGGTTACTAAAATGAGTAGCCGTGAGGGAGCAGCTTTTTGGTAAAGAGTTTAGTGACTTTGTTTTGTGTGTTAGTGTTCTAATGGCTGCCCAGACTTCTTTACTGTTTGCTTTGTCTTGAATCATCTTTCTGAAATGTAGTTTCTTTTCCTGACGAATGAGGTATTGTACTTTGTTTCTAAGCATCCGATACCTGCTGAAATCTTTGAGCTTATGTGCTTCGTCCCGCTCTCTCATTGTTGATAATATTTCGTTTGTTATCCATGGGGTCTTTCTGATATTTTTAACACGAACTTGCTTTATAGGAACATGTTTGTCGAATACATTGTTAAAAGTTTGTAGTATGTTATGGCTTCTTCTGGATAGGGAAGTTGGTACACGTATGAGAGAGGGGATATTTGTAGGTCTTGTAGGAATAATTGAAGGTTAAAGTTTTTGAAATTCCTGTAATGGACTGTGATATGTTCCGTTTTAGGTGCTTTGAACCCTTTTCTCGTCCAGGTACAGCAAATAGGATAGTGGTCACTTAATGCTGTCCGTGTAACTGTGCATTCTACAATGTTTTCTGGGCAGGTCGTATAGATATGATCAATTAGTGTAGATGATGAATCTGTTACTCTCGTGGGTTGAGTGACTAACTGTGTGAGGTTGTATGAGATGGTGATATCATTCCACGTGTTGTTCGATTTGTGAAGGTCAATATTGAAATCTCCCAGTAGAATAATTTCCTTCGAAGAAGCCCAAACGTTGTCCATCATTCGTGAGAATGTGTCAAACCATACAGCAGAAGAGCTAGGGTTTCGGTGACGCAAGCAATGTGGGCCTGGGGGCTACGTTGTTGCAGAGATCATCGTCACCAAAGGGAGAGCTGAACCCAGTCGCTTATGCTAGCCGCAAGTTAAACAAAGCGGAGCAAAACTATTCAACAAGCGAAAAAGAATGTCTAGCTTTGATCTGGGCAATACGAAAGTTCCAGATCCATCTATATGGTAGAACTTTCGTGGTCCAAACGGATCATCAGCCTCTCGTATTTTTATCACAGGCCAAGCATGAAAATGCCAGATTATTAAGATGGTCGTTATTATTACAGCCATATCAATTTACCATTGAATATATTACTGGGTCACTGAACGTGGGTGCAGATTTCCTCAGTAGGCATCCCTGTGATCCAAATCAGAGTATTCAGCAGGCGTAGGGAGTTGATTTTATCTATGTGTATCACTGTTTGGAACTAGCATCAGGCAAGTTCTTAAGTGGGGAGATGTGTGGTAAAGTACAGTGATACAGCGACAAAATCATAAATTATATATATATATTAAAGTCAAAATAATAGCAGTAGAAATATAATTAGTAAAGTTGTAATGCGTCTTCTTCCTCGCGCCAGAAAACGCATTGATTTAAGCAGGACAGAACATAGTGAGAAATCGTATCGCCGCGTTGGTAGTATTGGCCTTTAAAACGCGCCCGTCAAGGATTAACGATAAAAATTTGAAAAATCTACTAGCGTAGTGGTTCCAGGAAAGATAGAAAGAATAAAACACATGAACGCATAAGATTGAGAGAGCGGACACCTGCCGCCGGCTTGTCAAGTGTTTGAGGTTTGAATTAGCTACTCAGGCCAACAGTGCGAGACGATGCCGTTAGCTTGTGTCGAAAACGATGTCGCAAGTTTGAAAATGTAAAAATACCCCGCTAGTCCAATACATTTCTAACCACAGACACTGTGGAAAAATATATATATACACTCACGCATAATTACTTTCTATCGGGAAAAAGGAAGATCTGAGGCGATTTTTATAACATTCAAGTAGTTGAAACTTAGAAAACAACGAACACCAAAATGGAAAATATATTGAATTCTTTATTAATAGGTTTAGGATCATAAACGTTAGCTAGTCTTAGAGCTGGTCTTGTCCTGATGGGTAATATGCTTTCGAACAAAAAATCCGACAGATAGAAATAAAGTTATAGACAAAAGACGGTATTTGTTCGTACAGACAGACCAACACATGCTCGTTTGGACTTGCATTAACGGTGACATTTTTTGACGCGTCCTTGAAAAAGGCAAGAAAGGGTACAAGTAGTCTGTTGTATGAAGGGGGAGACAAGGAGGAAAAAGAAAAAGAAATTATGGGATGGCTTAACACCAAATATATTTAGCAGTAGAAATCTAAGAATGAGAGAGGAAAAAAACTTGGTAGTGTCCAAAAATCAAGTCTGTTTTTGCTTTTAATTTCACATTTCAAAATTGTCGTTCGTTCATTGGCCAAAGCCTTTCATATTATTGAGAAAATTCAAAGGCTTGACGCCATTTGTAGAAGATAGTCCCGAGAGCAGGACGTTGTGTATTTCTGAAGAAAAGTGATTAGCCTTATTAAAGCAAATATATATGAAAGTAAAGGCATCACAGTTCAGCCAGCAGTATATCTGGAATCTGCTATTCAACGTACCTGTGTTTTTTTCATTGAATTTCTGGTAAGACCGACATTATTCATATATCTTTTGTTTTAAAATGTGAGTGAGAGATGCTGCCATCACGACTGTAAGTAATCAGGTCCCAAGCTGATTTGTGCAGGGCCTGACGGAGAATTAAGATAAAAAACATTGCCAGTTTTGTAAATGCACATGTTTTGTGAAATAAAATGTTTTCTTAGGTGACCAGAGGGACACAGCTCTCCTATCCCATTGTATGGTAGAAAAGAAAGATTAATAATATTATTGCAGATGCAGTGCCGCCTTTGTAGGAGAGACATGTGAACAACACTGGTACACTGTGGAATGGATGTGCTGGATTGGTCCATTGGATATGACCCAGCTCTTTATTTCTTATGTACGCTCTTTTGTATATAAAACACAGTCTAAATAAGATATCAACCAGGAGACATTGTTTCATTATTACATGGTTTTATCTGGCACTAGTCCGGTGCCAGATTTCTATGGGAAAGTTTTTGAGAAGTTTTGGTGTCCAGTAGTGATAGGGGTCGCCAGTATCCCCCCTATTACTTTTGGAGCGGTGGTCATTTGGCAGAAAGAATTCAGACAGTTCCAGTGGGCCAGATAAGTGAAATATCTGGTACCCTAACAGTACATCAGCTATAAGAGCAGCATACCCCTGTATTCAAGAAATAAAATATTTCCCTAGTGAAATTAACAGTGACAGTGTATTTTAAAGAGACTGGGAGTGATTATAAGAATACCAAACAGCCATCCAGTGTTAGAAACCAATAATAGACAGATTTTAGCAACACTATTAGTTTAATTTAACAGTATTTGTTTGGACACTTGTCCCTGTGGGTCTAAAATTTACATTTTGTATATATCTTGAATTTTTTTTCATTTTTAAAGTCCTGACCAGAAGAATACTAGGTTCAGGACCAAATAAATCATACAGAAAATTATTAATTGTACAAATATATCCCAGGTGTTATTTCCTTTAATCATGGAATTTAATACTTGTTTGTGTAGAGGTGTATTATTGTTAAAGTACCATCACACCACACTTGCATATCCCTAGACATTAGACGTAGCTATCATTCATGCTAGTCAAGAATAAGTCTGCTTGAGGCCATAAGGTGGTAGCAGAAAGGTACCCTGATAAATCAACCCTAAATTTGTTAGAATCAGGGACCTTCACAGCTGGCCTCAGTCAGTACAATAAGGAAAAATATCAACAACATTTCATAACATAAAAACCCACCACACCGACTCAGACAGAGAAATCGAGTGAATACCTGTGTTTCGCTGTTGGTCACTGCGCCTCCCGACACTTCGGCGGGAGGGAACAAAGGAAGCCATATTGTCTGTCTGAGTCAGCCGGCTGTGGTCCGCGTACGTCAGGGATTATCTGTCTGGCGGAAGATTTAAGTACGCGTGATAATCACTTTATCATTTTTGTCCAGACATTATCGGGGTCTTTATTAAAGAAAAAAACATGTCTGATGAGACATTATGAGCAAGGTAATCATTAGGGATGAAATCACAGATGTGTTGGCAAGTCTGTGTAATAGCAGCGGAATTAATCATGCCATACTTGAAAGATATGTCATGGGATTAAAGTTTAAGGTGATAAATTTAAACATGCGTGGAATAATTAAAATTAACACCCCGACACCCTGGTTCTAAGATCAGGATTGGTTCAATCGAGAGCAGGAAAATAACAATAGCTCTGATTGGCAAGTTTGTCGGAAACCACATGTGGGAGCTTGGATGAAGAAATGAGAATACACTTAGCAAATTTGGAGACTAAGACAGACTGCATTACAGCATCAAAATAGCAACTCCAGGAGCCAGAGAAGAATTGGACAGAATTCCAAATTAAATAAGACAGGACCGAATTATTTGGGCATCTTTGAAACTTAAAAGAAAACCCGCATTTTTAAATACCAAGACTGTATACCTAGGGACCAAAGCACCCGTCATAAGAGGGATTCTAAATTTACCCTAGGCCAACTGTTCGAAGCATCTAATATAAGCTGCTGTGTCCATCCATCTGTGCCAGGAGATTGTAGATCACAGGTTGGGTTCGTGGTACGAGACCAGTTTGTAGTAAAAGTTTTTACGCCACTAGTTTGTAATTCAAGAGCTGGGATTGGACCCTAACCACCTACATTGGACGAGTTGTGTAGATAAGTGCCCCCATCACAAAAGACTTGCGGCAGTACTCAATCATTTGAAGAGCTAAGTGCTTATTAAAAGGCGGACGCAACGGACTTCTATAATTCCCCTATGTGGTGGGTTTAGATGTTACAGATGTTAAATAGTAAGTGTCTACAGAGTGAGGTCAAGCTATGTAAGTCCCTGAGTCTAATAGTTGAAAATGTTGATGAGTTCTCAGGGTACCTAACTGCTACCACCCAATGATCTCACTCTGTGTATTATTTTTGGTTCTTTTTTATTTTATTATAAGGCTAGGTGTCTAGGGTAATGCAAGTGTGATGTATGATGATACTTTAAACAAACACAACTGTAACTCAATGTAATAACTCAAATAAGACAGTGGTTAAAGTTTTAAAGTTAATGTACCATTTAATTTCCTGAAGCTTGAATTCTTTTGGCACAGGAAGGTTCAACTCAAAAGAAATGTGGATATATATATATATACAACTTTTAAAAACCTATGAGGGACATCTTGTCCTTTAAATTATTAACTAAAATGTTCCTGTACTAGTCTTCCCTGTTGACGAAATAGTGTCTTACACAATGTCACTAATGGGAGAGACGGGTCTTCTCATCATTTCACACAAACAGTTAATTGTCCTAATGGTGGAGAATATATTTAATGAAATCCCAGGTGCCCGCAACTATAGGGCTTGTGATAAACGAGCGCAAAGGCCTTTTTGCTCCATCTTTTCCTACATTTTTCATATTGTATTTTCTCCGACATTTGCTCTTTCATCCCATATTTGCGACCCACATTTGCTATTTCATCGTTGTGATTACTCGCGACCGGTATCTAGAGAACCACATTTGTTCTTTCATCGGGGGAAATAAAAGTCCTTTGATTGAGTCCCCATGCCTGACATTATCGTTTGAAGCCCTCATTGCATCGTGATAAATCTGGTGAAAACACATCTGGTCATCCTAATCAAACATCTGGGAATGCTGTAATTTCTGTGACACCACATTGGACGCCCAGATTGGCCAGGGGAAAACGTCTCATGCTGTAATGGTGTTATCTTTGGTCGGCCGCGTTTCAGACAAGCGTTGGTTTACCACATTGGACGCCCACCTTGGCCAGGTGAACAATAAACAATCAGAGGTCAAACTACACCCACGTTTTGACTGACAGGGGACAAGAGCGATCCTGTGAATGAGTGACCAGAGGGGCCATTAAGGATTGGTTGGTATGGGCGGAGCTGTACAAGAAACCCATATTGGACTGGCAGAATTATAATCTACTGCGTAGCTTGCAAGAGGAAGGAGTCGAGTTTTTTACATTGTGAGGAAGAGATTAATCCCAAAAACGCCTAGCCTATAACACGTGTTTATTCAGAGTGGATATAATTCGGTTCTGTGATGAATTGTGTTCTTAAAGGATTTTGCGAAGGGAAAAGAAGGTTAGTAGATCTTATACTTATTAATACATTTTCTTATTTTTGTTTATTTTAACCTCACAGCTAAAATGTGCGAAAAATAAAGTTTCAAATAATTCTTGGCATAACTGATTAATAAAATCAGAAGATTTTCCTAGAAGATGATAGGATGATAGGAGGTAATTAATAGTTCATCATCATCACAGTCTCCCATGCGCACACACTCTCATGCACAAGATATTTAACATCATTAGAATTGAACTCAGAGAGAGAGAGATGAATAATGAGCAGTAGTTTAAATGCAAGTCAACCAGTGATGTTAAATGTGAAAAACTTACGAAGACTTTTGTGTGTCTTCAGTTCATCAGAAGTCTGAGTCTACACGCAACGTGTCTGACGTCTAACCAGAAATAAGTTATCAAAAACGGACATTTGGCTAGCAGAATTCGCCATAGGACATCTTTCATTCCTCAATTAAAAAGGAATATTGTCTCACCCACAAGTCAGAAGGTGGACGCAGCATTTTTCGTCACCATATACAGAGTTATCACAAGTTCAATACATCGTTATCACAAGTTCAATACAGAGTCATCATAAATTCAAATCACTCGAAAGATCATTATTATCTGAAGTCAAGCAAAAGAGCTCAAAAGAGGAATCGCATATTTATAGCAAGGGCAAAACCCTCTTAAGCGCATTCTATGAAGCAGACTATATATATATATATTATGAATCACGACTACATATGCAAGGTTATGAGTCTACATATCACTACCGATTCGTGAAGATATCCAGTCGGCCAGTACCCTCGGGAGATTAGACAACAGACCTTTTGTTCATATGACAGCTATTAACTGTTGATCAACACTACAGAGATATACTCAAACAGTGAAGGAATATACATAGATATCTCGTCAGCGTTCTCCGTACGACAACAGTATTCATCAGAACGTCCTCAGCTTAGAGATACCCCACTCGACATAACGTATAACAACTTGGGACACAGTGTATGGATACATGTGAATCGTCATATCAATGCGAAGCATTTAGAGACACATGGACTGTGTAGATTACTCACCAATTTGGTAACACGTATCATATCACATCATCATTTCACTTTACACCAGTTCATTCTTAATTAACTATTACTTAATTAACTGCAATTTTATTATCTCATCTGTGTGTTTTGTGTGAATCGTCTTTCACCATCATCACGATCTAACCATTACTAACCCTATATGTGTGGATATTTCATTAATAAACCCAACGATCGGTTGATCATTATCAAGAGTTTGTTAATGTATCACTCGTGCTGTCGGTGTTACATATTCACCTATAGGAACATTTCTCTACGCAGATGAGGTTGGGGGCTTTTTCTTTACGGGATCTAAGGGCAGAAGCTAAGGTCGTAGGGAAACAGAACTCTTTCCATAATTAATTAGAAAACACTGTCAAGGGGAAAGCATTCGCATTCCTGTCTTCTTGTCCCATCTCGAATAGGTCTTTATTCTTTCTTAACGAGCCAATTTCTAGAGACCTTATATCTAATATCTCATAGACTATTCCTGGCAAAAACTACTGTCGTAGTTGCCCCAGTGACTCACCACACGACAGGGCTTAACTTTGTTTCCAGTTGAAAGTAGTTGTCTGGTGTAAAACTTCACACTCGTTCACAACAGGGTAGTCTGGAGGCAGCAACCACAGCTTTGGTTTTTTTTTAAACACCAGGCAGGTTGCCTCGCGTACTGCAGATCTAGGTATTTGACTCAGTTTGAAATAGGTGATTCAACCCTGCAACAATATGAATAAGCCTCCCTAAATACACCATATATTTTCTCCACAACCAACAACTCACATCATTATTAACCATTCATGGTGATCAGCAACATAGGCTAATCAATAGCTACCGTCTCTAAGTTATGTGACTGCTTCCTGCTCAGTGGGTACCTTCTCCTTCCCACATGCTTCAACGCCTCTGTCACCTAAATCTTTGGTTATTTTCTATTTCATCAGCTGGGGTACACTCCGTTCTGTTTCTTTTTTAATAATGTGTTACTTCTGGCAGTATGACATCTTATTTATTTTTTTCCAATGTTTATTAGAACATTGTGGCCTGTAGAAAACTGCCAGTGGCTTTCTGGTCTTATAGTCAAAATATTTTGTTATGCATGGCAATATTCAAACACAATTTTGTTTTCTGCTTCAAAAGTCTGCTTAGGCATGTATCTGCTCCCTTAGGATGTCATAAGCTTCCACAATAGCAATGTCGCACAACACAAAATTTGTGGGCGCCCTATCTGGGTTAGCCTCTACACATTACTACGAATATTAATAAATCATTTCTCTTACCGCAATCAATGAAATATGTTACACAATACACAAGATGACTAGCAGAATAATGGCACAGGTTAAACTGCCGCTGTCCAGAAGGTAAAACATTCAGGCAAGCTCCCCTTCTGATCTCATCTTAGCACTGTGAATATAAATTTCTAAATGGCGTTCTAGCCTTGTATTCTTTTCCTATTATCAATCTTTCCAGCCAATGGAACAACGCGTCCAGAATTTGACTCTTTTTTGAAAACCCCAAACATTTTGGGTGTTTATCAATGCGTTGGCCAGTTTGATTTTAATATTACTGTGTAAGGATATGTTTCGCGTTAGCGGGTAAATCTTCTGTGACATCCCCCTTTCCTAACTAGCCTTACCCAATCAAATCAAGTCAAACTAATTTGACCTTTTGGGCGAAGATTTTCAAAATTGAGTAAGGTTATCAGTGAGTCTGTCGGTCTGTCTCAGTTTTTATTTCTACCATATCTCTGTTATTACTTGGGCGATTTTAAATATTTAAAGTGATTATTGATCAGACTACTGTCATCTATCTCTCTAGATAGGTGTTACTTTCTTCTTTATCTTCGTTTTCATCTTGTACTTTTCCTTTTTATTATGGGACTCTTTTCACTAAGATACCATATTAAGGAAATACTTGCTCTAAATCCAGATAAGTTACTATATGATGTTATTTTAAACAATATTGCTCTACTGTCAAAGTATCTCTTTTATTTACTCTCTTTCGGGACCTCAAGACGCAGCAATAGAGACCGCAGTCAGCGACTCATAGCTTGACTGCCTGCGTCAGGACCAGCGAACCAGAGCTGGTCAAGACCGCACTCCACCTCCACGTGGTGGTCCTGGAAACAGTCTGCAGCTGTGCAGGCTGGCTGAGCGAATGTGGATCGAAATGGGAAGGCAAACCCGGTCCTAAAAAATGCCGTGCAGAAGTCGGATGTGTCGACCGAAATGTGCAGATATCACAGCTACGTTGTAAACAGACACAACGCAACCACCGTCCTTTTCAGGGCGAACGAAGAAGAAGAAGAAGATTTACTCTCTTTCGTTTCATGAAGAAATAAATATTCTAAGTTTTCCTTTCCTACCCCTTTATCTCCCTGCACAAATTTGGTCTTTTAGTTTCAGTATCGCTAGGCTAGATTTTTTCCTTTCAAATTCCCCCTGTCCCGTTCTCAAGGCGAGGTAAAATTTTTGGGTTCGTCGCCAACTGTCTAACGTTAGTTTTAAATATTAGGACGGGTAACAAAAAGCGTGTGGTTTTTAGAGGTGGGTATCATTCGCATGGCGTCAATACTTTCAAATCTAGCGCGAATCGCTGGCGATAAGTGATGGCTTTGGCAAATTTCAAATATTGTGTCCAATTCTTTGCTGCAGTTTGCCCCTGTTCTGGAAAATGTCCAAGTATGATAGTAGTAGTATTTATAGGCGGTTATTGGATTCAGGATTTGAGCGGGGGGGGGGGGGGTTCAAACTGAGTGAATTTATCACACCCTATCAAGTCTCTATGAAGACTCTTTTTATCTAAATTTCACATGCATGGAGACATAACTGGAGTCATCCTTATATGACCACCAGCTATGCACGATGCTACAATATATGTATGTGGAAATGAACCTGTGTCTGTGAGGCTAATTACATCCTTATTGACTCTTGAAATTATCCACACACTTCCAGGGATTCCCCCTGTGGTGAAACTTGTTGAGAACCCAGCATTGCACACTAAGCTTGGAGACGTCACTTGAGGCCCCAGGCGTAATTCTTTGACTTTGACTTGGTTGACTGCATGCATAAGGATCTCACTGTGGACCCAGTGATAGGCAGAGGAAGCTGAGAAGTGGCTCTGTGCAGGACGTGAGAATTCTTTGGGAGAGCCCAGAACCAGAGCACAGTAGTTAGGCTCTGCATAGCTGGAGAGCCCCCTTGGATGACGGGGAATGCACATTATGCAACGCACTTCATACTCCTAGCTTGGGACAAGATGTGACGATCCTTTAAATGCAAACCAAGCTAGAGAAACTGGAGCTCGTGACTTCAACTAAACATGTTTAGGAATGGCAGAAAAGCCACAAGAAAAGCCTAGATCTATAGTGTGTAGATAATACCAAGGGGTCTTCAACTTGGTATTAGCTGCTAAAGAGCGAGAAGCTCAGCACCCCTAGTTAAACAACAACAACAATATATATTTCACCCATCATTCATATTTATTTTAAACTGTTAAAGAATAATTGATTATTAAATTTGTTACGTGTTATTTTACAAACTCATAGTTGATTCTATTATTATAGTTATGAGAGCGTAAGTATATGTCAGACTCTTTAATATATATTTACATCTATAGAGCCAATGAATAGTAATTAGGGATTTCACTGAATGAGCTAATTATTGCATAACCCATCTTCACGAAAGGCGGTGGGTCAGACACTAAAGTTAACATTTCTCCGCCTCATGCAGCATTGTTCTTGACATCTGAAATGTCTTGTAAACACTCCCTTAAGGTAGAAGCATCATTATCCTTCTATCTACAACTCTGACAAGAGCAATCTTGTAAAAATCTTTGAAGACCCACATTAGATTCTCTAAGTTTTGGCCACTTTTGGACCACTACTGCAGAGCAAAAAGGGAGGCAACTCGTGACAAAGGGGTATAGCAAACACAGATTAAAACAATTTGTTCAGCTTGTGTGTGTGTGTATATATATATATATATATATATATATATATATATATATATATATATGTGTGTGTGTGTGTGTGTGTGTGTGTGTTTGTGTGTGTGGTGTATGTCTCAATACTTACATTATCACTATTGAATCAGATAACACTAAGACACAAGATATGCTTAAAACGTAGAGGCCAATTGCCAAAGTTAAGAGAAAGACGAAGACCAAAGAAAGGGCTCAATGTCCGGCAACGACGGTATGTCCGGCAACGACGGTATGCCCAGCCTCCTTTAAAGAGAAAGAAATAAAAAGTGACAGAACGTACATAGGTCAGCCACTAAATATTGGTAATGACGGTCCCATGATGACCCACGAAGTCTGACCTGACCAAGGGGTGCTGAACTCAAGCAGAAGCTATGTAGCTGCCGTGCTGACCTGGAAAAGACTGGACTTCGTCCTGACTTCAGGCCTGCAGATTTAGCATGCCTACAAACTGAACGCAGAAGAAGAAGAAGGTAAAGACAGTGCTTAAAGAGAAAGAGAAATAAGTAACTAAAGACAATGACAGTAGTAAAACAGGCAAAGATAAAACAGAAAATACGTGCAGTTGTGAAGAAGAAGAAGATGATTATAAAGAAGAAGAAGAGGAAGAAGAACAAGTAGAGGTCACATCCACTACCTGTGTATGTTCTTGTACATGTTCTTTAAATGTTCTTGTACATGTTCTTGTACATCAATAAAATGTGTCAGCAAATATCAACATTATTTTATTCTTTGATTGAAATAGTGCGAGAAGTTAGCCAAGTGGAACTGATAAACAGACAACTACAAGTGGAACTGATAAACAAACAAATACAAGTGGAACTGATAAACAGACAACTACAAGTGGAACTGATAAACAGACAAATACAAGTGGAACTGATAAACAAACAAATACAAGTGGAACTGATAAACAGACAACTACAAGTGGAACTGATAAACAGACAACTACAAGTGGAACTGATAAACAAACAAATACAAGTGGAACTGATAAACAGACAACTACAAGTGGAACTGATAAACAGACAACTACAAGTGGAACTGATAAACAAACAAATACAAGTGGAACTGATAAACAGACAACTACAAGTGGAACTGATAAACAGACAACTACAAGTGGAACTGATAAACAAACAAATACATGTGGAACTGATAAACAGACAACTACAAGTGGAACTGATAAACAGACAACTACAAGTGGAACTGATAAACAAACAAATACAAGTGGAACTGATAAACAGACAACTACAAGTGGAACTGATAAACAGACAACTACAAGTGGAACTGATAAACAAACAAATACAAGTGGAACTGATAAACAGACAACTACAAGTGGAACTGATAAACAGACAAATACAAGTGGAACTGATAAACAGACAAATACAAGTGGAACTGATAAACAGACAAATACAAGTGGAACTGATAAACAGACAAATACAAGTGGAACTGATAAACGGACAAATACAAGTGGAACTGATAAACAAACAAATACAAGTGGAACTGATAAACGGACAAATACAAGTGGAACTGATAAACAGACAGATACAGGTGGAGCATGATGTGAGAAGACACTGACACTAGATAGGACGTACATTCAGAATCCCAGTTGATAGCATTACAAGACAGAGGGAGACAACAAAATACACATACAGAATAGAATTTAATTAGATATAGACTATAAAGACACGAAGAGACCGTGGGAAAACTAAACGGCTAGCGCAGACCAACAAGGCTATGCGTGTATTTAGTGAAGGCATGTGCTCCAAGGGAGCTGAAACGTAATGAAAATAAAAACAAGAGTTTCTCTCTTTTCTTGTTCTGATTTTTTCAGATGACCAGTACAAAGATGCCCCTTATCAACAACATTATTTTTGACAGTCATAGATTGGGTGATGCGCCAGACAACAGAGGGCAGTCCAAGGGGAATTAGATGGACAACGTTTTCTACACTGGAAGATTTGGAATATGCAGATGACATTGCACTGCTCGCGCATTCACACCAACACATTCAAGACAAAACTGATAGACTGAATAAGTATGGCCAGCAGGTTGGCCTGAACATCAATCTGAAGAAGACAGAGGTCATGACACTAAATGTGGGCAATCCTGAGCCAATAACAGTAAGGAACCAGAAGTTAGAACAGACAGACACATTTACTTACCTAGGAAGCATAGTAACACCTGACGGCGGAACAAGCAAGGACATTAACAACAGAATGAATAAAGCGAGAACAGCCTTTGCTATTCTCAACAACATTTGGAAGTCTTCCCAGTACAGCACAAACACCAAATTAAGACTGTATGAGAGCTGCGTACTTTCTGTGCTTCTCTATGGTGCGGAATGTTGGAGAGTAACAGAGGAGGAAATGTCAAAACTGTCCTCCTTCCACACAATCTGCCTAAGGAAAATTCTCCGAATCTTTTGGCCAAACACCATCAGCAACCAAGAACTACTTATTCGGAGTAACCAGGAGGACACGCACACCATCATAGCTGGCAGACGCTGGAGTTGGGTTGGCCATGTCCTCAGAAGGGACCCTGATACCATCGCAAGAACAGCTATGCTATGGACCCCCGAGGGAAAGCGAAAGAGAGGCCGACCAAAAACAACTTGGCGGAGAACTGTGGAAGCTGAGATGCAAAGAATGAACCACAGTTGGGGCACTGTACGAAGGATGGCCGCCGACCGAGCAAAGTGGAATCAATTTGTTGCTGCCCTACAAGACGCCACCAGGCGTGATGGCCGCTGACTGCTTTGACGGTTGGCTGTTATGGATCAAAGAAGAAGAAGAAGTACAAAGATTGTTGCCCCTTTCAGGGATGAAAAAAAAATAGATGCTGGCGATAGATAGAGCACACATTTTGAGGAAACCTGTTGATAGCATTACAAGACGGTCCTTGTTCTGGAAACCCCTGGGTAAGAAAGACTGAGGCGGACCACAAAACACAAAAAGAAGAGAAATGGAGACAGACTTGAAAATGATAAGGAAGACGTGGAAAGAGATTGAGCTGATGGCACGTGACAGGAAGGACTTAGCATGAGTTTGTTGGGAGCCTAGGTTCCTTGAGGGTGCTAAAGTGTAATATCTAGAAACAATAGAACATTAATAAAAGTGTTAAATTGTCACATCTAGCAGTTGTTACTCATATCTATTGTGTGTTCACCGCTTCCCTCAGTTGTTTTCAATTGTTTTTTTATATATCACATATTTCGCCAGCCTTAACCGTGGTGCAGGTGACAACTTCACCTCACGAGTTCTCCAACCTAACATCCGCCCGACCTCTCGTCAGCAATATGTAATCTTTGATGCAATCACTTGCAATCAACACAAGATAACACCATCAACAAACCTACCATTGTGTGGTAGATACAAGTACCTGGATAAAAGGAATGGTGCATTTCTGTTCAGCACGAAAAGAAGTGGTCATTTCCGGGACTTAATTATCTCAAGTGTCATCTTCTTAACTCTTTGAAAATAAAGTTCGTTCGTTAAGGCATTATTCATGACGTTCGTAGACCCAAAGTCAATATGACAGTTTCCCTCGTGTTCAAAACCATCTTTATTTCTCTTTATCAACACATATCTTACGAGGGGCGTTCAGAAAGTAATGCACCACATCGTTTTTCTCAGGAGCTGTTTATTCAAAAAGCATGAAATTTATACACAATATACATGGATATGTCATGTAACCATCGGTATTATTCAACATAATCCCCATCAACTTGTACGGCTTTATGCCAGCGCGAAACAAGTGCATGTATTCCTAGCCCGTACCAGATTTTGTCTTGATCATGTAGCCATTTATTCGCTGCATGAATCACTCCTTCATCATCTTCAAACCTTGTCCCACGGAGTGCATCTTTAAGTGGACCAAATAGATGAAAATCAGAGGGTGCCAAATCGGGACTATAGGGTGGATGGGGTAGTACAGTCCAACCCAATTTGGTGATTGCTTCCAGTGTTACAGACTTGTGTGAGGGCGCGCATTGTCGTGAAGGAGAAGCAGGTCTGCTGGATTCTTGTGCGGCCGAACTCTGCGAAAACGTTGATTGAGTTTTTTCAATGTCTTAATGTAAGCTTGCGAATTGATTGTCTCTCCTCTTGGCATAACGTCCACAAGAATCACACCTTCAATGTCCCAAAAGACAGTGATCATGACCTTTATAGCTGAAGGAATTGTCTTGAATTTCTTTCCTCTTGGTGATTGCGGATGATGCTACTCCATTGACTGTCTTTTTGTCTCAGGTTCAAAATGATGTGCCCAGGTCTCGTCACCTGTAACGATCTTAGCCAAAAAGTTCTCTCCATCAGCATTGAAACGCCCCAACAATTCAGAAGAAATTGCTTTCCTTTGCAATCGGTGGTCATTTGTGAGACTTCGAGGAACCCATCTTGCGCAAACCTTAGAAAATCCGAGAGTTTTTATAACTGCATTTGCACTACCAATGCTGACTGACAGCTGTAATGCCAATTGTTGAGTAGTGATTCGCCTATCAGTAAGAATAATGCCCTCAGCGCATTTCAACATTTCTGCTTTGGTGGCTGTGGCAGGGCGTCCACAGCGCGGCCGATCAAGCAGCTCCGTATCTCCACTTCCTGATTCTTTGATTCTCTGAACCCAGCGACTGACTGTACTCCTGTCGACTGCAAAACTTCCATACACATCACATACACGCTTGTGAATATTCACAACAGTTTCCTTCTCTGCAACGAGAAATTCTATCACAATTCGCTGTTTATAACGCAAGTTGCTAACACGCTCCAATTCAACGGTTTAGGGCAGCCGTATTATTTGGCCGGTTGCAGTGCAATTTGGTGAACACAATTAGCGCATGCCATATTTGAAGTGTGCAAAATTTCATGCTTCTATCTTCATTATTAGCTGAGAAAAACGATGTGGTGCATTACTTTCTGAATGCCCCTCGTATATTGTTCTGATTCCCCTTTTCCACATTTTGAGTGAAGAAATATTATGTGTTTACAACTTGTTTTCCTTCAGTGGTCTTGTCATCTCTCATTTTCGTGGTTACTGATTCGCATTTCTTTTACTGTTTCCAAATGTTGTCTGTGAGCTGCACAGGCAAGAATTTTGCTCTTCGTGTGGCAAGTACAAAGACGCCACTAGGCGTGATGGCCACTGACTGCTATGTCAGTCAGGGGCTAAGGATCCTAGACGTGACAAGTACTTGAGACCAGTAGATTCTTGTGACGATCATGAGAATGAATGCTGCTGGCTGTGTCGTACACATAAACTCTTTTTTCACTATAGTGCAACTCTCACATTTCATGTGTGTTGTATGTGTTTTGTGTGTTATATTACAGCGTCTATCTACGCGTAATTTTTGTCAATGTTAGTTCAAGTGGTAGTGAACAGTGACTAGCCCTCTCATTAATCCCAGTGTTAGTGAGCCAGGACACGGTAAATATTGTTTCAAACACAAATTACTGCCAATGACTGGTGCAGATGTTGAGGACTAACGGAAACTCACGCACATTCACGGTGCGCGCGTTGCATGTACAAGATGGACCTGACCCGGAAATCTGACATTCAGGAAGGAGACACGCGATACCTCTTTTGTTATGCTAACTCTGTTTTAGTCCACAATAGTTTAGGTAACTCCTGCATCATTATTCTAAACTCTCTTTGTACTAGACATGTAGCATATCCTCTAGTTTCGTCTGGTGTGCGTCATTTTTTCTGGTTGTGTTGGGTAGATTTTAGTCATCTTAGTTAAATTAGGTTTGATTTGATTTGCTTTGATTTGATTTGATTTGGTTTTAAGGACTCTTCATTGCACACGGACAACTCCATCTGTGCTCCGATCTCCTCCCTTAGATCACACAAGGAGGATCTCAGCACAGTGCACGAACTCCGTAGCACCGGCGAGAATCCTAATGTAGGCTATATAGGAATCACACATTCTATGAATATTTTTTGTGGTGGGTAAGTTTGTAATTTTTAAATTTTGCCAGCCCAGCGGCCTTATGACCTGTTCTTGACGATTTCCAACTGCCGTGGGATTTTTAACGTGCACACAGGACCTCCTATTTTGTCACCCTTATCCGAGAAGGCTAGGCACCCAGTCTCACTACCCAGGAGGCCAGGGGGAAGTATGACATCATTAGGACCACGGGGTCTGATTAAAAAATTTCTCTATCGGGAATCAAACCCGGTAACTCTGGAAGTCGAGGCGGACGCCATACCTCTTAGCCTATATTTTATTGACTTGATATACTTAAATACAAGCTGAACTCGTGCGAATACTTCGCACAAACATAATTTATGTTCTCATCCAGGTTCTCCCGTTGGAAAAAAGACGATGGATGAGACAGAAGGACAACGTTCAGACTTACATTCATGAAGGAAATCTCTCCTGTGCGTGATTGGATAAAATCTTACGACTTTTTCTATTGTTGGTTTCCCCATCGTTATTGTGAACAACCATAGCTATTGCATTAGCAGTTGACATATTATATCCTTGTCTGATCCTATACAGCACTATATTCACGCTTCCAGCTGTTCTCCCTTCTCTCTCTCTCTCTCTCTCTCTCTCTCTCTCTCTCTCTCTCTCTCTCTCTCTCTCTCTCTCTCTCTCTCTCTCTCTCTCTCTCTCTCTCTCTCTCTCTCTCTCTCTCTCTCTCTCTCTCTCTCTCTCTCTCTCTCTCTCTATCTATCTATCTATCCATCTCTCTTGTTCTTCTCTTCATACTTCTTTCAGCCTTCTGTACGATGTAGATATTATGATCAAGATTCTCCATTATGTCTGCATTACATAGTGGATTTTTCTTCTGCATTCGTGTATTCAGAGCTTCTCCTGTATCCAAGATATACTGTAGTTTCAGATTTGATGAACTGTGATATATATATATATATATATATATATATATATATATATATATATATATATATATATATATATATATATATATATATATATATATATATATATATATATATATATATATATATATATATATATATATATATATATATATATATATATATATATATATATATATATATATATATAAGTTGTAAGCACCCGGCGTTGTCCGAGTTTTCCTAGTAACGGTTTGGGAAACCTAGGAAACTGTAAAAATCAAAATATGATATTTTGATATTCGAGTGAAAATGGGTTTTCTTTTTAAGTTAATGACTGCTGCTTTAAGTGACTATCCTTGGACTTTGTTTACAGTAGTTGTAAATGCAACCAGCACAAAATATTGTTATTCCTGATAGTTGAACCTGAAGAGCGATTTCATTCTACTTCCGAGTTTTTTTCATGAATCAAATGAATAAGACATATTTTCTCCTTCGACTTGGCGCACCAAGAACGAATAGTCCACAATTTCCCTTTTTTTAAAAAAACATTTTTACTACTTTTCTTCGTATCACGCCCCGTTCAAACATATACTCTTATATTGTTTCTTGAATCTTCTTCTTCTTCTTCTGTCCTTAGCCACAGACGTCAAAGCAGTCAGTGGCCATTACGCCTAGTGGCGTCTTAGGGCAACAGCAGATAGGTTTTCTTTGCCATTGTTTCCCATCACGCCTAGTGGCGTCTTTAGGGCAACGGCAAATCAACCCATTTGCTGTTGTTTCCGTAATCGAAGTGACTGGCAAAATCAAGACGCTTATTTCTTTTTGTGATATTTTTCTTAATTGTGTGTATTCTATGTACTGCACTGTAATATTCCTCACGATGATGTATTTATGTTTTAGTTATTATTCAGATTGTTTTGTCGTTCAGAAGCTTTGCTGTGTCTATACTTGCATGCATTTAATATTGGTTCGATTTTTATTTATCTCAATCTGTGTCTTTCTGGGGAAGTCTGCTACAGTAGAACGATAGGAAAGGCAAGCAAGTTGGTCTGTAAGGTTTGGCGAGCATCACTATTTTTAAATTTTGCCTCATTTTGTTGTGGCACGATTTGTTCACCCAAGATACAATTTCCGTCTGTTATATTAACGCGTGTGTAGAAAACAAAAATATCCCTAACGTAAAAGACCGAATTAATGTAGAACACACGCTCCCTTTTCCTGATTATACAGATAGAAAGGACAAAGAAAAGCTTGGGACAACCGCTTGTCTGGTATCAGTCTTTTGTCACCATTTCTTCTTCTTCTTCTTCTTCTTCTTCTTCTTCTTCGTTCACCCTCAGATGTCAACTTGAATAAGTTCAAAGAAAGCAGTGGTCAGCCTGAGGCTGTTGATATCTCCGTAGATTTTCTCCAGGAATGGTACTGGTGATGGCCATATGCGTTTTTCTCTGTTCCTCATATGTTGGGCACCTTTGAAGCAGATGTTCGGCAGTCATTTTATCGGTGCCACAGTCACACTCATCAGTAGTTCCTATCTTTAATTTGTTGAATAGATGGTATCTCAATCTGTTGTGACCTGTGCGAAGTCTAAAGATTACCACTTGTTCACTTCTGCTGAGCTGGTAATACGGATCATTTTTTGTGTGGCCTGGATGCTCTTCTTCCCACTTGTGCCTGTACCTGCGCTTGATAAAACTCTTGGACTCCTCATAGGTTATATTTGTGTCAAGTTGAGGAAGTTTTCCCCCTTCCTTTGCCAATCTGTCAGCCTCTTCATTTCCAGGGATGTTGCAGTGACAAAGGATCCCCTGTATCACGATTATTTTGTTTTGCTGACATAGTCTGTGAAGTGTTACTCTTAGGTCATCCAGTTCAGCATTACTTTGACTTTTCAGCGTTGTAATCACTGACAGCGCATCTGAGAAGATAGCTACTGGTCTCTCTGAGCTTTCTTCTGTCATTAGAATTTCTGATGCAGTTTTTAAGGCCTCTGCCTCTGCTCTGAAGTTACTTGAAAATGTCCCTGTTGCGACTGCTTTCTTTTTTTGTGTGCCATTGCTTACGCTCAGGAAGACTCCTCCACCCCCATCTTCTGTTGCATTAGTTGCTGATCCATCTGTGTATGCATATGTGGCCATGTAGGTTATACGGCACTAGTAGTTATATTGATTT
>JAMPIV010005837.1:0-109774 GCA_024509875.1 Oreohelix idahoensis
TGATTTAGTCTAAGATTTCCCTTTACAGGTATGAACAGACTTGGATACTCTGATCTATCCTAAGGAAAAATATTGTTAGCAACAACACTTGCATAAAGAAATTTAAGACAGCAAAAAATGGGTGCCAAAATACAACAATAAAAGAATCGCTCAGTCCTGCATTCACTCTTATTCAGTCAGCCGTGATCACTAGCTTTCGTTCGTACTTACAGCTTTGGTAGCAACTTCTGGACAAACAATTTTTTTAGGACATGCACATACAGAATCTCCAGGGTTAGACATTGGCCAAGGGAACCCCAGCTCCAAAAAAGATAGGTTGAATTCGCTTCTTCAGGGAACGTTTCTTTGGTATTTCTTATTCAGGGATATCTGGTTCTGTCACATTAAAATTGTCCAGGCACGAACGTTAACAGCGAGCAAAGTGTCAATAGCTTAGATTTCTAGTAACTAGGAATGTCAGGTAACTGCCTTCTCTCAGTATAGGATTTTATTTGGTCACACCACATACTAGTCACAACTCCGTCGGAATGTTTATTGATTGTAATATTTTACTTGCCACAAGGGCTGAAATGTACTTGAGGTTTCTCTCAGGAAGAATTAAATCTGGCGCGATAGGCCCGTTACTTTATTTAAATCTTAAAGTTTATGGAATGGGTACTCTGTCGTTCTGGATGCCAATGCAATGCCAGACAGGTTTTACTTTATACACCCACGTCTTTAAGAATAAAACGTTTGTTCTTCACAGATACTACTCAGTACTCAACGCTGGCAAAGTTGGGTCACCCCAGTTTCACTGAATAAAGAGAAAACAACATATAAAATACTTATACGTACTATTCCCTCGGGTATAACTAACATTATAAACTGCAAGCGTAGAGCTTGTCGTATCATTTAAATCTCCCGTGAAATAAGTTATATTCACAAAAATCAGTCATCATGAATTAGAAATACATACGTCTTTCGTCAATACTCAATGATGAATCAGTGCAGTTTTAAGTTAGTTAAAATATTCTCGACTGATTATTCGCAGTTTAATTTAATTCATTTACAGCTGCATGAGTTTAAGCTAGAAATTATAATATATTCTGCTTTCCATTGTAACATGTCGACTAGTGAATATAACAGACTTAATATTAATTTCTTCTGCACAGAAATCTAACTAGTAAAATGAAAATAAGCGATTTATCACTAGATCACGCAACACAATATATATTAAATATTTACCTCCACACAGAACTACAGATTAAACCACGAACTAGAATCCTTCAATATAATGGTAGCCTAGAACTCGGCAAAATGTTGCCAAGAAACTCAGAACTTTGCAATACACAAGATATTTCCTTAGTCCGTTCGGAAATTCGTGCCCACAGAAAGCGTCAATTTTCTCCAAAACTGTTTGTTGTATGGACATGAATTTTTGCATGCAGTCTTATATTTTCCATGCAGTTATTAATATATTTTTTGCCCTTACAAAACTCATGTCATGTTCGAATTTTCTTCTTTACGTTATATAAAAAACTATAACTGTTGTCTGGGTTAATTTTTAGTAGTTTTACAGGAAAGTTACAAGATCCGTTCAAAAATATTTTTTTTAATTAGTTACTCGCGACTGTGTACAATAGATGCGCACTCGTGCGGACATGTAGTCACTACACTAATTCAAACACACACAAAATATTTTTGAACGGATCTTGTAACTTTCCTGTAAAACTAATAGAAATTAACCCAGACAACGGTAAGAGATTTTTATATAACGTAAAGAAGAAAATTCCAACATGACATGAGTTTTGTAAGGGCAAAAAATATATTAATAACTGCATGGAAAATATAAGACTGCATGCAAAAATTCATGTCCATACAACAAACAGTTTTGGAGAAAATTGACACTTTCTGTGGGCACGAATATCCGAGCGGACTATAGCACGAGTGATCTGTCTACTGCAGATTTAGGAGTATGAATGACTAGTCCAAAACTCCCTCGGGTAGATATATCTTAAACAGACAAAGGATCCCACGTTATTTCGCAAATCCAAAATAGCCTCCCCTTCTCGTCTCTTAACACTTCACATACTAGACGCAGGCCCTAACTGCCATCACCTGTCAATACGCGTCTTAACGCCTCACCCGACTACTCTCATTTCTAATCGCAGCAGATTGGTGCCTACTCACACCTAACGACGAGAACTCAGCCGAAGAAACGCTGTGTCAGGTGAAAATGTAGACGATATGTCTGCCATCATGTCTGACGAAAACGAATTTCTCACACCATTCGCTCACATCCCAGGACTGACATCTATGTAATAAACTGCGTTACCAGTATGAGAAAAGAAACGGCAAAGTCACAATGGGAAAATATATTTTGTCGCAAACGAATGAATGCGAAAAAACAGGAAAAGGATACAAGAGCGATACTAAAGTAGAGGACACGGGTAGAAAAGAAAAGAATATGGAAAATGTATTGATCATAAATCTCTATGCGACAGTTCGTTCGTTCGTTCGTTCTCCTTCTATGTTTTCCACAGTTGTCATCTCGTTTTATGTTTTCCATAGTTGTCATCTCTTTCTACATCTTCCAACGTTGTCATTTCTGTCAATGTTTTCCATAGTTGGCATCTCTTTCTATGCTTTCCAGTATTTGGCTTCATTAATGACATTTCAACCAAGGCGAATAGTCCTTTAAAAACGTATGCCAATTCTTTCTGTCCCGTGTCATCAGCTTGAAGTCTTTTAAAGTCTTCTCCATCCCTTCCATGTCTGTCTCTAGTTTCTCTTCTCCGTGTGTGCCTTGGTCGCCTTCTACCTCTATTACCCCGGCCATTGCAGAACATGAACTACCATGTAATGCTACCAACTGGTTTCCTCAGGTAAGCACCTTCCAACGTCTTCTTCTCATCTTTTTATCCACTGGCACTAATCTAGATGTTGTCATCAGTTCCACATTGGTGATATTGTCTTTCTATTTTACACAAGCATCCGTTTATGAAAGTCTGTAGCTCTTTAGATGTAGTAGTCTTTGCTTTGCTGTTTCCTTATTGCCTTTGTAGTAAGATCCCTGATACCCCGATCAAATAGATAAAGTAGTATCAATTATAAATCCAAATACTATAGAGATAAAATAGAGAGTTGTGCTCAACGTCTTCGCCATCGCCCGCAGTCGCGCAGGTTTTGAGAAGCCTTAACGCAAAGTGAATGGTACCCTCTCTCAATATTACAAGCTTTCATACTCCGTCCTTGAAATTAACTATAACATTTTGGCAGCCACGGCGTGTTTCGTTCCAAGAAAGACGGAGAGAGAGAGGAAGTATTAATAGAACGACATTCGACCGTGGTTCTAGGCCTCACTTACGATAACGCAAGTGCGTGACTTTGCTACTAGCAGATTTTGGAAAAGCGGTGCAAATCCACTACAACCCACCTGCCCACCCCGTTCATTAGTAGCGCAGTTTGAATGTATAAACACTTAGATCGTGAGACGATAGTAAAAACACACAGACAGGCTCGCATTTCCTGTCTAGTTGTATTTTCTGATGAAATCCAAACGCGTTGCTTCGTTTTGAAAAAGAACGAGAGGGGGAGGGAAAAGGTGGTGGATTTAAAGAAAAGAAAAAAATTACGGCTAACTTGGAAATTTGAAAATACCCACTAATGTGTAGGGCTGGAGATGGCGAAAGTGAAACTTAGAAGGATAGATAACGGGTGGCCCAAGGAACATCGATGCAGAATAAAATAAAGTAAAGTACAGTAACAATAAAATGATAATACTTGTTTATTAGAATATCATATTCCACATTATGATATATTATCCTACCGTAGAGAAAAAAGTATGTTATTTGAAGAACTGAAGAGGAAAAAAAAGATGAAAATTATGATAAGGAGAGAAATAAAAATATAACGACTATATGACAGACAGTCGTCTGATCAATAATTGCCTTTTCTCATTAAAAACGCTTAGATAGTAACAGAAATATTGTAAAGAAAAGACAGAGAGACAGACGCATTGATGTCCTCACTCAACTTTGCCAGTCTTGGGAGAGGGGGGACGTTACATTTTTTTGAAAGTGTAATTTATTTTGAAAAACTGGCAAGTGGGCATAACATAATTTGATTAGCTGTGGTAGAATAGACTAAGGGTAGGAATAAAAACGATTTGAAGCCAGCGTTAGTTGCCACTTGAAGATAAAGATTTGAAAAGTAGTGTTATCATCAGACGCACGGCATTCACAACCATTGTCTTCGCTGTTCTGCACCAGTGGCGATCTGAGTGTGACCATTGATCGCCGGTTAACCTACAAATTGTGCATTATTTCATTGATGCGGTAAGATAAACATTTATATTAACATTATTATTGAGATGTATCTGTATTATTGAATGTGTATGCAGTATCGATGGGTAGAGGCTAAACCAGAAAGGCGCCAAACTCAACACTTTGTGTTATGCCACAAGTGCTATTAGGGAAGATTACCATTTCTTTTAAAAGCCAGGCAGGCTTACTTAAACTTTGGGAGATAATGAAAAGACTTAGTTGGAAATAAAATAGGACATTATTATGATTGGAAGGCCAGAAAACCACTGGCCGTCTTCAGCAAGTCAAAGGGTTTTCACATGACTTCATAAAATTAACTATAATTTTCCTATGAAAGGAATGTATCAAACTGATGATTGAAATTTACCTGAGTATGAAGCTGTCACCCCGTCAGATAGGAACGATAGCTATTTATATAGCCATAGAAACTGATCTTGAAACTGTTGATAATGCTTAGTTGGTTAGGGAAGGAGAGATATGTTTGAAATACTGCGGAGGCCTTAATCCTCTTATTTTCAGGGTTCCATGTTGAAACATTCAGAGAGCCATACCAGACTTATTGAATCTGCACGTTCAAGGCAATAAGTATCTGATTGCCCAAAAATCTGAAGAGTGCTGTAGCAGTGTCTATACGTTGCAGTCGTGGAGACTATCGTTGTGGAAGAAAGACAACAGTGCTCCAGAACTCAAAGATACGAACCATCCACGGGTTCATGATTTTTCACTTGACATAATCTCTCCAGTATTAAACCAACACAGCGTTCTTGAGGTGATGAACCTAATCGTTCCTCATAAGAGTGACTCTTTATAAAATTTAGCGCTTTACCAGGACATTCCAAGTCATAGACATTTTCATAATATAATAGACAAGTTGTCTTTTTTTAATTCACATTACTGTAAATACATTTCCATTCTATTTGAGTTTTAAACATTCCTGTACCCAAGAAATTGAGGTACAGGAAATTAAAATTGTAAAAAATTGTTACTCAAACTTTAACCATTGATTTGTTTAATCTTTTTCATTGAGTTTTACATTAGTGGTTGTTGTCATTCTCTCTACATCATATAACAAATTAACCTTGACATTTAGCCAGATAACAACCAGACACCTTTACATAAAAGTACGCTCAAAATATATCGCAGATTGAGGTCTTAGGGTGGTAGCAGTCAGGTACCCTGAGAACAAGCATCTTCAACTCTTAGACTCAGGGACTTGCATAGCTGACCTCACTCTGTAGACAAGTAATATTTATCTCAATAACATCTAAACCCACCACAGCCTTTTCGGCAGGTTTACCTGCTGTCATGTCTCTTGACGTGTCCGCAGTCAGTAGCTACATGCTGAATTTATATTCCCTTGTGGGTCCACATGTTGCAGTTAGAAGCTACAGCAGCCAGACGTTGCATAGTTTTACTTTCTCGCTTCTTGGCACGTTGCAATTATCGGTTACACGTTGTATTTTCAATTATATACATACATATATGGAATAAGCAACTCTTAAAAAACCAAAGTTTGGGAACCACCTTTCTAAAAAATATTAGAAACATCCAAAGATCGATGACATTTTTTTGACTTGTATCTATCACTTTTAGTTGAAGTTCAGTGTTGGCTGCCATAAATTTGGAACTTAATCTTGTCGAAAATGAAGCAACTGCCGCACATTCAAGTTAGTCTCGTGAAAGCAAGTTTAATTGTAAAAGCTTGAAGACGAATCCCTTCAGCTTGTTGGAAAAGTGAAGCCGTGCATGAGGACATTTAAAGGGAACAAATTGTCTAATGTAGTTGTTTTTATTTACATTTATGTTTGTTTATATGATTATGTTGTTTATCTATGTATTTATTAAAAGAGCTTCTTTAAACTTTTAAGATGAAGTTTTTTTAAAAAGTGAAACAAACCAGGTATAGAGAGAGTTTTACTATGAAACAATAAACCAAAAACACGGGATGTATTGGGGTTTGCCGTTTTTCAGACACTGTCATAACAGCCTCATTTTCTGAGGCGTCTTTTTCTATCTAGCCCCAGTTCTATTATGACTGCGATCACCCTTGACTTCCCACTTTTTTTTTTAAATTATATATATATATATATATATATATATATATATATATATATATATATATATATATATATATATATATATATATTTTTAAATTAATATATTTATTTATTTTTTCCTCTTAATAGGTATTACTTTTCCCCCCACTCGGTTTTCCAGTCCTTGTTTTCATTATTTTTTATTTATAGTTTCAATGTACTATTCACTTCTGGTTTCCAGTTCAGTAGCGGCCATTTTCGCCCCGACATGTGACACTGTCAGGGAGTATTTGCCTCTTATTCCTATAGTTTCATGTTCTCCACTTAATTCTCACTTTCATTCCCTTCTATCTTTTGTTTGTCTGTCCCAGACGAAGGCCTTGTGGCTGCAACGTAGGTTTCCTTGTCCTTTCTCTTAGTAAGACATTACTTTTTGTGTTGTTGTTTTTTTCTTCCATCATAACAGTACACAAGAAACAGACAGATCAAGAGTAAACAAGACAAAACACACTCTAAACACGTCGAGAATAAAATAGATGAACGAAGGAAGGAAAACAAATTGTTTTGATAAGGCATAACGAATAAACATAGGAGAAATTGAAATAATGAAAAGGACAAAGTACAAATACGAAAAAATGAAACAGATTAGCAGTAACAGAAGTAATTCAATATGTGTTAATAATAAAAGGTTTTATCTTCCTTTACTTTCTTTTTTTATCCGCGGCTATTTTTAGAGGCAGCCGTTTATAATTTGTTTCAGTGATTAAATGCGCTTGTGTATTTATCATCGGGTTCCTTTGCTATACCCTTGTCACTTTACCCATAAGCTTTTCACTGTGTTCATTCTCGTGCAGTTCAGCTGTCTATATTATGTCATTTTATTTCTGTCCTGCTGTTCATCTTACCCTGATATATTCTATTCTTACTGACATCACGCGAACAATTCTGCAACCTCTTCTCAATTTTTGATACATCGTATTGTATGCGAGCTGAAGTGAATGTAACCAATATTGAAATATTTGTCATAATTATTCAGTAACATTTCACAATTATGAAATACTGTTATCCCTAAGGCATTCATCATCATCATCATCATCATCATCATCATCAAGATCATCATCATCAACATCATCATCATCAACATCAATATCATCATCATCAACATCATCATCAACATCATCATCAGCAGCATCATCATCATCATCATCATTATCATCATCATCAACATCATCATCAACATCATCATCATCATCAACATCATCATCATCACCATCCTTCAACTTCACAAGAAGCATAGGCCTTCAACAAACTTCTGCCAAGACTTGCTGTCCTGTGCCATCAGCTCTATGTCTTTCCATGCCTTCTTCATCATTTTTATTTCTCTCTCCAGTTTTCTTCTCCATATGTTCTTCGGTCTACCTCTGCTTCATATACCCTGATGATTCCAGGACAAGAACTGCCTTGTATTGCTACCAGCAAGTTTCCTCAATGTGTGTCCTATCCATCGCCAGCGTCTTCTTCTCATTTTTATTTCTCTCTCCAGTTTTCTTCTCAATATGTTCTTCGGTCTACCTCTGCTTCATACACCCTGATGATTGCAGGACAAGAACTGCCTTGTAATGCTACCAACAAGTTTTCTCAATGTGTGTCCTATCCATCGCCAGCGTCTTCTTCTCATCTATTGTTCCACCTTTGCTTGTCTGTATCATAGTCGATGGAGCTTCTCACATCAGTGTATCTGGGGGCATACAACTTCAAGCTCTTTCTGGGTTGGCTTACCGCAAGCATGTCACCATTGATTGAAAGTCTTATAATTCTTGCGTCCGATTGAGGGCCGATTGCTCCTTAGTGTGCAGGTGGGAATGCTAAGAGAATGACCGGCCCATAAAAATTCTAAAGACACGTCTTTTAAGTTTCGGTTTGCAGAAAGAGACGTGAGCATAAACCTTTTAAAAGTCTTGCGCCGGATCTGCTGCACGGAGAACGGGGGACTGAAAGAAGAGGTAGCTTGGCTGAATTAGTTCGACTGAGCGCATGGAACTCTTTTTGAGACCAAATGCTGGGCGGTTGTGACCATTAATGCGTAAGTATGTGTAGATCTTTTACACGCTACTTGTGAACATTTGAATATATTCTCGGACCGTGTCTCCGTGAGTAAGAATGAGACGATTTGTAATAATATAGAAGCGCAACACTGACCAAGTTTGAAAAGAACTCCCCCTCTCGTTGCTCGGTGCTAAGGCGGTCTTCGTGTTAAATATTATAAACGCGTGTGGGCAGAAAGCACGAGCTAGAGGGAAATCACTACATAGAGCAATTTTTTTTTCATTTGCCTTATGTCTACGCGGTAACATTTTTATTCTGGACGTCACTCTAAACTAGTTGGGTTTATTTGAATGAGTGCGAGATAAATGGTTAAGAAACAGGGGAGAAGATGGTTCCGGACTTTTGGGGTAAAATATGTGGGTAATGTTTGACGAGTGGACATGTGATCAGAATAAATTGAAACATCTAAACCCATTACGTGAGAACTTGACCAGTTAAAACTCATATGGTAGTATAGCTTGACGTCCTCGCTTGAGCAGACATGAGAAGTTGCATGTGTCTGTTGAAAAGTATGTGAGTCCTGAGTATTAGCGCAAGCGTTAATTGTTGAGAAATTACATAGAAATGTCTACGGAATGTCTGTGACGGACTGACGTAGTTGTTCTTGTCGTCTGTTACACATTGATCGTTAGTGGGGACGCTAATTATATGCGTTAAAAGAAAATGTAGGCATTGTAGAAATTCGATTCTATGTAGTTTGGTTATAAGGATGTCATAGGAGTAAAATGGGGAGGAGGGATAGGAAAATAAATATGTTATAACTAAAGAACGAAACATTCTGTTTTGATGTTGCGCGATAACTAACCGGGCAGTCTTGGACCAGTATGTGACTACGAGTTGGCACATAGGTCTATGATAGATGTTTGGAAAGATGTTTTGTATGTATTGTCAAGTGACTATATTGCAAAATATATTTGGGTGAGGTGGAGTGGCACTTGTTTTCATTGGGTCGGATACTAATATGATATTGGCATCAGAGGCATGTTAGTGGTCCTCGTGCCATTTGATGTTAGTAATTTTGGTTTATGTCATTACGATACTAGTGTTGAGGATCTGTGATGTGACTAATTGTAAAATTTAAATAAATTAATTCACAGGAGTCTTGGGAAGGTCAAGGGCAGAGCGAGTCTGAGGCACAGTATTCTTTGCCATGTCAACGTTATTTGGGTGTGGCGCATTTATGGCTCTGTGATTTACTAGTTGTAGAGAATGCTTTTATTGTTATTTACATGTGTGGGTAAACATTCTATAATCTACTCATGCTTAAATTAGATGTTATACCGCGTATGAGTGCATAAAGTTCAAAGATCAAGATATATGTACTGTAAATAATTTTCGGAAGGGAGAATCGTAGTTGTCCGCACTTTACGCCTTATCAGTCGTAATTTAGGGTTTGATGACGCTAAATGGCGCCCGCGATACGCAGGATTGTGGAGGGGTATCCCTACTATTGCAAATTCCGTCTTGTAGGGACAAACGTTCGACTTGCCTCTAGGTCAACTAAGGGGTATTTGCCTAATAGACCTTGTAGAGGGGAGATAATCGGAGAAAAAACCCAACGCAATAATTCACCAGTTCAACATATGTTCTCAAAAATTAAAAACTGACTTCGCTAGTATTGCCTCTAGGCGGATGTATTTGACTGCGTTTCGCGGATAAGTGTTGCGATAGAAGTAAGTTGAGAAAAAAAATGGACAATACGGTCAGGGATAACATCTGTTAGCTCGTTATTGGAATGAGCGGATGAATACGTCGCGTTTATGTTGCTTGTGAATAAGTACATGAGAAAAAGATTGAGCAGGTGTAGTTGTAAAAAATCAAGACAACGTAATCATAGAAAAAAAATAGTTTGGAATATTTGAACCAAGCTAGCTTAGCCCCATAAAAATTGCATATACTTCGTGTGTATCCTGTGGCTTTGCTTGAGCTAAGGAATATGTTATTCAATTACATTAGAAATCAGTCCTTAATTACGATTAATTATAAATGTATGGGTAGGGATTTAGTTACAGTAGAGAATCGGAGATGATTTGTCCGGTGGCAAGTCATATTGCGGCTTTGGATATGTTGAGTTAGCTATATTTTTTTTCGGAACAAGATTAGGTGCGAAGAAAGGCTAAGCTAGGTACGCATGAAGGGGATTGGGTGGAAATATGAAAGGTGAGGCGAAATATTTATTCGGGCGACCTCATCGTGTCACTATAAGCTATTTTGAGGATTACCGCGCCGGAGGTTAGACGATAGTATTGAAAGTTTTGAATTGTATTGGTTTGTAACGGACTTTGTTTACAGTGTAGAAATTAGATGAATAATATTGGCCAGAGTAGGTTTGATGTATGTGTGGGAATAAAAAGCAGTTGTAGGTGGATGGAGCGCGGGATTTTTTGATAACAAAATTTGTTGGCCTATAGGAAGCGGTTGAGAGCTAGCTTTGTGCTGTGTAAAACTCAATATTTCTCTAAAAGCACTTGGTACATGAACTGGCATGATTCGAAAGTGGGCTACGTTCAATACGTTCAACTTGTGTATTTTCATTTGGATTTTATAGATGTGGTAAGACTTGACTTTATGTATCAGTGTAGCCTTAAATATAAAATTGAATGTGATGATAAAATTATAATGGTATTGACTATAAGTAAGAGGGTTCTGTAGCAACTTTATAGGCAGAGACGGCCTATGAGATTGTGATCGATCCAGTGATGAATTGGGATATCAGGAGAGGTGCGTTAGACTTACAAGAAATTATGTATGATGTTTGTCATTGTAAGGGAGCATATCTCCTGGATCGTATGCTGCAGAAAAGCTTACGCTGGAATTGACTGGGGCGTAGTATGACTTTACTTGTTAGGGGTTGGAGGAATATCTGGTGTTCATTGTCACATCGGAAAAGATAATGGGTTTGTTTGGTCATATTGGTTGGAATTAGAAGGCTATTGACCCTTTTCGTTTGTTTGTATGATGTACTGCCAACTTAACTGTGGAACTAGGTATTGTGATACTAGTCGGTATGTTAAAGAAGCGATGCCTAACCATCACAAATTTACAGGTGTCCTGGGTTACTGACGTTATGTCAGTACCAAAACGCTTGAGAACTGCGTTGTCGATTATGGACTCTGTCTTGTATTACTTCGAAGCCCATGGCTAGTGGACAGGTTGCCTATCAAACAGTGGAAACAGATTTGTTCTATATCGAGCGAGAGGGAAACGATCTACTGTATATTCTCTGCTCAAATGTCAAGTTATCTTGTTCGGACCTGGGATGCAGCTAACGTTAAATAGAACTAGAAAGTGATAGCGAAAGGAAAACATGATGTTCGTGAATAGTTATTAATATTTACACAAGTGACAACGAAAGACAGACGATTAACCTTAAATCGGGGATGTGAGTTTATAAGACAACAACCTATTGTTGGTTACGAGTTATTAGTGCCTCAAAGTGAAGAAGAGTATACAACTCTTGACAGCATTGTTATGTATATTTTGTAAAAGTGATTGGTTTGGGTTATGTAGTTGGATCAGAAGATTGGCTGGTATGTGTTATTGGGACGGTTGTAAATGATTACTTATTAGATTGTGGGACACTTTAGGTATTGTACAGTTCTGGTTCAAAAGTAAAATTGTAGAAAGATTCTAGGATAATTATAGAGAGGTTTGGTCATAAATAGATCGTATTTTACAAGATTTTCATAACCACGGTCTTGATATTTAAGAATGAGGCCTTTTATAGTTGTTGATCGTTTTGGTGGAGATGTTACTGTGTATCAGGTAACTGTGTTGGTTGTTTATTTTTGAATGAACTTTATGTTGTTTGGTATGTTAGGTTGGTTATTGCACGATATGGACCAGCTTTCACTATGCTTCATAACCCTAATAGACATAACGAAGTCCGATTTTTAAATAATTCTTCGTTGTGTCTTGATCCTTACCACGACCGCGTCAAAGCAGTTGTCAGGTGCGGCCATCAGCGATATCGGTGACGTCGTGGTGGTTCGGTGGGCAGACGAACCCTCTCGAATATCTGATTCCTACTCTTTTGCTAAGCGGTCGGTGGTCTGTCATTGTTCCGTACAGTCTGCCTCCAATACTGCTGGTTCATAGTTCGTTTGCATCGCCTAAGGCCTCCACTCTAGTCCTCCGCCAAGTTTGTTTTGGGTCGGGGGCCCGTGCTCTTCGCTTTCCTTACGGGGTCACAAAGGCATAGTTCTGTTCTTGTAGATGGGGGGGCATTCGGGGTCTCTTCTTGAGGACTATATGACAACTCCAGCCTCCAGTCGTGTCTGCGCAGCTAGATGATGGTATTTGCATGTCGTCTTGCGTTGCGACGAGGTAAAGCAGATCATGGTTTGGGTGATGTGGTATTTTACCGGTCCGCCAAAAATTGCTGTGCGAATTTTTTTCTTAGAGCAATGTTGTGTGATGAAAAGAGGGGACAAATTTTGTTGACAGTTTATCGCCTTCTTCTGTGTCGACTCTCCCCATCTCCAGTCATTCATGTCAGCACTCATAGAGGAAGCACAGAAAGCAGCACGCAATACATTCTGTGTATAATCTTAATTTTGTAGAGCTGTGTGCTGTGATTGGGAAGGACGTGTCCAAGATGTGTTATTTATAGGCTAAAGAAGGCTGTGTTGTTCTTTACCTTTTCTTCTTCTTGTTTTGCCTTAATCATTCTGATTTGATGTCTTTTTGCCCTGCCCCACACGGGTACCTGGGTGTTTACTATGGTCTTTCCTAAGTATTGGCCATGGAAATGGTGACAGAGGTATCTGGTGCTGTACCAAGGGTTGAGCTGATTCCCTTGACTGAATATGGGCCTCAGCAAGGGTGTGCTCACAAGAGCATGTTGAGCGCCCATTGACCCTCAGACTTGCTTCCGAGATATTTGATGGGTGTCAAACAACGGCCCGACTCCACCTGCATGGCATAAATTGTGGATTTAAGTATGTGCTAATCCGTTTTTGTTCAGTGGATGGTGGTTTATGATGTGAATGTTGCCAGCAGTGCAACGTCATAGCACAATTGCCAGATCCTCCATATGGTTCAATAGATGTAGTGCCTGTGCTTGGTATTGTTTTCTCTTCAGATGTTTTATAGCTCCTCCGCCAGTCGCGCGCACCAACTCAGGTCCATGAACCTTTGTTTAAAGAGAGGTAGAGATGTGGTTGACAGAAGGCATCGGGCCTGATTCGTACCCACGTCTTTCCAACGAGGTTAGGTTCGGGCTCGTGCCACCGAAAGCTACAGGCCAAAATGCTGGCACAGAGGCGCCTGTTTTTTGTATTGACACTTAATGCAACTTTTGGAAATTCCACTAGCCCTCTGTTTGTTAAAAAACGGACTTGTGCACAAACTGTCCTATAGCAGCGATGGTGTCGAAAAAGGCCGTTGTCGCAGAAGATCACATGAAGTATTTTCTATCGTTTGAAAGCTGGTGCTCCACATGCCACTCCGAGGCTCTTGCGGTCCTATCAATTGTTCCTGAAGGGAGCGAACATTGTCTGGTCCTATCACATCCTTCCGTTTCCGTCTAAATCCGCCTCGCTCCCTTCCTCGAGTTCCGGTGAGTCACCACGCGCTTCCCGTGGAAACTCTCTGTACTTATGTATGGTAGCTTGCCATTAGTATTTTTGCTGGGAGAACTGGAGAGAGAGAGTTTGGATTCATTCTCCTCAATTAGATTGCGTGTGCATGAAAGAATTTCCCTTCTTGGGCAATGTTCGCACAATGGTATTGGGCCTTTGTTTCACTCTGATGGTGTTGTAGCCCGTTTTCCACGACTTGTAGGGCTAGCAATTGTGGTTCTGTAAGTTGTTAGTGTCGGCTTGGCAAAATGAGCTCAGGTACTGTCTGAAATTAGCTTCTGACATTTTTAGATGTTTTCATGCGTCCGACCGGAGCTTTACCAGTTCTTTCTAGATGCCGGTGGATGTTGCTGTGATTGAGTTTCTTATTTTCGGTTGGAAATGGTCGTGTATTTTTGACGAGTCGTAGATTCTTTGATCGAGGCCTGACATAGTGACACGTAATTCTAATGGTGTCTTCTGCGTATGTGCTTCCTATTTTACAGAGTTTCTGGACTGAGTGCTCTGCGCCATCTTGTTTTTCATGTCCCTCTGCTGGCTTTTGTGAGAATTATCCTTGCGTCATATCTCTCTACTGAATTGTAGTATATTGATTTTGCCACGCTTTTGTTTTTCCGCTTGATGAATATAGTTAGATTTTTTGTATACGGTGTGGGTTTTGTTCATTTCTGCGAGTGTTGCTCTCTTCTGCATTGTTTTGCCAATCGTTTCGTCGTAGGAATTCCTTTTGTTGGCTCGGGTTTTGGCGTTTAACTTCCACGGTCGCAGGTTGACTGTACAGGTTCGGGGATGGTTTTTTTTGTATATAGTTGCTTTAACTGGGGGACTGTCGGTTCTGTGTTCTTCTTTATCATGTTGCCTTTCTTCGATTCTTATGGTCGTGTGGAGTGTTTCTGGTGTTATCCAGTCTATGCTGTCTGGCTTTTCTGGAATCCTAAGCTTGTATTTGTCTACTTTTCCTTATGGATTATTATGTTGAAATGTGTTTGTGAGAGTTGTGTAATCTAATGTCGTGGTACTTAGTATGCATCAGTCACTGTTCTTTTTTCCTGGCTTTTTGGACTAAAGTTGGGATGAGTACGTTTCGTAATGTCTCGGAGGCTGCAAAGCTGTTTTCTGGTTAAGGGTGTCTGGAGTTCCTTCAATTTGCGGATGGGTTCAAACCTGTTTATGTGGTTAGGATTACAGTTGGGGTGCGCCCCTTCTTAGTTTCCCTTTTCGTTTTGCAACTACTAAATGTGCAAATCGTTTCTCCACAATTCTGCACCTTACTGTCATTGGATCCTGTCATCATCGTTGTACTATGCAGTGTCTCCAGTTCTACCGTGAAACCATGTGATTGTGTATGGGTCTATCTTGCGTTTCGGTGCTGGGCCCGACCGTATGTTGGGTGAATTGATTTGTAATGAACTCAGATATAGATAAATTCTTGAATGGAGATCTAAACAGGATGGGGTGGTTGAGCGGAAAGGTAGCTTCTGAAAAAGTGTTTACGTGAATACGGCGTGATTTTTGTGTTTTAATTTCTGAGGGAACCTTTAGCATAGCTGATCTCATTTCAATACATTTAATGAATTAAAAGTTAGTTGTAGCTGTATCCTTTTTACCAGGCGGGCGGGTGCAATTCAACCCCAGCTTTTGTATGGGGCTGTTTGTTGATTGTTTTTCTAGGCGAATTTTTTTTCATTCCAAGTGTGTAGTTTGGCCATTGCTCTTTCTGAACGGATAACGGCGCTTGTATACCGGTTTCGTTAAAGAATCCACTCAGAAGCGATTCGCCCTTCTTCCCCCCCCAAGACGCCTGCAGGCCATGGTTTCGCGAGTCTGGTATCTCTGGCTTACAAAAACATGCGGTTCATTTAAGGTTCCGGATTAGGCCACAGACGCCGACACAATAACTATATAACAGTAACAATTAATTCAAGAACATGCATAAACCCACCATCATGATGATTTGGGTACTCGTCTGGGGATTGAATTTCTCGTTATGCAGCAAGCATTATAATTGGGTTGTTCCGCCTTCTGGGATTTTAAATCTAAATGTATTATATATCATTTTATTATTAGGCTATCATCAGCTTAGTGATAAATACTTGTAGAACGTATCCTTTGCTTTGTGGATAATGAAGATGTCATTTGTGGTGGTTGAGCTAATCAGGTGCCTTGTGGTTGGTATCTTGGTTATCCACTTGAAAGTTGTTAGCCATTAATTAGAAATTTTGGTACTCAAGTTGAGAATTTATGAAAGTGGTTTGCATTAGTGGTGATCATGGAATGGCAGATCTGGCAAAGGTTCGATACTGCTGTGTGCAGAGCTGGCTGAAAGGAATATGGTAATATGGTGGTTCAAGTCGTTTGGGTGAATGCCAATATGTAGATTTTTTTACTTGGTTTCACACCAGAAGTAGCGACAAGTGTATATTGAGAAAGGGAGGACGGGAAGATGAGCTGATAGAGAGGAAGAGGTTACAAACCTTTGAGGGCTACGCACAAAGAAGGATAAATTAAAGTGGGTAGAGGGCTGCAGGAATTGATGGCTGACAAAGAGGATGTGGGAGTATTAGGAGTTGAGAGCTAGAATGTTACGAGATTAGGAGGAGAAGATGATGAAAGAGACCAGGACCTGTCTCTGCTTGAAAGTGGAAGCAGAAGAAAAGAGACAGCTGCTGAAAGGGAGCCAGAAAAGAAAAGACTTGGCTGCAGATTGAAGCTGGAGAGAGGAAAAAAAGCTGAAAGAGAAGCAGCACCGAAAGGGGAGAAGATATTTGTATTACGAGAGGTGGGGAGTGGTAATGAGGCTTGTACGATACTAAGGGAGTTGTAGAGTAGTTTCAAGGCCATGCCTGCTGAAATGGTTTGTTTTTTTGCCAGCTCCATTTGCATTCTCAGAGGCCATGTAGTCAGGTGAGCCTCAACCTCAGCTTATTGGGTTTTACAGTGCGGGTAGACATTGTTGTTTAGATAAGACGCTCATGAGACATAGAGGGGTGTATCATAGAGTAGATTTTGAATCTGTTTAGCACTACCATGGGTCTTAGAGCAGGGGTCGGCAAACTATTTAGTAGTGTCGTGCGAACAAGTAAATGTTGCAAAGTGCCTGCTCCCGAGGCGTGGCCGAACCTAATGTCCTTCCAATATTTTTTTTATTATACATGACATTAGTTGAAAATCAGTTTAAGGGATTAATGGATCCTTCGTGATTGGTATTAAGCGCATGTGTTCGAGTACATTTAGATAACTTATCTATGTCTTTGTAGATTATATTCTATATTTATAATAGTAAATAGGACATCTAAGATTATAATACAGTATATATGTGAGTGTTTGACGCACTAATTTAGTCAGTTACTGTTGCTGAAGACATCGTTTTGAGTTTGAAATTTTTTATAATTAGAAATGATTTTGCCGCAGTTATTGGTTTGATTTTGTTTGAAAGACTCAGAAAGTCCACTGAGTTTTGAAGAACGAAAACATTGGAAAGATAAACCTAATCATTAAAACTCACGTTTGTTTATAAAAATTGTTTAATTTATGAGTAATTCTTATTGATGTATTATTGAGTGCTGATTGTGTCATAGAGATGGCAATTATTGGGGACCCGTGGTCTGTGGCTTGTCGTCCTGTGGTTAATTTGTGTCATATTACGAAAGGTGTGTATTTTGTGCAGTTTGCAGCTGTCACAGAGGCGTCCTGATTTTTCATACAGGTGTTGGCGACTCTCGTCTTGTTGAACTTGTAGAAACAGCTTTGTTGTGTTGGTGATGGGGGGAGAAAATTTGTTGGTCACATGTATGCATAGTTGAACGGCCTCAATAAAGCGAAAGTAGAGCATTAAGGCATACTTTTTTCTTTTTCAAAGCATGGTGAACGCTTGCAGTGCAGATGATGTCCAGCTAGTGGTGGAAATGCTAGCTGATGTTTTCCAATGCAGGCTGCCCGTTCAAGAGTTTTTTTTGCGCAATGTCTACAAATTTTGACTTCGTCACAATAACGTCGTTAGATGGGGCTTGAATTGCGATGTGTGTTTGGCAGTTTTCGCAAAATTTGTTCGTATAGACGTGTTCCATTTCAGCTCGTGAAATAGAGTGGGGGGAGGTCAAAGTGGAGTGTTTAGTGTTTTAGTGTTGTGTGGTGTGGGTGGTTGAAGGAAGTTGGGTGATAGGAAATCAATTAAGAAACGTCGGGCGTTTGATGAGTAGGTAATGATAACCACTGGGCCCCTGTTGTAGTGAATTTTTGAGCGTTCGTTGATCGCTCGTGTATGCAATTCTCGTCCTGTGGAGCGCTTCGAACGTACTTCGGAAGCTTCATCGCTCTGGGTTTGACTATAGAATCGGATGTTAAATGTGCCTTGTACGTTTTAGGAAGGAGTAAGGTGTAGGTTGTGTTTAGTGCGGTATTATCGTATCTCTTGGAGAAATTGGTCTAATTTTGACGCTATGAACCTTGCCTCAGAGCTCAAAAAGATCAAGTACTGTGGTATGTCCTGCCTTGTAAACAGCAATGTTTAATAGTTATTCCAGATTTGTATGGTAGTTATTCAGCCGAATACCATCAGCTTGCGACAGCCAGTGCCTCGTCCTTAATTCCGGGAAGAGTTGTTGTTGCTTTTTCACTAAGAAGAAGGTAAACACCTTGGAGTGGCGTTTGTCGTAGACATGATACAAAAGTCTGTTCACGCATGGACAGGTCTTGTACTGACCTAAGCCAAACGAGACATTGCTGTTACATGCGGGATGGTTGCGCATTATGCGCTCTCATTTTGGCTTGGGTAGAAGATAAACTTGAATTGCCTGAGGGGTCAAGGTTGAAGTGTAAGATGCTGAGAATCACCTATGAACGGTTTGTAGACTATCTGTGATCGATACATGTTTCCATTACAGAGTGTCAAGGGATTGAGTGACCGAAGATAGTCTTTCGCACACAAGACTCTACTGGGTTTGTATAATGCAATGGAAGTCTTATATAATGTGACATCCAGGAATTAACGAGTCCTGCAAGAGTGGTTAACAGTTTCCTTTGTCTTTTGGCGACAATGCATGGGGCCCGCGCTCCTCGCAGTATGTAAAGCATGACAGAATTATTTTGTGTGGTAATTCATTATTGTAGATGGTGTGTGTTTTCGAAATCATGATGCTACTCCAAAGTGCAGGTTATAATGTGTCCTCTGGTTCTCCTAGCGGCGTGTGACGCGAGATTTTCCTAAAAGGTATCAATGCAGCAACAGTTTCTTTCATAAATTACAGGTGTTGTACTCGAATATGTCGCCTAGCTATAGCTTCAGAGGCGCTCGTCACGTCATTTTCACATTCGAGCAGGCTTTCGTCAAGGTCGACACTTTAGAACTAAAACAGCTTGTTATTTGTTAGACCCGGGTGGTTTGTGTTTACCGTTGACATGTTTGCAGCCTGTGTATCAGGTTATTGCCGCCTCTCCGATTGCTCTCGAGAAGCCGTGTATTTCTTGAATCCGAGACAGATTTATTGTTTCTTTTATGTGTTGGTTATAAGTCAGCTAAACATGAAATTCCGAGCACTGATCTCGAAGATGAAGGTCGATTCCTATGTTGTATTCATTGCCATTCTGTTGAATGTTTTGGCCTTCGAAGCCACAGCACTAGTGCTCACGTTTGTTAACTAGCATGTACGGTATGCTTTAATTTGTGGTTCCTGAAGTTGACGGGCTTGGAGCGTAGAAAATTATTCTTGACTTAGCGTTTGTTGTGTAGCCGGAGGAAACAAGCGGCTAGTTATCTACGTGTTGTTTGTTTGTTTGATGGTAGCCAGAAACAGCCATTATTTATGGGGCTGTCAGCTGTTGTCTGTACCTACAATGTGGTGTGTTTGCTTAAAACAGTGCTGGAGGGCTTTTTTTTGATAGGGTTGTGTTGGTTTGATAAGTGTGCTTTGTGATTGACTTACTTGGTCCGGTCGTGGCACATGGAACTTTTCAATAACTATATAAGACAACAGCACGATGTCGTTTTTGGGTTGTGAAGTGAATCCATAGTTCTGTTTTTGTCCTAAAAAGTCTTGTTTTGGATTTGATGTGGTTTTGAAGACGAGCGCCGAGGGGGTTATATGTAATGTGTTTTATTTTGTTGCACTGTTTTTTGAGTTCATTGTTAACGGCACCGTATTACGCTTAATTGCGAACACCGACTTTTGTGCTGCGGGTACAAACGGAGACTGTAGGGTGTAATGGAGTGAGATTGCGAACCAGCCGGTGAGATACTGGTCGAGAGGTAGTTGGGTGCGGTTTCGGGCGGAGAGGGGGAGAGGGAATTAGGACGGAAATTTAAACTTCGTTTCGATGGTCGGAGTCATGTGTTGCTCCGAGATACTTGTCACACTGGAATAAAAAACAGTGCGAGGCGAAATAGAAATAAATTCAGCTCAGCTCAGGCGTAGCCGAGTGCTCTATGCGTATTTTAGTAGGATAGTTTTACGTGTCATTAACCGCTGTGACTCTCGTCAATAATTCGCTTGGATTCTTGTTGTGTCAAGAATGCTTCACTACTCGCAAATTTGCATAGCAGCGTCGGTTTTCGGTAGCATAATTCTGTCGCTTTTGTGGGGATTTTTTTACGCAGAATTGGTGGTTATCAAGGCGCAGCGGTATTCCCGTTTTCTGAGGAATAAGCATTGGCATACAAAGCCAAATAAAGAGCTGGGGGTTGGGGGGTTTGCTGATGGGTTTTGGATGGGCCACGTACCTGTATGAAAGGGTATAATGCGGATTTATGGCTTGCAGAGACTAGTAGACTATGCCGACCTGTAAACTACCGTAGGTGTAGCTACGGTAGGACGCCAGACTAGGCGGTGCGACTCGCCCCTCCGAGGTGGCCACGCAGAATGTTTATAAAGACCAGGCTCCCTGTAGGAGAATTCGTTGGAAGAATGGTGTTCTGTTCATCGGAAACGTCACGTTTAGAGAAAAATTACATGAAGTAGGGCTTACAGTGGCAGTGTATATAGGTAATGTTCAGGGGCCATGATTTAGTAAGTGGTGGCGATCAGATCGGCACAATTTCGTTAGCTCCATGTCTTAAAAACTTGTGTTTGATGGTTGCCCCCCCCCCCCACACTTGAAAAAAGAAACAGGTAGTGTGAGCTTTTTAAAAGAGATTATAAGATGCTTCTTTATTTAAGTGTTTTAAAAAGTTCCCATTTTGTTTAAAAAAAGAAATCATATTGAGTCTGTACGAGTATATTTTTAGATTCATGCAGGCTTGCATTGGAAAATCGTTCCGGATGTGCGTCTCGTCCAATTGGCACGGCGTTGTCGTATGTTTTATGCGTGATTTTGGATCCCCTGGGTTAGAGAGGAGAGATGTAGTTGGCGGTTAGGGGTAGCCGTCACGTTTATCCGCAAGGCTTAGGGAAGGCTATTATGAAGTTTTTTTGGGCCGAAGGGATGAGCAGAGCTGGACCCAAGACAATTTATGACATGCTAAGCAGGCTCTTGGTTATTAAGATACGAAAATAGAAGTCCGGAAGAATTTTATAGAGAGATAAAAATTTAGGGAATGCCAAATACTGGCGGGATGAGACTTTATATCATCCAGTTCTATCTGAAACTGTTAGGAGACCTACTTGGAGATATGGATCCGCTGGCTGGGAATAAGTACCCATTGAATACAAGTTAAGGGAGAGTATGTTTCCTCTTATTTGAGCAGCTAAGAGTGAGGTCCTTGGCTCCAGACCTGAGAAAGGTTTCTCTGGAACTAAGTGGTGCAGAAGAGGTAGCTTGAGGTGGAGTATATCTCTAATGTCGCGTGACGAATGAGGTTTATCATAGGCGTCCAGGCAGATGGTAGTTGGTATAATAAAAGAACAGGGGTTGTAGAGCAGGATTGTTAAGGCACTCTTGCAAAATCCTGTCTGAGTATTACGTGTGAACCCTTAGAGAACAGAACAAGGTAAGCACCAGTTTTGAGAGGCCAGCTAGATGACTATGATAAATAAAAACTCACTCGAGATGTCGATATGTGGAAGGATTCCGAAATATGATGTAAGTATAAAGTTCTGGTTTAACCAAGGGAAATGATCGTCGTGGGTGTCTAAAAATTGTTCAGATTGAGTACAACCATAAACACCGATCAATTTAGTGATAGAAGGGAAGTATCCTCTGAAGAATTTTCGCTGCAATGAAATTTGGGGATGAAGGGAGTAAAGGGTCAACCTAGGTGATGAAAACAGGAACCTTACTCCTAGCTCCCTCAGTTGTGTGTGAGTCAGAGGTTTGTGAAGGGGACAGTGCATTGGAGTCTCGTCTGAAAAGACGTGTTTTTGTTAGTTGATACCTGGGATTAGATGTATGAGTTCAGGTGTGTGCCGTTTGCTACCTGGTGAGGCAGATCACTACCAGACCATCAGAAACAGTGGATGGATTCGATCTGTTCATACCAAGGAACTAGGCGACCATGACAGCTTGCCCATCGCGCCAGGATATAATGTGAAAATACGCGTATAGTGGTAAGATGATTGATCATAAGTCAGCAGTGTCTAAATGAACCCAATCCTACGCCGCTCTCGGAGTGAATTGTTGGTGGAGAGATATGTCTGTCTTGGGGAATCCATAAGAGACTGTGGTTCATTTCGGCAATCAGGTGCTTATGACCAGATCACGCAGTCTCAAAAAAAGGCGAGGATAATCCGGCTAATAAAGTACCCATCAATAAGATAAGAAAGGCGCAGGCGGAGAGGAAGGTAAGTACCTTCATGGAGCCTTGTTTAAGAAATTGGCTCATAATGAGTCCATAGTATACCTTCGCTAGGCATAGGCTGGAGAGCTTCTAGATGAAGGAAACGATATTTGATTGTATGAGGAGGCTTGGGATACTGGATGCGCAGTGGTCGACGGGACAGCTAGGAGTCTTACCCATATGGTGTCATATGAGGCACTTAAGAGTGTATGGAAGACTAGGGCATGCGATGCTTCGCGTATCAGTGGTCAGTATCGGGTATTGGGTGGGTTACGAGGTAACGCGAACTCTAGAAGGACAGGCGTTAGTATAGCTTGGTCTTAGGTTATCTTTCCTGGTTGCAGGGATATACTGGATAAGACATAAAGAGAGATGTATAATAGTACTGTCAGGAATGCCACAGCTGGGTAGCACAAAGCAATTTGGAACTCGCCCAGCAACTTAGTGGGAAAGCGACTAGTGTGGGAACACCTTTTGAAAGAAGTTGCCGTGGACTATTTGTGGGCCTTCTCACTCTGGGACCAAGAGGAGGGAGAACGCTTAGATTACATTCTGACGTCTGGTGTTCTATGTGAGGGAAGATGCGGTAGCCGCCGTGTCATGCAATCGTATTCGAAGAATGTGGCTGGGTATTTACTCACAATATTCACCAGATTTCGGCTTTCCCAAACCAAATCTTGAGTGATTAATGGTCTCTAGTTCAAGAGGGAAATAATACAGAAGAAGTATGTGCAGGAGTCTTTCTCAAGCTCACATATAACACTCTGTTCTTTGTTGGTTAGCCCGTACCCATCCCCAAGGAGTTAATGGCCATAGTGGAAGAGATTTGGAAACGGGACCATTCATGTCTGATCATAGATGAACGATTTTTTGTCACGATGGAAAAATCCAGATACATGGTGGACATAGAGTACCTTCCTGCCCGCCCGACTTAGTATTTGCCATATGTTCGTAGGTACCCTCCATAGTTTCATATGGTATGGCTCGGCAACTTGTTATTTGGGTACCAGGCCAATGAAAATGGGTCCATTTGAACGCGCATTGTTATAGGACCTGGACGAGTTGTAATAGAAGGCAGAAAGAGAATATATTTACCTCTTGCATGATCAATGATTATGTGAACGGAGTCTGACTACTCGTTCCGTAAAACTGCTGGAAAAAACTTGCCAATATGAGAAAATTTCAGAGAACATAGCCAGGAAATAGCATGCTGCCTTATGTACAATAAGGAAAGTGCGGAAGATGCGAGAATTAAAAACAGCTGGAGGCGATGAGAAGGTGCTCGGCATTCTACTGCCGGCAGCCATAATTAAATTGCACAATTGGATGGCGCGAGGTGCGATATACAGTTCGTCTGAGAAGGTGTCATAAGGAGACAGGGAATAGGTTTTTATTAATACCGATCGTAAGGAAAGGGAAGATAAAGGAGGAAAATTTTATTCTATCATGTGTAGATTCTCCTGGAATATAAAATAGTTTCTGGAAGAGAGAGTATAAATCCGAGAGGTATTAGCTTATGGCATCCTGACTTGATTGCTTGCGTCCTGTTGCTAATGGAAATGAAAAAAAGGAACCATCTCACCTCTTCAATGAGGAATATCCTATACGATCCCGTGTGCAGGACCGGCTGCGACACGGTTAGAGAAATCAGTACGCACTTAACGAAAAATCAGAGGGAGAGGGTTTCAAAATGGTTCTGGCTGGGAGTGACTTCATATCGAGTGTGGTTAACTGTGGGGAACGACGCGGGCATGAAAAATGTTTTATGTTAGAGTATGATTAAGAAACTCATATGACCCAAACTACCAATTCTGTTATGAGAGGCCAATGTCGATTCCGTTCCGCTTAAAGAATAAAGCGTTTTGGGAAGGAGGAGTAGAGTTATTCTGTTGAGAGAAGGAATTAATTACCTCGCGACATTTTGAATTCTCCATGTACGATGCCAGTTGTGGTGTCTGTTAAGAAAAGCCCTGTTGAGAACACAGATGTGTATGTTAGATGTTACAGGAGAAAAAACTGAGTATGATGTCAACAGAAGGTCAGGAGGATCCATTTGAGTCCTGTAGATACAAATTAGCTACTTGCTGCGAGGCTTGAATAAGAGCGTAAGTCATTTGTTAGTCTCTCGATTAGGTGGATAGTCTGATGCAAAAGGCTGTGTTACTACTTCAGATTCAGTTAAGAAGCCGGATGGGGTAAGATCGGTTGTATTTAGCCGTATTTAGCACCCCCTATAGGACTAGTAAGTGAATTTAAACATTGTGCCGTTCGGGCTGAAATAATGCATCACCGAGTTGTGTTTCGCGGATGATGATGAATAAGATATACTGGATCCCCCTGAAAAATCTCATGCTATATCACCAAACTTCATGGGATGTGAGTTTCATGAGCGACATGTAGGATACAGTTGAGGAAGTCACATTAGACTGCTGCTGGACAGTGTGGTATTGTTGTTTCAGATTGCGACTTAGATGATGACCAGATTTGATTTAAAGCTTAGACCGACAAAATGGCTGTGTTTGGATGTAAAGGGCTGGATAATTTCGTGTGGACGATCACAAGTACACTCAGGGAAACATGTGACCCCTCAGTCGCCCAAGAACCTGGAGAAACGTGAAAAGTAGCACAGAGGCCCACAGGACTCAAAAAAGGGAATGTGCGATCCTTTTAGTCTGCATTATGTGGGTTTTTCTACTTAAATAGTTATAGTTTAAAAAGCATTTACATCCGCGATAATGGGTGCTTCCATTGACTTGATTGTAAGACGCGGCTAAATGAGAATTCCTGATTTGTTAATGTACTGGTCAGCGCAGTGTTGATATTAATGCCTATACAAGAGTTGAAGGAGAAAAAGACTCACTAAAGCAGGTCGTATTTTGTTTGATGTGTACTGACTTGATGTCGAGAAGAATTTCATATTTGTGGGAGAGACGGATGCTATAGTGTTATAATTAGGTTTTGGAGTGGTGGTCGGCAGCTTATTACTAAAAGGTCATAACTTTCTCCTTGATGGGGGAATTAACCCCATGTAGCTTATTGCTAGTTCGTAAGTTGAACACTAGCCGATACAAATTACTATTCACAAGGTGAAACAGAAATTGTTTGGCGGTCAAATTATGGGGTTTAGATGGAAAAAGAAGTTCCAGTAATTTCTTGTTATAGTAAAGATCGTCATTTACTTCGATTCAAACCTACGATCATAAACCACTCGGGTTGCTTGTTGTTCTAGTCATAAGCAGAGGGCGATTGAAGAATGCTAGAATTATTTACGCTTGGTCGTTGCTTCCTAACACGCCCATACCAGTATACATACGCAATATATTCCAGGCGCAAAGGATTAATGTTTGGCCACCGATTCTTCCTGAAGCAGACTATACGTATTGACGAACATCAGAGTTAAGGTCAGCCAGGCATAGGAGTAGTGAAAATTTATCTAGGTGTTATTTAGTGGTAGGAGACTGACATATATTGAGTAGTCTGTTACTATAAGTGGGAGATTGATGTTGGTAAAAATTTAAATAAACTATTCTAAATTAGATGTTTGGCATATTGTAGTCGTGCATCAATTGATGTCAAGTTTACAAGAAAAGTATCTAATAAAAAAGTTTGTCGGACAGTATACGTAAGATGTGTCGCTCTTAGGTCGCCTATCAGCGTGATTATTTGATAACTGCAGATTTGGCGAACCGAAAAGGGTACCTCACTTTTTCAAATTCTGTCGATTGAGACAAAGCGTTGCCAGTTCTCCTAGGTCACTAAGGTATTTGCCTAATACATTGTAGAGAAGGGGGATAACGGAGAAAATACCCAGACGAAATCAGTCTCACATTGTTCTAAAAGGATGTAAAACTAGACTTGCTAGTGATCTTGCGTTAGGCGTTTTTCAAATTTGAGCTGATGGAAAGGAAGTGTAGATAAGAGAAAATTGACACTCGGTGCGAGGGACATACACGCTTAGCTTTTTATTGCGTACTGACTTAATTAAACTCTCGTAATTTCAGCGTTGAAAGTACGATGAGAAAAGAATTGAAGATGGTGGTGAGTTGTAAAAAATCCAACAGATAATCATAAATAAAAATATGTATTGAAACCATAGGCTACTTAGCGCCCCATAAGAAATTCTATAGTATTTCGCTGTACACTTGTGGGCAGCTGATTGGGCTGACCTGAAGAAGGTTATGTTATAACATTTAGCATAGAGATTAGGTCCATTTTAGATTAATTATTAAGATTATGGTTGGGAAATGTTTAATGTTGCTTGAGGTGTGCGGGAGAGTTACTGTCATGGTCAATTGTATCCTCGTGTCGCTTAGATGTGATTGCCCTATTTTCTTCGGGAAAAAAAATAGGTCGAAGAAAAGGGCCTACGATAGTTACGTATGAAGGGGATTGGGTGGAATTTGAAGTTAGGGCGAAAGTTGATATTATGCCGACTCGTACTAAATCATAATATTACCCGGGATGTAACGTTGGGTAAGTGAGTAGATCGCCACTTTATTGAATAACCTTCGTGCAGTGTGTGAGATGTTTCAGAAAGCCTTTGGATAGTTTCATACACACCTGCCAATCATTTGTGGATTGGAGTGGCTACGTACAGGAATGCGTTTGGTTACCGGATACTAAAATATGGTGAATGTATATCAAAAGTTTGCTATTTGTGACGAAGCTCAAGATGTTGTTGTGTGATGACATAATATGGGTAATACATGATGGTGGTCTTACTGTTAGAAATCTAGGGGTGTTGTTTGAAGTGACATGGAAATGATGAGAATGAGATATAGACGCAAGGGCTGGTATTAGGTCACATTATCTTTTTAGTGGAATAGCATATGTGATTGGGTTTATGAGGGATATCTATACCCCACGTAGTTATGAATAGCAATGTTTAGGTATAAAGATGGACAAATGGAAATATTCCTGGGGGACCTGAATGTTTGCAGGATGATTTAGCATTGCTTGTAAAGCTTTCAGGACAGCTCAGAGACGAATCCCAAGATGCAGTAGTTACGATTTTAATTTGTGTCGAATGCTGTTTTCATGGTTAAAAATAGGTACTCCACGATTAAATGGCCTACTTAAACTAAAGGTTATGAACTTTCTGAGACGGATCCTTTAATATTTGCATCACTAACTGGGATAACAACTGACAGATAAGTTGAAAAGGGTTGTTTCGAATTATTTTAGGGCAGTTAAAGGTTGACTCAGGATAGGGTGAGCACAACGAGGGAGAGAAGATTTACTTGAATTGCTTTGAGAACGAGTGCTGGCGCTTTCACGTAGGAGGTATACTTCCATTTTGAAATTAGCGATCATTGGAAATATACATAGGCGCCAGGTGCTTGTAGCGTCTGTGTAAAGGTTTCTCAAGATGTTTAATTCCGTGTTAATCCATTCGCTGTGGAAGAGTTGAAAAGATAACTATGTAGAAATCATTGGGAGAAACAAGTCTGGAATACGGGATTGCGTGAATCAAATGTCTTAGATTAATCTCCTTCTCTCGGATAATGAGGTTAGATGAAGGCAGCAGTGGGGGTGTGGGAAAATTCAAAGACTAAGTACGGGACAAATAAGAGAAGGACTGTCTGTGAGGCAGATAAGTAGTTGTCTCTCAATCTATATAATTGGAAAGTAGACCGATGGGTGTTCGTAGTTGTATTAAGTTCGCCGTTCTATGTCCTAGCGATATGCACAAGGCGTGATGGAATACAGAATTACGCATTTGCAGGCACATCAACTTGGGGTTTCCTGAGGGTAAGAGAAAAAAAAATGGAAGACCATGGAAAGAGAAACAGGCGTTCAGAGTAGAACAAAAATAGTTTAAGAGAAGGACGAGAAGGTTGGGTTGTATATAAATTGGGAGGTGTGTTATAATTGATGCAAGAGCTCTGAGAAGAAGGAGAGTGCGTACACAATTCGTAACGATACCTGAGAGCATCTGGTTTCGTAGCCTTTATGCGCGTGTGTTGGTGCTTTAAGGATATTTATGGTATGTAACGTTGTGTAGATATAGTTGAATCGGATTTTTTTAAAGAGTTGTGAGTTAAACCTTAGTAAGTGAAATATAATTGATGAATCTATGCTCAGAAGTAGTTCGATTATGAAGAGATTAAATGCTTTAGGTTGGGGTGGAACGGCACATGTTGATATGAAACTGAAAGTATATTTTGCCAAATAGGGAGCCTGATGAGAAAGCAGGCTTGTGCTTGTGTGGGTAAGACAATATTTCTCGTTAGAAAGCCGTTGGAGTGAAACGGCGTATGAATCGTAAAGTGTGCCAGGTCATCGTTCATCGTGTGTAGTTTTTATTGAATAAATGTGAGGTAAGATGTGACTTTTATTAGACATGTTATCTAAAAATTAAAGCATCTGCAATGTGGGGAGATAATAATGTATGACTTAATGGTTAAGGTGGTGTCCTGTAGCTAAACTTATATGGGTCAGAGTTAGAAGGGGGATTGATCCACCATTGTTGATGGAGCCTATCAGAGAAGGTGGTTAGAACTGTACAAGAAAAAAATATGTTGATGAGTTTTCATTCAAAGGAGTATTAAACACTATGATCCATATTGTATGGAAAGAGATGTACAAGCTTGAATCTTGTTTTGCCAGTGAGGCTGTTGATGTAAGTCTATTTAGGGGAGAGGGGAATTAAAATTAGCTGGTTGTACATTTGTCACCATTCGAAAAGATTAAATTGGGGTGCATTAAGGTTTGTGTGTAATATAAAGCTCTTATGGACCCCTTTTCGTTAGTGTTTTGTAATGTAATGTACCTGTACATAAATGTGGGAGCTAGTAATTTGTGTATATACGTAGTGTTACGAAAGGGAAGGATGCATACACCTTTCAGTCATATATGGTGGGGCGATGCGTCTGGGTAAAACGTGACGTTAATGTTGTTACCAAGAACTGCTGGTAGAGAAGATTGTTTTTTCTGTTTTTGATTGCATGCTCAGATCCAGGACTTCTGTGCTGTATTCTATCGAAGCACCTAATGCTTAGTGGCCGCTTTGCCTATCAAACAGGGGAACAGTTGAGTCAAATGGCTTGAGGCATGAGGGAAACGAATCTACCTGTATGTGCATCTGCCAGGTAAGTTCTTGTTTGGCTGGCAACCTTATGCGCAGCCCCTCAACTTGTATAAGGAACGATAGATTTCGGGATTTTGCGAGAAGAATAAACTGGGTTGGGTGGAGTCTGGTGAATGTGTTCATGTGAATTATTTCCACGCAAGTGACAAATGATCTGAATAAAGACAATAGAGCTTAAAAGGGAGTGATTTTTGGATAGCCCGGACAACGCCTATTGTGTTGATACCAGTATTACCTCAAAGTAGAATCGTGAAGTACAATCTAGCACGACTACTTATATTAGAATATATGTTGTATGTATTGACAGAGTAGATGCTTCGTGTGTTGAGTTGGACTGTTGTAAATTGATTTTTTTTCGATTTTACAGTCTATTGATTTGACCAGTCGGGGTCTGTTCATAAAATAAATTTGAGGAAGAAAGATGGATAATGAAATTGTTATAAAATGAGTTCTATTGTACTACAGATTTTCAATTACAACTGTCTTTTCAAATATAAGATTGCCATTTATTAATGTGTGCGGTGGTATGTTATAGTGTCAAGTGGTATAGTAGACTTTTGGTGCGTTGTTGAGTTGGATTAGTTATAAAACCTTTATTGTTTGTATGTTATGTGTTATTGCAACATTTATCCTACTCTAACATGTCATAACCCCCTAGACACTACACTTGAAGTTCAATATTTTTAATATTAGCTAGTGGATAGATTATTTTTGAATGATGCTCAAAAGAGGGTGTAGCGAGACAGGGTACTCGTTGATAAAGTTGTACAGATATTACTATTTAAGTTAAATTTCAGGGGATCCTTATCCATAGCTGGATTCTCATTCAATTACGATTGGTGTAGTAAGTTTTACATGACAATAGTAATTTCGGCAACTTAAATCTAGAAAACCCTAACTCACAGAACATGCTGTGATGTTAAAGACTGTAAATGAAGTCAGATTACTGCTTTGGAAGTGGAAAGTGAAGCGGGACATGCCGGAAAGCTAACATTATTGCGTCCCACAAGTTGATTGTAGGTGTTTGATAGTAGATATTATTATGGTTGTTTTATTTTATAAAGTTTTGTTATTTGGAATGTGTAGACGCGCTCTGTGTCTATGAACACTCGTTTCATAAACATGCTGCTGAGAGCTGTTTTATAAGTTAGGAAAAGAAAAGGAATAAAAACGGATCTTAACACATAATAAATGGAGATGGGTGTTAACTTGCCAGCTTATGCATGGAAGCAAACTATGTAAATAGTAAGGGGCCTAGTATCAGCGCATAGGGAGCTCTTGCGTGTGGTCACTGATAGAGTCGTGACGTCAGTCAAATTTAAGGGGCTGGATGCACATGAGATGGTCACTAAGTATGCTGGATCCGCCTTTACAGTCATATCATATATTATAACGATAAGAAGTTATGAGTCAGGTGAAATAAGGCTCAAGGTTGTCTCTTTAATTTGCAGAGTGGAGTGTTTTTTATTTTCTGTTGATCCTATCCGGTGTCAGGGAAACCTTAGACTGGAGTGGGTATTATAATAAAGTGCTTATGTATAAGAGTTTACGCGTCGTCAGCTGATTAGGGCCTATGAGAAGTGATGCATTTAACCGGTGTGGGGTGGCTGATCGTGACATGTGGGGTTGGTTCTTACATTGATAATACTGGGCGTAGTATTCGACCTACGACGACTCGTCTATCTGTGTCGACATCGGTCTATGCAGCTCACCGGTTTCATCTCTTGAGCGTGCTCTGAGACCACTGGTATATGTCAGGTTCATCTTTGTCAATACTCTAAGTAATCCATTAGATGTCCTAGGCAATACGTGATGACTATTGCTATTTCGCATTTCTTATATCGCTGTTCTGCAGTCTCTGCAGTGAAAAATGCAACTAGCCTAGCCTGTCCTCTGAAGAGTATCGAACTGTACAAGTTCTCTAGCATTTTTGTAGTGCTAACTGAGTGTAAAGTATTCAGAATCCACTGTGAATAACTAGCCTACGAGTGACACTGCTATATTGAAGCTTATATTATTATCAGTAGGACACATAATGCACGTCCGCTTTGATTATATTAGTTAACAATAATATATATGTCTACATATAATGATACGTTCCTTCATTAATTTCCAGAAGGCACCATGTGCGCGCAACTATGTAGCGCTAGTGACACTCTTGAAAATGATTGCCAGCATCAGTGCTGCGATTATATTATCGTATTAATAGATATGAGTTACTAGTATAACATCTTTCGCACTACTGCATGTAGTAATGTTTATAGTGTTGTAACCGGATCTTATTAATAGCTCACGAATGACCCGCGTAATGTCGATTGCTATGTCTTAAAGGTCTAGTATAATAGGTACGAGATATTGTGGTTAGATATAGTTACACGGATCGTCATTATCATATTCACCCATAGACCACTAGAGATGCTACTACATTACACGCCACGACGAACACTTATGATATCCTTTAGAAAGCATACCATAAGAACTGTGTCGCTAGGCCCGAGAATCTCTAGGGAGTAAATGATAGATCGTTATTTGTGTTTTAACATCTGCGTGTATTCCATCAGTATGTCTCTATGTAATTTTTGACCTCAAGATACTAATTTCTTGTACTCTTACTAGTGCGCTTAGTGCTAGTACGTGCCTTACATGGTCTTGACGCGGACATGCGCTAACTATTATGTCCCTAAGTTCACGTAGCATTAACATATTCGTACTCTTGTTATATCTTTGTTTATGTTGCTCATGAACTACTAGCTGATCTGCTAACTACGCGCATGCACAAAGAATTACATTGCTACAACAGTTCTCTATGTATTAGTGTGGTCATGTTCTGACTTTCCTTTGCTCTGTGCATATATATGGGAATAGGATCTAGTTATAGTGCAGTACCGAGGAAGGTGACTACTGCGTCCACTACTACCTCTACCCAGTATGCTGGACTAGTTAGGACGAAAAATACCGACCTATTTACACTGACTCGCGTATCTCCATGAGCGTTATAACTTCCTTGTCTCACATTAATTAATGACCAAATGTTAGTTGACATGCTGATTCTGCATTGTAGAAGGTTTACATGAATCTACTAATCACACGATTTTGCCCCTTTGATGATAATACGCAAGAATAGTGCTTAAGTTTATCGCGATCATGAAGCTAAATGTTGTATTGCTAGCTTGATTTATATACTATTACTAAAGTATAGCATTCCCAATCATTGTTGCATGGCCTGATTGTATGTCGTAGCTAAGATAGTAATGGATTTATAACTACCCTCATGATGTTAGTTTAGACATACATAATGCTGTTTATTATTTTAAGATCCGTATCAGTTTGAGCCATGCTTGAGCTGTGGAGTCCATGTCAAAATACTTGTGATTCCCCCACCCCCTCGCCCCCCCCCCACCTCCTCTCTGGCATCGTGCAGTAGATGGATCCGCTCCAAGTTGGCGAGGAAGACTCAAGAATATTAAACACATTAATTTGAGAGCTACTGCTACAGAACGTCTCTAATCCATTTCGCGACATGAAGATGGGGGAGGCTCTTGGCAGAGGTTGTTGATAGATTTGTGTATTAATAATGTCACTGTTCTATACTACAAGAGTAGTTGAGATACACAAGTAAAATTGTCAGGAAAGTCAAGTAATAACAATGATCTGCTATACGGTGGCACGAAAAGTCTGATGGTGAGTTATAACTAAATAAGTGAGTACTGAGACAGCAGAGTCAACACGTACTTGTGAATAGCGTGTGGATAGCAGATGGGTCAGGTGCGAGGCCTCTGATCTTTGATCTGCCACCCGACCTGCGTTGAACTACCAGTCGTAGATGTCGAGCTTTCATGACAGTAATTTGCACATGTTGGGGCCCTCCCAGTTTATCGATGATGAGAACACCGTGTCAAGATGATGACTATGGATGCATCACATGCCGCACCCTCTTTCTAGCTTTCTATGCTAGATAACTGTCTAGATCGAACTCTATTTGATACTCTCTAGACTTAACGGGTCACAATAGCAAAGTAGACTAATATCCTCTACATATAAATGCTACTTTCAGTGTGCTAGCTGTCAGACGCTTGTTATTGTGTGTATTAATGTGTCAATCGTCCCCCCCCCCCCCCCCCCCCCCCTGACATGCTACTTCTCGACTCCTTCGGGCTCTATGAGTGAAATTGACGCTTATGAGGGGCATTTTTTGGCTGTGGTAAATGGTTCTGGAGGGCTTGGTGAGTTTCATAGCGATTGAGTTGTTGTCACTATGAGCACTGTAGGTGCAATGTTTCGGAGGCTGATGAATTATTGTCCGATTGCAATGGTGCTCACACGCCCCCCCTCGCTAACACCACCACCAAAAAAAAAAAACGCCTACCATGACTCTTGCCATAGACGATCACTTTGTATAGTAGGAGTCGTTTGTCAGCGGTCTCAGGAGCCTTGTGCGTTCGTTGAGGGCTCTGTCCTCTACGCTCGAGGGCGTCTGTGTGTACTGGAGTGTTCAGACTGTAGCTAGATGTTCACAGAGTGTATGATGATATGCTATGCATAGAGTATATATCGTGCGATGATTAGTTTTTTTCCACCAACTTAGTACTGGGAGTCCTGTAAGGTATAATGTTATTACTGTGCTATAGATGAGTTATCAAAAATTTTAATGCGGATGTCTTTCAAATTAATAAAACAGCTATTGGTCATAAACTGATTTGGATACATAGAATCATCACTCGGAACGACGTCAGCTAACAATCACAAGACTTGTTTGGGACGAAAGAGTCTTAACTTCAAGACTCGCCTTCTACATACTTTAGTAAGATGGAGTAGGTACATGCAATACCATGTCGATGACGTTTGAGGACTTAATAATTAAGTAAGAACACCACAACTCCAAGCCACAGTCTGCATCCATACGTACATTTTGTGGTGCGTGAAGCTAGTCACTCATCAGCAGGACTCTGATTATCCTGTATTTCGCTGGATTCACCACCCCCCCCACAATTCTTGCTTCTCTTAATAGTTAGAGTCGTATTGTGTATGCACTAGCGGTACATTACATATGGCGTTAATGATCAAGTGTACAGTGTCATGCGTGAGGATATCTATAATGAGTAATCACTATTGTGTGTGGTACGGCCGATGCGCAGCACTCCGCATATGATATTGAGGAACGTTGTCGATTCGGATGAACTTAGATTCTCACGAGGGAGAAGCATGTAATAACTCACAAAAATGATTACTATCACACGTTCACTGAGTATTACAGTGATTGCTAGTCTAGAGATCAGATCTCGCGTCAGAGCTCCAATATTCGTAGCTGTAACTAGCTGATGATTACTCTGTACTCACTTTGCGTGATGTGTTATTCCTTCACATCTCCCCACTATGTGTGGAAACACTAGTGCAGGTATGATTACATGTAGTGTGCGTTTGAGTCGACCCATTTCCATATATCAATATAGTACAATGCGACGAGATAACTTGCGTGTGTCGCGCAGCTCATCTATGGCTTGTTGATCCGCTTAGCAAGGTGCATCCCCTCTTACAGAGAATGAGATGAGACATATAGCCCCCACCCCCCCCCCCGTCCCGTTACCCGCCCCCCCACGCCCCCCCCCCCTCCCCCCCCCACCCCCTCCACCCCTCCCCCCCCCAGATACAACATAAGTGTCAAATTCACAGAGGTTATAATAAGATGATTGTCTATATAACTGTACATCCCCCCATATCCCTTAGAAATGAACTTGGTGGGCATCACAATGTTCCTGGCACAGAATTAATTGTAAAATGATATTTTAAAATACGCGTGGGATAGTAATGATTTAACACCCCGACCCATATAGTTCTAAAGAGACAGGATTAGTCTAAATCGAGAGCCTGAAATAAACTTTAGCTCTCATTGGAAAGCTGGTCGGAGAAACCAATCTGAGACTTGGACTGAGAAATGGACACATAATCTAGCAAAGTCGGAGACACAAATCAGACTGCATTTTCAACAATGTCAAGAAACAACTCCCATAAGCCAAACAGACGGATCGGATAAAGAATTCCGAAATTAAAAGTGACAAATCGAAGTATTTGTGCGTCTTTATAACTTACAAGAGAACCCGAAATTTTAAATACAAAGCAAAAGCAAAATCAAAAGCAAAAGGGATTCTGAAACTACCCCAGACCAAAGGTTTGAAGCAGCTAATCAAAGTTGCTGTGTCCATTCTACTGTGCCAGGAAATTGTGTTCCCAAGTTATTTGGGGTAAGTTATGAACATTTATTTTACACTGTGAATTTGACATGTCTGCACTTGCTAAGTGGTGATACAAGGCATAGGAGGCTGGCAATCTCAGCATATGACATTAGTATGTTCATAAACCACTACAGTAAGCACTAGTGTTTGCTTTATGCTAATTCGCTCAGGAAAGCGAAAGTAGAGGTAATCCCAGACTCCGAATGGAGCAGTGAGGATTGATGTACATCACATGTGCATAAGGTGTATAGTATCATTTTGTGAGATACATGCACCTTGTTAATTTAAGTTCATGCACAAATCATTGCACTGGCACTGTCCAAGCACATATTTTCTCATTAATATACCCAGAAGGATACTGGATCATCTGCCCTGAGTTACGCTGTGTATACACAAAGAATCTAACTATTAAGAGAAGCTAAAATTGGTGGGTGGACAGCGAAATAATGCTCCTGATAATCTTCAGCCCACAAATGTACTTAGCAGAGGCTATTGTTCTTTTATTTTTCCTAAAGTTCGCGGTACATGTTTCACTTACAAGAGACGAGTCTGAAGTAAGAGTCTTCGCCAAAATCTTGTGATTTAAGAGCTGGGGTCGAAACCAGCAACCTACAGTGAACACGGCTTGAAGATACACACCTTGACATTAGAAGTGAAGTTCATCAAGACGCCTCTAAAGAAGAGTCCTCATCACAAAAGACCTGACAACGACCCATTACAGTGCTCATCGAGTTACGTTTTTTTTTTTTTTGTTACAGGCGCAAGCAACGGACAATAATCATCAGTCCCAAATTAAGTCTCAGTGAAGACAATTTAAAAAAAAAACCCTCTAAAGTCACTTTCATACATATTTATTTAAATTTGTGACAGACTAATTAATTATTAAATTTGTTATATGTTATTTTACAAATTCATAGTTGATTCAGTTCTTAAAGATAAAAGAGCGCATGTATGATCTAGAATCTTTAACGTTCCATCTATAAAGTCAAATACTTATGAAAGGAATTTCGCTGGATTAAACCAGCTGGGTGCTCAAACAAGCCACACCACTGCTTTCAACTTCACAAAAGGTGACGGATCAGATATAAGTTAATAGTGCTCTGCCCTATGCAGCATTATTCTTGATTTCTGAATTTTCTTGTGAAAACTACCTTGAGATAGAAACATTATTATCCTTCTATCTACAACTCTGCCAAGAGTAATCTTGTGCGAAGGTAGAGACGTTTGAAGACCCAATTTAGATATTCTTGAGTTTTGGCCACTGGCGGACCACTACTGCAGAGCAAAGGGGAGGCAAATCCAACGACAAGCAGGCAAAACTGATCGGAACTTAAAATAATAAAACAGCAGGCAAAATTGATGGGAGCTTAAAATAATGAAACATCAAGCAAAATTGATGGGAGCTTAAAATAATTAAACAGCAGGCAAAATTGATGGATACTTAACACAATATAACATCAGGCAAAATTGATGGATACCTAAAATAATGTCACAACAGGTAAAATTAATGGGGAAAGATTTAACACATAAACATCAGAAACGTTTCATGGGGGTAGGTATAACACTGTAACAACAGACAACATTGATAAGGAGAAAGACATGACAACAAAATGAGAAGTTTCTGTACACTTTAGCAACCTGACTTGGCTAAAAAAAAATTAACAAGGCAATAGAAAGACTGAACTAGGGCAAATAACTGTCCAGAACCCACGATAGCAGACGCAAGTGGTAACAGTACTTGAGGACAAAACATGAGACAACGAATACCCAGATTTAAAAAAATAAATTATATTTACAGTTTGTACATTCTTATGGAGCTCTAAAAAAAGTGTTCTGATTTTTAGACACTGTGTATTATGTAATCTCCCGTAATAGATTAATCTTTCTTACATATCAGTTGCTAGAAACCATTACTGGGTCATTACATTATAGTCCGGCATCAAGCAGAGTGAAAGAATAAGAACACATTAAGAAGTAAAAAGCTAGAGGTGAATATTTTCAGAAGTGTTGTAAGCCATGGTGGTCTTTTAATAAGCGTTTTGTGATATTATTTGTTCTTTACAAACCGTGAAAATTTCTCGATAATATTAACTTCAATATACGTGTCATCTACTTTATGGTTCTGAAACACAGACACAAAATCAAGAACTTACAGACTTTCAGAACTGGCACATACGTGGACTAGAAGGATTGAAATGGTAAAGCAAGACCACCAATGTGGAACTGATGACAAGAACCTGACAAGTACCAGTGGAACAAGAGATGAAAAGGTGACGCTGGCGATGGACACACACTGAAGGAATCGGTTGATGGCATTACCAGGTCGTTCATTTTCCAGTGTCCCTAGGGGCAGAGAATCAGGGGCAGAGAATCAGGGGTAGACCGGAAGAAAACACGGAGAAGAGAACTGGAGACAGAAATGAAAATGATGAAGAAGATAATGAAAGACCTGGAGCTGATGGCACGTGACCGGAAGACTGAGCATGCGTTTGTTGAAGGCCCATACTCCTTGAGGCGGGCGTGATGCTGACCACATCACCCCTAGTGTGCCGATGGTCATGAAAATATGGGCCTAACACCATATTCCCAATATGCCTCAATGGGTGTGTAACGGGATCCTTTACCTTTACCTTTTACCATACTCCATGGCTGAATGGAAATTAATATGACTACCGCATTACTGAGACGAGAAAACAGTTTAATGGCCAAAAGAGATGGTAATTGAAAGCAATATAACTGAAAAAATGTTAGTATGCAAATCATATGAAACATCTTTCTCGAAGAAGTAATTCACAAAACTGAAGAAGAAAGACACTGCAAAATAGTCGTGAAAAATGAAAGCGAACGGAAATGACATGTATCAATCAAACAATACCTTCAGCTTTCTAAGGAGTATAGGCCTTAAAAAAAAATTTACGTGCCAATTTCTGCTGCAATCTCTGCAGAAATGGGGAACATCGGCTACCACTACAAGTATTTCTTGTTTCGAAACTTGCCAGATTCGGATGTACTATAAAGCTAAATGAAGCTTGAGTGTCAGCCCCCCCCCCCCCCCTATTCCCCAAGTCCAAGAGGGCCCCGTGGGGTTCTAAAATGCATCAAACTGAGTGAAAGTTTTACAGTCCAATCCAGTTCCTTGTCTTGCGCATTGCCAAAATATTCTTGTGGTTCACAGTCTGTGAGTCGTTTCATTATGTGCATATATAATATCTTAAATGAGACATTGACATTTAACTATTTGCATTCTCCATGGCAGAGGCATAGAGGAAAATGAGGGAGATTGTAGTAAGACGTGTAAAGTTTGTCAAATCTTCTTCCTCGTACACTCTCGGACGTCTACTTGAATGTTTTCAAAGAAAGCAGAAATCAGTTTGAGGCTATTTGCATCTCTGTAGAGCTTTTCCACGAATAGTACTGGTGTCGGCCATATGCGCGCTCTCTGTTTCACATATGTTTGGCATCTTTTAAGCAGGTGTTCAGTAGTGATTTTATCAGTGCCACGGTTACACTGATCGGTCAAATAATATCACTCATTTACTAGAACAGTCCTAATAAACATTTTACATCGTTTGTCTTTTTGTTGCTTTTCAGTTTATGCAGTTTCCAGTTTTCTCTATAATACGTTTCATTCCCATCCCCCCAATTTTCTTTTAATAAAAAGAGCCACTCTTAGAGTTCAGGCTTCAGGGCCCCCAAAATGTACATTCGCCACTGCCCATTTAAGAGAATTACAAGTGAAAAAAACAAACTAGAATTTAAATTATTTCAAACATAGTTAACCAACAGAGACATTTTGAGAAACGTTGGCAGTGAAAAGGCAAGCCGCGAGGAAATAATAAGAAAATTGTGATAAACTAAATAAGGGAAACAGAAAACAGAATGACCTTGGCCCCTGGTTAGTAAGCTGCTAAATTAATTATTATCACAAGAGTTCAACATTGTACAATCTGATTAACGAAACAAGGAGACACAAACAGGAAGACGATTAGACGGTCTTAACTACATTCCTGAAATAAAAATATATGGACTGACGCAAGCCACGAATTAAAGCTACCAGTCTAAGTAAGCATTGGAGCACAAGTGGAGAGGAAGAAAATTAACAAAACAGAAGACCAACTATATATATATATATACATACACATATAAATACGGAGCCAGTGTTATCATTAGGCCAACTAGGCAGCCGTCTAGGGCGCAGACCTCAGAGAGGCGCAATACTGACGTTTAAGGGGCGCAGTTTTACACAGATTAGTTTTTTTTTTTAAATCCATGAAAAAAATGCAACTAACAATTCATAAATTTTGTTCTATGATAAATACCACAACAATGCTATGGAATATAATTAATTATAAAAACTTATGAAAAATCTCTATATTCTATTTTTATTTATTTTTATTCTTTTTAATTTAGTGATATTTTTGGCTAAGAACAAAATATCTTATTCTTCTTAGTTCTTCATGTATTAGACTTAGGCATAACTGTTAAGCCATTGAGTGAAACAAGATGGGAGAATTGAGACATAACTGTTAAAGTCATTGAGTGAAACAAGTTGGGCAAGTTGAGGCATAACTGTTCAGCCATTGAGTGAAACAAGATGGGAGAGTTGAGGCATAACTGTAAGGCAATTGAGTGAAACACGATGGGAATGTTGAGGCATAACTGTTAAGTCATTGAGTGAAACAAGATGGGAGAGTTGATGCATAACTGTTAAGCCATTGAGTGACACAAGATGGGAGAGTTGAGGAATAATTGTAAACCTGTTGCTTGAAACAGATGGGAGAGAGTCAGATCGATGATTTGAAACCACTGAGATAAGACAGTAATGTATATGATGCTTTAATAGAGATCTTTGATGAAACAAGCCTAAATAGTTCATCTGGAAATACTTACCGAATTGAATATAAGGCCCTTGCTGATGCAATTGGTAAGTTCAGGTCTGTGGTATCCCTTGTGACTTGGTACAACATCCATTTTGAAATCAATCTTACAAGCCAGCTACTACAAATAAGGAAGCTGATTTAAATTCAGCTACAAGCCAGTTGCAAGTGACCAAGAATTACCTAGTGGGCTGCAGGTGTGATGAGGGTTTTCACATGTTTTGATAGATGTTATTGAGATTACAAAGGTATTAGAGATACTACCAAACCTTGAGACAGAACAAGTTAGGAAAAAAGAAGAAAGAAACGACAGTTTGAGCATGAGGCCCAAAGAGAGGCACCACAAAAACCAAAACATAAATTCAAAGTAGGTTTCTACTATGCTGTCTTAGACTTGGCCATACAATCTGTTGAAGATGGATTCCAACAGCTACAACATGTGACAAAACGTTGGTACAAGTACTTTTTCAAAATCTTTTCAAAATCAACAAAATGGATGGCCACCGACCGTGCAAAGTGGAATCAATTTGTTGTTGCCCTACAAGACGCCACTAGGCGTGATGGCCACTGACTGCTTTGACGGTCGGTGGTTAAGGATCGAAGAAGAAGAAGAATGTACTTTTTGCGCCACTCTTACTCCTTCATCCGCTTTTTATTTGGCATATTTTATGCACCTTCATTCATTTTTTCGCTGTTACCACTCCCAGACTTAATTACGTTTCGCCAGGTGAACCGTAACAATACCGGGTTAATTACACCGGTCCGCGGATAATACGTTTATCACGTAAGCCGTCTAGCCACCTTTTGATGCAGACAGCAAACGTGAAGATGGACGCGTTTTGACGTTGACGTAATTCATTTCCGGGACCAGCGACACACAGGAGAGTGACCACCTGGGTTCCCGGTCTGTCTGTCTGGGAAAGCCGTCTGAGATGGGCGAAGGCCCATGTGATATTAGATAATCGTTTCCGCTGGACCATCCCTGTATCATTATTACAGATAATTTGTCTGGGGAGCCAATATGGTGAGAAAGAATCTAGACAGGACATAAGAAAGGGGTCACGCGTTGGAATTTTAAAATGTAATATTTTAAAACACGCCAACCCATATAGTGCAAAAAAAATTGGATTGGTGTAATATGAGAGCCGGAATACACAATGGTTCTCATTAGCAAATTCGTCGGAAGTACAATCTGGTATTTGAACTGAGAAATGGAAAAATAATCTAGCGAGATCGGAGTCACAAATCAGACTGCACTGTCACGTCAAGCTAGCAATTCACCAGAGCCAGAAAGAGAAGGATCGGACAAAGGATTCCACAATTATAAGTGACAGATCGAAGTATTTGGGCAACTTTGAAAACTTAGATGTAAACCCGCGTTTTTTTTAAATACCATGACTGGAAACTTAAAGGACCAGGACAGATCGAAGTATATGGGCAACCTTTAAACTTGAAAAAAGTAAACCCGCATTTTTTTTAATACAAAGACTGGAGTCCTAGGGAATCACATCACATCAAGAGGAATACAACATTTTCCCAGATCATGTAATTTGAAAGCATCAAAGTGCTACGTTCATTCTAAACTGTGCCAGGAGATTGTGTTCACAAAATTTACTTTAAGGTAAGTGTAAACTTTTATTTTACAAATGTGAATTGGACATGTTTTCCTTGCTAAGTGGTTACACGTGAGGCTGGCAACATCAACATAAGCAAATAGTATGTTCAAAAACCACTACAGGAAGCACTGGTGTTTGTTTTATCCTAATTCGCTCAGAAAAGCGAAAGCAGCAACAACCCCAGACTCCAAATGGAGCAGTGATGAGTGATGATTACATCACATGTGCTTAAAGTGAATAATATTATTTTGTGAGATATTTGTACCTTGTTAACTGTAATTCAGGCAAATCATTGTGTTCGCGATGTCCAAGCACATATTGTCCCAGTTTAATACCCAGAAGAATATTGGTGATTTCTAATCATCTTCCATGAGTTGCGCTGTGTATACTAAGAATTTAATTATTCAGAGAGGCTAAATTTGGTGTTTAGACAGCAAGACAATGCGCCTGTTAATCTTCCAACCCAGTATACTTAGCAGAGGCATTTGTTCTTTTTTATTTTTGTCTAAAGTTCGTAGAACGAAGCTATCAGACAGTTCGGGGAACTAAGATATCAGACTGTTCGTAGAACAAAGCTATCAGACTGTGAAGTGTCGTCACAGAAGAACTGACGAAACCACGGCTGCAGTAGTCATCGATTCTAAGCTAAGTGCTTACTAAAAGGCAACAGCAAAGAACATTAACATTTCTCTATCCAGTCTCTATAAAGATAAAACTTTCATCTAAAATTCACCATCATTTCATCTCTATTTTAACCTATTAAAACTAATTGATTATTAAATTTGTTACATGTTATTTTAAAATATAACAATCATAGTTGATTCATTTATTATAAGTGTGAAAGCAAACGTATGAGCAAGACTCTTTAATATATGTATATATATATATATATATATATATATATATATATATATATATATATATATATATATATATATATATATATATATATGTGTGTGTGTGTGTGTGTGTGTGTGTGTGTGTGACAGCGCTATCGTCATTTTGTTGGCTGTTCTGTACCTATTACCACAACGTAGCATGTGACAGCCATTTTAGGTTACGTCTAAAAATAGAACATTAGTAATGCCGCTGATGGAGTAGCAGCCAATCAGAGAAGAGAAATGTCCAGGCTATCGTGTCAGTTGAAATTCTTTATCATTTCGATCGCCTGTCGCGGAGAGAGAACAAGCTATTGAGATCTGAAGTCTAGTTCAAGCAAGAACATGCCTAGGACTTGTGAGTAGATATAATATTATTCTCCAACATTCTAAAGTCTTTTCAGTGTTAGCAAGGATATAGGATATTAGGTTTACCATCCGCGTGCGGTAGTATTTTAAATAAGTATATACTTAATTCTGTGGTATTTATTTCGCGTGCGGTTGATGTTAGATCTAAATCTATTCGGACATGGCGTGGGTCCATGTTCAGGAAATATAACACGTGGCCGGTACTAGAACTGGTATATTCAGTTATTAAATTTGTGTAAATGGAATTTAATGGTTAAGTATTTCCATATTGTTTGGGGTTAAGGAAACCTTCTATGATCTTATGTAAATCCGACACGTAGTCGGTTTGAATATATTTAATTGTGACGCGATTTAGATTGTTATATTTATTAACTACGGTGCTGATGCCAAAAATAGTTTATTTTAGTGTGGCGAGTGCTGGAATTTATTAATATGTTACAGCTTACTAGAATAAGTCCTGTGCTTCTTCAGTAATGTTAGACTGATAATGTGGTGTAAGTATTAGTAAGATCGGCTATAGCTAATTGGTGTTAGCTTTCTTAGTTTCATAATCTTTTATACAGTGTAAAATCTCTATTGGTTATCTGTACCACTTTAAATAGCTTTTCTAAGCCATTATTTCTATAATATTTAGTATTATAATGTAAGGTTACTATAGAATGTACAACCACGCAGCTTAGCTGGGTTGTTAGCGTGGCTGTATGCTGTTCTCGCAAGATGGCGTAACCATAAGAGCACGTGGTATGAATGGGTACCTGTAGCTGATTGATCATGGCTGGCTGTGGTGGGCGCATGTTTTCTGAATGATAAGTGTTATTATTTATGCTATTGATTTTCACTTACACATTGTTTTTATATATTGTTTTTAAGAAAGTCTACGAACTTTGTCTGGGTGTTCGGTAGTATTAAATGTTGATCTATATAAAGCTTTATGTTGCTTGAATTGCTAAGTCTGCTGCTGAGAGGGTTGCAAGCAACCAATATTGCAACCCCTGTCAAACGATCCTTAATAAAATTTTCTTAGTGCATGGGTCTTGGGTGTGAAGTAGCCACATCGACATAAGTTCGCCTCAACCACACCTAGCCCCTGTCACACACACACACACACACACACATATATATATATATATATATATATATATATATATATATATATATATATATATATATATATATATATATATATATATATATATATATGCATACAGTTACATCTGTAGAGCAAATACTAATAAAAAGATTTTGCTGGATTTACACCAGCTGCGGGCTTGAACGGGCTAAACCATTGCTTAATTCTTCACAAAAGACAACGAATCAGATATAAGTTAACAATTGCTCTGCCCTATGCAGCATTGTTCTTGACTTCTGAAAATATCTTGTGAAACTCACTTGAGATAGAAGCGTCATTACCCTTCTATCTACAACTCTGCCAAGAGTAATCTTGTGCGAAGGTAGACACCTTTGACGACCCATTTTAGATACTCTTGCGTTTTGGCCACTGGTGGACCACTACTGCAAAGCAGGAGAGGTGTCACGTAGGGTTTATATTCATTTAATTTCCTACATCTTCTTCCTATTCTTTCACCCGAATTCTCTCTTTTATTATCTCTGTATTTCCTTTTTCCTGTATATTTTTCATCCATTCGTTTTGCGAATATTATTTTCATATAATTCGCAAACTTTACCTGTTTTCCTTTCTCTAAAACTGAGAATCGCACCTGGGTGGTATTGCGTACATGTCAGTCGCGCTGGTCGGATGATAGGCGTGAATTTACAGCATTCGCTAGACATTCGTCTGAGGGTCTCTGGCCTGGGGCGTGAAAATTCACCCGAGGGACATGGAAAGTAGACAGAGAGTCTGCATTTCAGTAAACGCATGAGGTTTTTCGTCAGGAAAAACCCGGCTTAGCGTGAAAATCCACTCCGCACTGCAGACGGTGGTCTGAGATTTGCAACTCATGCAAGCCCTCGGCCACTGATGGCTGTTACGTCACGCGATAAGCGGACGAAGGTGTTATACGGACAGGGGAGATAATTTCGCTTGGCGAAATAAGTTTGGGCCCTTTGTCTGATTTTAAGATATTGGCCCGAGTTTGAAACTTTAATTTCATTCTCGCTCATAGACTCACAGTAGATAGGTTGCTCGTAAACAGAATAGCTGTTAGCGAAGTATCTCAGTTTGTTTCGGCAATTTGTCGAACTTCTAGACTTCCAGAAATACTTTCAGCATTTTATTCTTAAGTTGTGCGACTACCTGTAATTCTGTGGTTGAGGTAATTAATATGATAGATATATAGATTTTGTGAGTGTTAAAGTGTTAAATCGCTTAATTCATTTTAATCTATTTCTTTAGCGCAGAAGAGAAATAAAGTGGTAGGCTATTATATTTTCTAGGGAAGCATTCAGTGGAAAGCAGGATAAAATTAAAATTTCTAGCTTATAACGGCAATTGTAGCTATTTATGAATTTAATTTAACCGCTAATACTCAGTCGAGTGTATTTTTCTAAACTAACGTATAAACTCTAGAATCGAGCCTCATGAATGGTGACGGAATACGCACGTGTTCCTAATTCATGAGGATTGCTGATTTTTTAAATATAACTTACGTCACGGGAAGTTTAAATGATAAGCAAAGCTCTCTGCTTGCAAGTTTAAATGTAAGTTATAACCAGTACAGATTCTGTTTATTATATTATATGTGTTATTTTTCCTCCACACAGTAAAAGTTTTGGGGTGACCCTAACTTTACCAGCACCTAGTAGTAGTTTCCATACTTGTGAAGAAATAGACAGTCCTTATTTTGAACCACGTGGGTTTCTTAAGTACCACTGGTCTAACAGTGCATATGCAACCCGAGTTAGCCAGAAATACTATCTCCCAATAACGGGTTTTCAAAGACTGTAATGATAAATACTGGACCTTGGAGCCAGATCTTAATTTCTTCTAGAAAAAAACTCTACGTAATCTTTCTGCCTGGTGGCGCGAAATACTTCTAGTATTAACTAACATTTCCCGACTATATATATATATATATATATTTTTTGTGGACAAATCTGTGGTGTGACTAAAGTGAATCCTATACTGAGGGAAGGCACCGACCTGACATTCATCATTTCTAGAAACCTACGCTATTGACACTGTGCTCTGCTAACTCCCGCGCCTGGAATAATTTTAGGTGACTTAATCAGACATTTGAACAAATTTGCACACCCAAGTAGTCGTTCCCGGAGACTCCAAGTTAAATTCGTCTTTTGGAACTGGGGACTTCTTGGCAGAAGACTGCATTTTTTGAGTCTGTGTGAAGATCTAAAATCAGTGTGTTCCAAGAGGCAGCGAGCCAAGTCGTGAGTACATGTATGAGAGGCCATGGCGGAATGAATGAGTGTACGCTGGTTTGAGTGATATTTTCACTATTATATTTTGACACCCTGTTGCCGTCCTAATTTTTTTTTCAATCTGCATAATTTGTTGCTAAGGCTAGAGTTCTTGTGTTTTTCTTAGGTTAAATCAGATTTTTTTTCAAACTCTGTGCATATAATTACGAGATAAAACAACGAAAACTCTTAGAATCAAACCCTATGTATCTGTGACTCTGGCGCCATCATCTGTTCTCTTAACGGGGCTGGGCTAAACCTAGAGTTAACACTATAAGGGGGCTATCATCCTTGCAACATTTCCTTGAATTTTTATGACTATGTGTATATGTATTCTCCTTGATGTACTTTCTTTGATGTTGTGAGCCGATTTTTCCTGATATTAAAATCGCTCTTGAACTTAATAATAGTGTTCGGTCAGCTCGTTCTAGATAAAATATATATCATTGTTATAGTTTTCCCACGTCTGTGTGTTTACCTGTCGTCACGTGTATGTGCGTGCCTGTGAGTGATAGAAATATACGTAATATGTATATTGGTGTAGTCTGTCTGACGCTGTAACAACTGTTGTAGAAGATAGGTGAGAGAGAGAAGAATTCTTTTTTCGCTTTCAGAGACAGCCACTATATCAAAATCTATCATCTCACGTGTGTGGAAATTCTATTACCTTTCACTAACTCTCACTGAGTCTATCACCTATTCAAACCTATACAGAAGGGACCAAACCTAGTCTTAATTCTCCTATCAAAAATCTACGACAGGAGGCAATCCGTGACACAAAAATATAATTCCCTATTTGGCGTCTTATATGATATATATATATATATATATATATATATATATATATATATACATAAAGTATCAACAAAAATCTACTGAAGATGTACAAAAGACCTGCAAGATTTTGAAAAAAATCATTGATGCACAATGGAAACATGGATATTGATTCTGAAGATCTGTGCTGTGAACACGTGTGTGTGAGCCGGACGTATCATTTTCCTTTGTGTTCCTTAAAGAGCACTTAACGACCATTGCAGCTGGTCCATTTGCAAGAATTCTCACCAGGCAGTCTCATGCTCTTGCAGCGGTGATTTCAGTGGATATTTGTTTGACATGACGAGGTTGCCATCCTCATGCACAATCCTATTGTAGTCGCCAAGTAATATATGCCTCGGGGTGCGGTAATCATATTCTTTCTTTGTCTCTTCAGAGATTACACGCAGGGCGTTTGCTTTGTACAACTGACACGAGTATCATCAGATCTATTGCCTGTCAAGATATTTCTGCCAATTTCATGTCTATCATTTTCTGGCGGCAAAATAATTCAGCAGTTTCTATGTTTATTTACACATTTCTGGTGTTAGTATTAACGAAAAAAAACCGTTGCTTATCTCATGACACAATCAGCCTTGAGCAGCTCGTTAAGTCATCTCTCTCTCTCTCTCTCTCTCTCTCTCTCTCTCTCTCTCTCTCTCTCTCTCTCTCTCTCTCTCTCTCTCTCTCGCTCGCTCGCTCGCTCGCTCGCTCTGCTGCTTCAGGACAAAGCTGAAACAAAATTAAATTTTATTAAGGATTTATGACGTGAAAATTAAACCCACCCCATTCTGATCTTAGTGCCGTGGATAACAAATAAAGTCATATGTCTCTTGCATATAGTTCAACTTGGTTTCTGGCTAATCTCTCCAAAATCGATTATTCTTTTCAATTTTGAATTGGGGAGTCAGAAATAGATCAAATTTTCCAGAAGTCTTGGTGGTGGGCTTTGGATCAGACGTACTGAAATTCGCAATTTTAAATGTCAGGCGGAACTCTATCTGTGAGATGTCTCGCTCGCAAGCAAGGAAGAAATAAAAAACAGGGAAGAAAGAGATAGAGGGAGATTCAGGTTGTCACAGAAGGGAAATTTAATTCCAAGCTACAAGCACAAATGACCTGCGGTAACTGCTGGTATGTGGGTGGCAGCAGACGAAGGTGAAGATTAACACTTATACAGTATATCAAGCGTAAATGTAGACCAAATTCAAAATTACCATTCTACCATCATCATCATCATCTTCACCTTTTTCAGTCCTTATGGACCATGAAGCCAACACTGCAGATGGCCTCCCATCAGGAACCCTTCTCATTCTCTCTCTCTCTCTCTCTCTCTCTCTCTCTCTCTCTCTCTCTCTCTCTCTCTCTATCTATCTATCTTCTCTGTGTGCGTGAATGACTGTGAGTAAATATAGTTATGTGTGCTTCAGTTACTGAAAGTGATGATGATATTAATTAATTGTGATTGAAGTTACAGGTATACCTCGGAGATATTGCAGGTTCGGTTCCAGACCACCGCAGTAAAGCGAATATCGCAATAAAGCGGGTCGTACCCATTTTTTTGGCTTCCCAGTACATTTAAAAGCCTAAAATCACGTTAACTCTATGTCTATTAAGTGCACAATAGCGCTAGCTCTAAAAAATAAATGTACTGTAAAATTAAAAATACTTTATTGCTAAAAAAATGCTAATCTTCATCATCTGAGCCAAAATCTATCGAAAGAAGAAGGCACCTTCTAATAAATAAACATAAATAATTGGAAAAAAAAAGTGCATTATCTGCGAAGCGCAATAAAGCGAGGTATACCTGTATTAATATGTTAATTTCAATTTGTAAAAACATTGAGCATTGTATTGCAGGGCAGAAATGTAAAAAGGCAATTATGCATATTTCTTTACTCTGATGAAATTAAGATTTCGATCGTTCGTTTGTTCATTGACTAAAGCACAAACACTTGCAGTGGGGTGGGTTCTGTAGCACTGTGTTTTACATGATGACGTTACCAGTGGAATAAGAAGCTGTCAGACCTTGATCTTGGTTAGGACACACGGCTGAGTACTTACATTGGTAAAATGGTTACATCTAGACGTGTCATACGGAGTTCTGCAACCTTGGATAAGTTGTATATTAACGACTTCGCCTTCTGATGTCCAGTCGTAAATCCTGTTATACACCTGATCTCCCTGAAATAGAAATCACATTTTTTTTTAAAATAGGGAGTTTTGCCTCGTTTTGGCAAGTTACGCTCCGTTCATCCTAGACACATTGTCCATCGGTTATATTGGGGCGCATGTCCAAATATAAAAGACCTTGAGGTCTAGTGATATAATTATTGAATTTGGAAACCACATTTTTGTTCTGACGCTGAATGGTGAAAAATAAAAATAGAAAATCAAGTTTAACAAAATAATTACAATCTTCAGCTCAAATGTCAAGTCAGTAATATCATTTTAAAAAAAAAAAAAAAAGGTATTCCATAGCAGAAACTTCCTTAGCGACATGAAGGGCTAGAGACTGCACTATACTAGATCCAGCTTTTGATGAGGTGCGGTGACCAATAACCTTACTTGCTGCTTTTTACTTTCCCTATCTCACGAGCAGAGTCAGGTACCCGTTCACAGCAGGGTAGAATGGAGCCTCATTTCGGTAACTTCACAGAAACCAGATAGATCACATTATGATTAACGGTAGATGAAAACATGCATTACAAGATGTGAAGGTAAGAAGAGGTGCGGATGTGAGAAGTGATCACCATTTAGTAGTAAAAAAAACTGAAAGTGAAACTAAGAATGGCTGGATCAACTGTAACTACACAGAAAAGGTTTGACATCAGCAAATTGAAGGACCCCTTACCAGAAAAGCTTTTGCGGCTGATATAAAGAAGCGATATCACTTTGCCAAAAGTCAGGAAAAGACATTGACTGATGATATAGACCAGAAATTCATCACCATCTCAACAACATATAAGGAAAGCAGCAAATCATGCCTGGGATTCCAGGAAAGAAAGAAGCAAGATTGGATAACACCAAAAACATTAAACACCATAATGATGAGAAAGGAAATGAGAAGAAAGAAAACAGAAGCGAAGTCCCCCAGGTTAAAGCAACTATATAGCGAACAGTACAGTCAGCTGGACAAGGAAGTTAAACGCCAAACCCGAGCCAACAAAAGGAATTTCCTAGACGAACTTGCAAGACAGGCAGAAAACGCAGCACTGAGAAATGAACAAAACACAGTATACAAAATAACTAAAATCATCAGCGGAAAACGAGGCGCAAACAATATTACATTAGTAAGAGATAAGCAAGGAAATCTCACCAGACAGCAGAGGGACAGGAAACAAGATGGGCAGAGCATTTCAGAGAAACTCTAAACAAAGAACCCCCAGAGACACAACTGAATGTTCCTGAGGCTGAAAATGATCTAGATGTTAATACAGACATTTCATGAAAAGAAGAAATCATCACAGCAATCAAAGGGTTAAAGAATGGAAAGGCTCCTCGCCATGATAGCGTAATTGCAGAGCTATTTAAGATAGACCCTGAGCTAGCAGCAGAACTATTAGAACCACTATTTGCACAAGTCTGGAAAACAGGGACAACACCAACGGAGTGGAACAAAGGAATAATTGTCAAATTGCCCAACAAGGGGGATCTTGCAGACTGCAATAATTGGAGAGGAATAACTCTTCTCTCAGTTCCCAGCAAAATACTAGGCAGGATAATTATACAGAGAATTTCAAAAGCAGTAGACCACAAACTGAGGAAAGAACAAGCAGGATTAGAAAGAACAGAAGATGTGCAGATCATATATTTACCCTCAGGAACATTATTGAGCAGTGCTCAGAATGGCAAAGACAGCTGTACATTAATTTCGTTGATTTTGAAAGGGCTTTTGACAGTATACATAGGGATAGTTTATGGAAAATACTGAGGGCTTATGGAATTCCAAGCTGCATAGTGTCAATCATAAAACAGCCCCTATGCCAACTTTACGTGTAGCATTGGGCAGAGCAACCTAACCTTTGAGGTGAAGACAGGAGTACGACAGGGATGCCCCTTATCAACCACTCTATTTTTAACAGTCATAGACTGGGTGATGCGCCAGACAACAGAGGGCAGTACAAGAGGAATAAGATGGGCTACATTTTCTACATTGGAAGATCTGGAATATGCAGATGACATTGCACTACTAGCACATTCACATCAACACATCCAGGAAAAAACGGATAGACTTAATAAGTATAGCCAACTGTTGGGCTTGAACATCAATCTAAAGAAGACAGAGGGAATGACGCTCAATGTGAGCAACCCTGAGCCCATATCAGTAAGGAATCAGCAACTGGAACAGACAGAAACCTAGTCATACCTAGGATGCATAGTAACACCAGACGGCGGAGCAAGCAAAGACGTCAACAACAGAATGAACAAAGCAAGAACAGCCTTTTTTAGTCTAAACAATATCTGGAAGTCCTCTCAGCACAGCTCAAGCACATAATTAAGATTATATCAGAGATGTGTGCTTTCTGTGCATCTCTATGGTGCGGAATGCTGGAGAGTTACAGAGAAGGAAATGTCGAAATTGTCCTGTTTTCACACAACATGCCTAAGAAAAATTGCCATCACAAGAACAGCTATGCTACGGACCCCTGAAGGAAAACGAAAGAGAGGCCGACCAAAAACAACTTGGCGGAGGACTGTGGAGGCTGAGATGCAAAGAATGAACCAGAGTTGGAGCACTGTACGAAGGATGGCCACCGACCGAGCAAAGTGGAATCAATTTGTTGTTGCCCAACAAGACGCCACCAGGCGTGATGGTCACTGACTGCTTTGACGGTCGGCGGCTAAGGATCAAAGAAGAAGAGACTGGAACATGACGTTACCAGGTTTCGATCTCGGAACCCGGTAACTGTGCGACGAAAGCAAAGCCCTGTAACCGCTCAGCCAATCAGATATTTGAAGGCCTACGTGGAGAACAATAAACACAATAACGAATAAGTTAAATATTTTCAAGAACGAGTGGTTGTGTAGAACTTCTTTTTTCTTTGGTCCTTGGTCGCTAACTGGCAAAGCAATCAGTGACCATCACGCCTGGTGACATCCCATATGGCAGCAACAAACTGTCTTTACTTTGCTCGGTCTGCAGTCATCCTTCATGTGATGCCCTGGCTCTAGTTGTGTAGAACAGAAGGACTGAAAGTTTCGACAGAATCACCTAACGTGAAAATGATGACAAGAACCCGATAAGTACAAGTGGGACAGAACTGAGAGGAAGGCGCTGGCAACGGATTGAACACACTATGAGGAAACCTGTTGAAGACATTACCAGACACTCCTTGTTCTGAAATGTCAAAGGTTAGAGAAGTAGAAGCTGATTGGAAAACACTTGAGAAGAGAGATGAAGACATAAAGGAAAATGAGGAAAAAGACATGGAAAGACCCTGTGAGCCGATTGCACGCGACAGCAGGACTAGGCGTGTCTTTCTTGGAGCCCTAGCTACGATTGTTGTGTACAGCTAGCTCTGGGAACTAAGAATAAACACGCGAAAAAAATATGCAGCTGTTTTTTCGACACTGAGCATCAAGGAATGCAAGAAGGTGTACCAACTAAAACTCAACGGACAACTACTTTGGAGAAGAACATCCTATGTACTTAACAGTGGAGCTTGACAGACAGCTACTCCTCAAAACCGTCATGCACAAAATGAAAGACAACGCCAGTGAGCGCCTGGACATTGTGAGACATGTGGGAAGCAGAGCTGAGTAGCACGAAAAAGTAAATCTTAGACAGCTTTACCTGGGATCAGTCATGGATAATATAACCTGGCATTGCAGTCGGCAATGAATAAAACCACGCAGGTAGACACAGTCCGAAACCAAGTCGTTGTGTTATTATGTGGGGTCCTGAGAGCCATTACAACAGCTGCTAGTGATATCGATGCAAATAGAGAACCTATAAACTTACGACGTAAACCTGCTGTTGTGGAAGCAGAGCGCCCTTGAAGAGCAAAAAAAGAACACCAAAACAGACAGTTGAAAACTAGAAGCAGATTAAAGCTAAAATCACAACTACCAGTAGCAACAACTTTAGCAGATCATAACCACCTCAACAGACACGAGAAATAATTAAAATTTTATACCCAGTCCTCAATCTCTAAAAGGAGTTAAAACTATCCATAATAAAACCCGAACATAGTAGAGCAGTGTTCAGAATGACAGAGGCATTGTTTTGACTTTGAAAAGATATTTGACAGCTTACACAGGGGCAACCTATAGAAAATACTAAGGGCTTATGGAATCCCTAAGTGCATGGTCTCTATTATTAAAAGCCGGTATGCTAAATCAAATTTGGATGACAGATGACGTCTTGAGTAAAATGGCAGAAAGAAAGCAAAAAAACACTCCAGAATATAAAATAATAGACAATGGCATAAGTACTATGTGTAGACAAGCAAAAGAACGGTGGATAGAAACAAAATGCAAGGAAATAGAAGACTTGGAAGCAAAGCACATGACAAGAGATATGCATGAAGAAATAAAGAAATTATCAAATAGGTCGCGGTTTGCACAAGGAGGAAGCTGTATCAAGAACAAAAATGGTGTAATATTACTTGATGAGAAAGACATATCAAACAGATGGGCAGAATACGTAAAAGAACTATTCGAGGACAACAGAGGTAAAAAACCATCACCAGATTCTTATGAAGGCCCAAACATTCTCAGATCAGAAGTAGAGAATGCCATACATATGATACATAAAGGAAAATCAGCAGGCAGGGATAACATAAAAATTGAAATGATAGAAGCCCTGGAGAGTTTTGGTATAGATACAATCACAGATCTATGCAACGATATATACAATACAGGATATATACCACACGACAGAGTCCATCATGAGAAAACAATTGAATGCCTCGAAGACATAGGTATTGATGGAAAACATATAAGAATACTCAGTAACCTTTATTGGGAGCAAACTGCCACAGTAAGATCTGGAAGGAATTATTCACCATTCATAGACATAAAAAGAGGTGTCAGACAAGGTAGTGTGCTGTCCCCCTGCCTATCTAACTCTTAGTATACGAGCGGCCTTTTAGAAAGGCCGATGATCGATCTGCACTAAATAATTTATTTATAAAGATAACATAACGTGTTATATATCAAAATGTGAAGAAATGAAACCCCTATATCATGCACGTAACTAAATTGTTCAGTGGTTTTAAACATGCATTCACCTATACATTTTCGCTATTGACGGGGATCGATCATCGGCCTTTCTAAAAGGCCGCTCGTATACTAAGATTAATCATTACATCGAAAAAATTTTCAAACAGATACAGGAAATACCAGGACTGAACATCAGTGGAAGGTCAATAAACAACCTTAGATATGCAGATGATACCGTGTTGTTAGCTGAAAGCGAACAGGAGTTACAAGAGCTAGTGAAGCAAGTAAACAGTATAAGTCATGAATATTGGACTCGACATTAATATTGAGAAACAAAAACTTAAGATAATTAGCAAAACAGACAATAAACCCACATTAAAGATAAGAGTAAATGGGAAAATCCTGGAACATGTTAAGAGCTACGAATATCTTGGTCACATAATAACAGAAGATGGCAGATGTGAAACAGAAATCAAGAAGTGAATAGGAATGCCCAAAGCTACATTCAGCAACATGACACATATACTGACATCTAAACAGTTATCTCACAAATTAAAATTGAAAATCATAAAGTGTTATATATATTCTGCATTTCTGTACGGTGCAGAAACATGGACCATGAATAAGCATTTGGAAGAAAGAATTGAGGCTCTTGAAATGTGGATATATAGAAGAATGGGGCGTATCTCATGGAAAGAGAAGAAAACAAATAAGGAGGTTCTAGAAAACCTAGGTATGAAAAGAGAACTAATGAGGGAGATCAAAGTTCGGCAGCTAAAATACTTTTGGCCACATAAAAAGGCATAACACCTTGCAGAAGACTATAATCAAAGGGAGAGGGGAAGGCAAACGTGCAAGGGGACGACAGCGCTATAAGTGGGAAGATAACATCAAGAGATGGACAGGAAAGAGTCTACCAGAGTGCACCACCAAGACAAGAGACAGAAGACGTTGGAGATCCATTACAGCCAACCTTCGTTGTGGAGATGGCAGCTGATGGTGATGATGATGATGCTAATTTCATATGCAGTGCTAGGCAGAGCAATGTAACTTTTGAGGTGGAAACAGAAGTGTGGCAGGGATGTCACTTATCAACCATTCTGCTTTTAACTGTCATAGATTGGGTGATGCATCAGACAACAGCGAATGCCTCCAGAGGAATACAATGGGCACCATTCTCTACACTGGAGGATCGAGCATAAGCAGATGAAATTGCACAATTCGCACACTCACATCAACACATCCAAGAAAAACAGGCAAACTGAATAAACATAGCCAACAGGTGGGACTAAACATTAATCTCTAGAAGACAGAAGTCATGACACTAAATGTAAGAAATCCTGCACCCATAAAAATAAGGGACCAAAAGCTAGAAAGTACAATCACATTTACATACTTAGACAACATATTAACACCAGATGGTGGAACAAGCAAAGACACCAGTCGCCGAATGAATACAGCCAAATAGCCTTCGCCAACCTAAACAACACCCGGAACTGCTCCCAGTACATTACAAACGCTAAATTAAAAATATATGAGAGCTGCATAATTTGTGTACTTGTGTATGGTTCAGAATGCTAGAGAATAACAGGAATGGAAACGTCCAAACTGTTATCTTTGCACACAACCTGCCGAAGGAAAATTCTTCGAATTGTCTGGCCAAACACCATCACCAGCCAGGAGCTGTCAATTCCGAGCCAACAAGAAGGCATGTGCACCATCATAGCGGATAGACGTTAGAAATGGGTTGGCCACATCATCGGAATTCACCCTGACACTACCACCAGAACTGCCATGCTATGGACTCCAGAATGAAAGCGAAAGCAAAGCCGACCAAAAGCCACCTGGCGGAGTGTGGTGAACTTCTAAATACAATATCTAAATTAGAATATAACAGTATAGTGCATAAAGTCGTAGATAGGATGGTAATACAAATTTTCGGCGAGAATTATAGTCGTCGCCTACGCCTGCAGCGTATTATTTGATAACGCATTGACCGAACCAAAAAGGGTACCCTATTTTTCAAATTCGTCCTTGAGACAAACGTACCACTTTTCCAAGTTCAAATGAAGTATTTGCCTAGAATACATTGTGGAAGGGAGAGGGACGGATAGATAACCAACGCAAATCACGTCTCACATTGTTTCTAAAAATAAAACTAACTTGCTAGCTTTGCCCTAGGCGATTTTCAAAATACGAGGAAAACGTTAGAAAATGTGGACACTACGGTTAGAAAACACGCTTAGCTCTTATTGCGAATGACGTAATTCTAGACGTGTTACGAGAGACTCTCGTAATTAGCTTGAAAGTACATGGAAAAAGAATTGAACAGGAGGTAGTTTAAAAATAAACAACTAACAGAGAAAAAAAGATAGAATTTTGAACCAAGCCACATAGCCCCATAAAAATCATATATTCGTGTACCTGAAGACTTCTTGACCAATAATATGTAGTTAGTTATCTAAATAGTCCATTAAATAATCATATATTGATAATAATACATAGAAAATCGGAGATACTGTCAGGTCAAGTCATGTCTGCTTAGATTGGATAGCATATTTTTTGGGAAAAAATTAGGTGAAAGAAAGGCTAAGATAGTACGATGAAAGGGATTGGATGAAATTTGAAGGAAGCCGAAATATTATTGGCTAACCTAAATATACAAATCTAGTTGGTGTAGTGGATTTGATGGTATTGTATGGTGGTGATATTACCTAGTGTAATGAATGAGGTCAGCTGTGAAGGCTCCTGAGATAAATGTTGATGCGAATTACAGAAGGCCCTTCTTACTACCACTTACGACCTCAAACATATCTTTTTTACTAATGAATGTAGCTACGTTAAAAGTCTAGGGTACTGAATTGTAATGTGTTGTAGTAGATTACCCACACACCCACAGATATTTAATAAGTCTAATAATAATAATAATATAATGTATAACACACTGAACTAACTCAGGCTGTTTTAGTTTTAAATATTAAATCTTTTGGTAAATTTATTTGTTCTGATCCAAACGTTTGTTGGTCAGAACATATGAAATATTATGGAGTTATAAATGTAATGCATAATTATATGACATAATAAAATGGAATGTGATTACAAAGGTATGTTATAAGTCTAGTTAATATTAATTATATTAGATTGTCCCAGGAGACTATTACTGAATGTAATGTTGGGGTGGTATTATCACGCCCAGTCTATGACTACCAAACATTGTCCATTGACTTATGGGATGAATACATGGTTTATTTTCCCCCAATGGTATGTATTTTTTTGATGGTGAATTAGTTGATAAACTAGTTGATAAATTCGTTGGTAAATCAGTTGATAAATCAGTTGGTGAACTTCCAGCAGGCCAGATCTCACTTATCTCGACTGCGTCGATCTTGTACAGGAGTCTGGTGGCCCCACCTCTCCGTGCTGGGGGATAATATACGGCTACTCTGATACAATGTTAGACTGCACTGGTCCACGCTTGTGTATTACAACAGCATTCGGCACCTCTTCGGTGCCAAACAGAAACTCACAATTCAGAATTCACAATTGAGAACACAGTTAAATGCTAGCAAAACTCAGTTGAGCTGCTGTGTATCTGATGGCGTCCCAATAAAATTATGTATTATCCTCTGGAAACAACACCACAGGTACTACACCACTGTGTCTCTGGACAGTCTTGTAACGAATGGCAAAATTGCGCATTTCTGTCCTGCCAATATGCTTTCATTCATCCAATCACCGACTCCCCCCCCCCCTAACTTTCAAATATACAACCAAAAGTCAATTTCAATCAGCTCTCAGTCAAGTATGTATTACTGTCTGTTGGTCCGTCTGTCTCTACTTGTTTTTCATACAAAAAACACGCTTGGTTCTTGGACCCCTCCATGCAGTATCCTACACACTTCTGCCTCCGAAGTTATTTTTAGCCACAATTCTCCACCATTTCCCCTCTCTTTAATTACAGCTCGATTTTAGCACTTGAGTCTCAAGGCCGCAAATTTTGAAAATTTAGTGACATTTTTTAACAGTGCAGTCGCTCGTCTGATATGAACAACACAGTCTTTTGTCAATATCTTCATTATTATCTATCCGTCTGTATAATTTAAAGTATATTATTTCTCTGCTCAAGACGGGCTATCAAACTAGCTAGGTTTTATATTCCTAACATTATTATTAAGAAAAAGTTACTTTTCCAAGGTTAGTTGTTTTTTTTTTTTAAATATGTTCGAGAACCTTCTCCACGGCGTTTTGCCGCTGAATTCAAATAACAATCAAGTATCGCAAAAGTCCAAGAAATGACTGTTTCTGACATGAGCTAATGTCGTTTTTTTGTCCATTTCCTTACCCTCTGTCAACTAGTGACGTGAATTTTTTTTTCCTTTTTTTTATTATTACCAATTGCGTCTTTTTGCCTTGCGATCTTCAAACACGTGTTCAGTCATATTTTTCCTTTTGGTGTCCTCCGTTCTCTCCCGTCTACAAAGGGTAAACGTTTCGTCTGCACGTCTAACTCGTTAGTTTTAAATGGCGGTGGGAAAGGCTGGCATGGGCGAGCATGTCTCCTAGTATCTTACGCATTATTCTTAACCCTACATTTTATCGTTAAATTTGAGATATTTTAACGTTGTATCATGGTAAATTCATCACACATCTCCCCACCTGAGAACATGCACTACGGCAAGTTCCAAAACCAGTGATACACATAGATAAAATTACTCCTCACGCCTGCCACTACTCTAATCTTGATCACAGGGGTGCCGACTGAGGAAATCTGCACCGACATTCAATGACCCTGGGATGTATTCGATAATAAACTGATAAGGTTGCAGTAATAAAGACCACCTCAACAATCTTGCGTTTTCATGCTTAGCCTGAGATAAGAATACCAGGGGCTGATGATCCGTCTGGACCACAAAAGTCCTACCATACAGATAGATTTGAAACTTTTTTATCGCCCAGATTAACGCTAAACATTCTTTTTCGCTTGTGGAATATCCTTGCTCCGCTTTATTCAATTTGCGGCTTGCATAAGCGACTGGGTTCAGTTCCCCATCTGGTGAAGATGACCTTTGCAACAAAGCCGCCCCGAGGCCTACATTACTTGCATCTGTTCTCACCACGAAGTCCGGTGTCAAATCAGGCAATTTGAGAATAGGCTTGCTAGTGAGTTTATCCTTTAACTCTTGAAAAGCTAATTCACATTGCGCAGTCCAAACAATTTTATCTGGAAGTCCCTTGCGAGTCAGATCAGTCAGAGGAGCACAAATAGAGTTGAAATTTTTGATATATTTTTGGTAAAATCCACATAACGACACGAATGATCGCACATCCTTTTTTGTTTGTGGTCTAGGTGCTCTCTACAGTTTTTCCAAGTTCTTGGGGTCAGGGGTCATGTTACCCTGATATACAGTGTGTCCCAAGAATTCCAACTCTTTGCATCCAATACAACATTTTGTTGGCCTAGCAGTTAAGTTCGCCCCGCTAAGCCTATCAAATAAAATTTTCAGAGAGTTAATGTGTTCTTCAAATGTCTCTGTGGCGACGAGAATATCATCCATGAAATTCGTGATACATGGGTTATTCAAGGGATCCAACAATTTGCGCATCATCCTTGAAAATACACTCGGAGCATTTTTCAATCCGAATGGTAGCATATTGAATTCATAATGTCCTTCCGAGGTGCTAAACGCTAAATAAGGTCTCACTTCAGGCTTCACTGGAATCTGGTAATAGCCTTTACTAAGATCCACCTTTGAAAAGTATTTTGCCTTGTTTAATCTGGCAAATAACTGTTTTGTGTCTGGTAATGGATCCACTTGTCCTTCTGTGACAGCATTCAGTTTCCTGTAATCTATGCACAGTCTGTGTTCCCCAGACGGTTTCCTCAACAAAACTACACTGGAGCTAAAAGATTATTCACTGTGTGAAATAATCCCCTCCTTCAACAAATATTTTATTTCTTCTTTCAATGCCTTCTCCTTCGCGAACGGAATAGAATAGGCTCTCATACAGATTGGGTTTGAGTCTACCAGTTTCATGTCATACTGTAGCAAATTTGTATGTCCTGGTTTATCTGTTAATACATCTGTATGTTCCTCTAGAACCTGTTGAACTCTCTCCCTCTGATTTTTAGTCAGGTGCTTACTGACTTTTACTTGTGCCGCTGTTTCACAAGGATGTAATGGGTATTCATGTGAGGTGAGTGGTTCCTTTTGCATTTGAGTTGCGATAGCCAAGGTCAGTAAGGGGGTGCTTTCCTGGAGTGGTCTGTCCAGATACTTCTTTAACAGGTTTACATGATAAACTTTCTCCTTCCCCTTTTTGTCAATTTTATAGTTAGTTCTAGACACCTTCTCTAGAACCGTATATGGACCTTGCCATCCAATTTGTAATTTATTCTGGCTGCCGGGTAGTAGAAGAAGTACCTTCTCTCCCACAGCTAATTCTCGGTCCTTTGCCTTCCTATTAAAATATGCTGCATGTTTCTTCCTGGCTTGCCTCAAATTATCATTTGCCAGTTTCCATCCAGCTTTCAGACGAGTGGTCAGTTCGTTCACATATTGATAAGATGAGGTAACAGTCTCTTCTGCCTTCTCATCTGTCCAGGTCCTTAATAAAGCTACATCTGGACTTTTAAATTTTCATACTTATTTTTTATGGCACCCGTCGTGTCCCTTCCATTGGAAGCTTTATAATGACGACTTTTCTTCCTAGAATCATCACTCACAAATCGACCAATACCAATTTTTTTCTTGGGTTTATCTTCCCACTTTAGATTGCTTATGAGAGATCTTCGCTCTCTTTTAGTTTCCTCCAGTTGATATAAGGTTGACCGAGGGATTGTCAGCTTATTCTGGGGTAAATTTCCTCTTTGTACTCGTCGCATAGTGGCCATGTTAATCCATTCAATTGAAGACTGGGTATGAAAAGGGGCTCCCATTCCACTTTGTCTACCTGAGTATAATTATTTTTCCTTCCAGGCCTAAGTTTGCCCCGTGGCGTTTCTAGGTCCTGCACATATTTTCCCTTTGTGGGTGTTCCCTCATGAAAGACGCCACATGCTTCTACAAAGTTTTCAATATCGACATTTACGTCGGGCCAATAGTATTTTCGAGCAACTTTTTGGCAGATGGTACCTACTTTCTCATGGTCACCATCTTTTCCAACATTTAAGCTCCTTATTAAATTTGCCCTATATACCTTGGGAAGAACCAACTGTCCGTGACCAGTGGATCTAGTTCCTGTCTTCCTGTATAACAATCTGTCCTTCATAAAATATTCTCCTTTGCTTGGAGGTGTGTGGCATTTGGGCAATTTTTTAAAACATGGCTTGAGTGTCCTATCTTCAGCCTGCGCCTTCCTCATCTCCTCCGGATGAGCATTTATAGGTTCACCTTCTTCTTCCTTTTTCTGTGACCTGGTCTGCACTGTCGCAATGATCACAGGTCTCTCGGGATTCCCCAAGAAGACGTACCTACACCCCAATATCAGAGGGTAGATTGATTCATCTATCACTGCTGCTCTGATTTCTCCTTCCACATAGCGAGTTTTCACCGTTATCCTTGCGATGGGAAGTGTCATGAGTGGTATGTCCTTAGTCGCCCCTTGTATTTCCACTGTTTCTGTGGTATACTGACTTGGGTCCACTAGGCTAGACTTCACAACTGAATCATAATCCAAACCTGTATCATAAAGGCACCTTATGGTGACCCCATTACAAATAACATCCTCACAAACTGGGGGGTGATAAGGTTCCTGCTGTCCATTAGGATTAACCTTTAATCTTTGAGTCCCCGACTTCATTGCAGCAATGTTTGAAGGTTTCCTTCTACAAAATTCGGTGTTATGGTTGTCTTTCTTACACCATTTGCACCATCTTTTTCCTTGGTTTAACGGTTTTCTTTCATTATATTTTTTGGTCATTGAACTGTGAGTTTCTGTCACGATAGTCATTTCTTGGCCTATCAAAGTTTGTCCTGCCTTTATTACCCTGTTCTCGGTTATCAAATTTATTAAATTGCTGTGGAGCTTTAAAATTTTATATGTGCTTCTTTTTAGTGCCACTTACCTCTGCCTGGGCTGCCTGATACCTCTCAGCGACATTTAAAACCTCCCCCAACCTCTCTGCACCTTGTTCCATGAGAAATTTTCTCAAGTCTGGAGCCATGGACTCTCTTAATTGCTCCATCATGATCATTTCTTTAAGATCTTGGGTCTTCCCCAGAGCAGTCCATTTCTCCAAATAGGTTTCCAGTCTGGCAGAGAATTGGTGGTATGTCTCCCCAGACAACAGTTTGGCATTTTTAAATTTCTTACGGTAAAATTCACCATTTTTTTGGTATCTTAATAACAAAGCCTGCTTTAGCATGTCATAATTGTCTTGGTCTTCTCTGTTCATTTTTGCGAAGACTTCATAAGAAGTACCTTTCAGTCCCTGTGATAACTTTAAACTCCACCTCTCTCTCTCTGTCTAACCCATATGTAGTAGCTAATAACTCAAAACGACGGAGGTACCCCTCGATGTCATCGTCTTTCTCAACAAAATGGTCTAAGTGAAACCCCATAGCTGAGTTTGAGACTCCCTGACTGGGCGTAGCATCTGAGGCAAAAGGACTGGCACCATTTTCAGGAGCATGGCTTTGTAATTCCAGCTCCCTTAGTCGTAATTCATGCTCCCTTTGTAACCTTCTATCTTCTGCCTCCCTTTCGGCAGTCAATCTTTTTTCTTCTGCTTCCCTTTGCTGTCGTTTTTCTTCTGCCTCAATCTGCAGCCTCCTCTCTTCAGCTAACCCCCTATCTTCCCTTTCCATATACTTATCACATTCAGCAGTTACATACTGAATTAAAACCTGACCATCCATTTCCATTTCCTTCGCCGTTAGCACAGCAGCTGATCTGAACTTTGCCAGCTCAGCCATCACACAAAATAACAATGACCCAGGTAAATCTAATTACTTAATGCCAGGTAATTATAATTATCAAATGACAGGTAATTCTAATCAATAAATAGGCCAATGTAATTCTAATTAATTAATTAATTAATTAACTAACTGGCTGTGAAGATTCACCAACTTTGATTTTCCATTTTTATATTTTAAGGGACCCTTTTAAATTTTTACAATTTGTCCCCACTAGTTTAGTTCTCCCACCAGGAGATTCTAATATTTATGATTATCTAATTATCACTGGACAAGACCCCAATATTGTAGTGGATTTGATGGTATTGTATGATGGTGATATTACCTAGTGTAATGAATGAGGTCAGCTGTGAAGGCTCCTGAGATAAATGTTGATGCGAATTACAGAAGGCCCTTCTTACTACCACTTACGACCTCAAACATATCTTTTTTACTAATGAATGTAGCTACGTTAAAAGTCTAGGGTACTGAATTGTAATGTGTTGTAGTAGATTACCCACACACCCACAGATATTTAATAAGTCTAATAATAATAATAATATAATGTATAACACACTGAACTAACTCAGGCTGTTTTAGTTTTAAATATTAAATCTTTTGGTAAATTTATTTGTTCTGATCCAAACGTTTGTTGGTCAGAACATATGAAATATTATGGAGTTATAAATGTAATGCATAATTATATGACATAATAAAATGGAATGTGATTACAAAGGTATGTTATAAGTCTAGTTAATATTAATTATATTAGATTGTCCCAGGAGACTATTACTGAATGTACTGTTGGGGTGGTATCATCACGCCCAGTCTATGACTACCAAACATTGTCCATTGACTTATGGGATGAATACATGGTTTATTTTCCCACAATGGTATGTCTTTATTTGATGGTGAATTAGTTGATAAATTCGTTGGTAAATCAGTTGATAAATCAGTTGGTGAACTTCCAGCAGGCCAGATCTCACTTATCTCGACTGCGTCGATCTTGTACAGGAGTCTGGTGGCCCCTCCTCTCCGTGCTGGGGGATAATATACGGCTACTCTGACACAATGTTAGACTGCACTGGTCCACGCTTGTGTATTACAACAGCATTCGGCACCTCTTCGGTGCCAAACAGAAACTCACAATTCAGAATTCAGAATTGAGAACACAGTTAAATGCTAGCAAAACTCAGCTGAACTGCTGTGTATCTGATGGCGTCCCACTAAAATTATGTATTATCCTCTGGAAACAACACCACAGGTACTACACCACTGTGTCTCTGGACAGTCTTGTAACGAATGGCAAAATTGCGCATTTCTGTCCTGCCAATATGCTTTCATTCATCCAATCACCGACTCCCCCTAACTTTCAAATATACAACCAAAAGTCAATTTCAGTCAGCTCTCAGTCAAGTATGTATTACTGTCTGTTCGTCCGTCTGTCTCTACTTGTTTTTCATACAAAAAACACGCTTGGTTCTTGGACCCCTCCATGCAGTACCCTACACACTTCTGCCTCCGAAGTTATTTTTAGCCACAATTCTCCACCATTTCCCCTCTCTTTAATTACAGCTCGATTTTAGCACTTGAGTCTCAAGGCCGCAAATTTTGAAAATTTAGTGACATTTTTTAACAGTGCAGTCGCTCGTCTGATATGAACAACACAGTCTTTTGTCAAGATCTTCATTATTATCTATCCGTCTGTATAATTTAAAGTATATTATTTCTCTGCTCAAGACGGGCTATCAAACTAGCTAGGTTTTATATTCCTAACATTATTATTAAGAAAAAGTTACTTTTCCAAGGTTAGTTGTTTTTTTTTGAAATATGTACAAGAACCTTCTCCACGGCGTTTTGCCGCTTAATTCAAATAACAATAAAGTATCGCAAAAGTCCAAGAAATGACTGTTTCTGACACGAGCTAAAGTCGTTTTTTTGTCCATTTCCTTACCCTCTGTCAACTAGTGACGTGAATTTTTTTTTCATTTTTTTTATTATTACCAATTGCGTCTTTTAGCCTTGCGATCTTCAAACACGTGTTCAGTCATATTTTTCCTTTTGGTGTCCTCCGTTCTCTCCCGTCTACAAAGGGTAAACGTTTAGTCTGCACGTCTAACTCGTTAGTTTTAAATGGCGGTGGGAAAGGCTGGCATGGGCGAGCATGTCTCTTAGTATCTTACGCATTATTCTTAACCCTACATTTATCGTTAAATTTGGAGATATTTTAACGTTGTATCATGGTAAATTCATCACACATCTCCCCACCTGAGAACATGCACTACGGCAAGTTCCAAAACCAGTGATACACATAGATAAAATTACTCCTCACGCCTGCCACTACTCTAATCTTGATCACAGGGGTGCCGACTGAGGAAATCTGCACCGACATTCAATGACCCTGGGATGTATTTGATAATAAACTGATAAGGTTGCAGTAATAAAGACCACCTCAACAATCTTGCGTTTTCATGCTTATCCTGAGATAAGAATACCAGCTAAGTCCTGTGTCAAATCAGGCAATTTGAGAATAGGCTTGCTAGTGAGTTTATCCTTTAACTCTTGAAAAGCTAATTCACATTGCGCAGTCCAAACAATTTTATCTGGAAGTCCCTTGCGAGTCAGATCAGTCAGAGGAGCACAAATAGAGTTGAAATTTTTGATATATTTTTGGTAAAATCCACATAACGACACATCCTTTTTTGTTTGTGGTCTAGGTGCTCTCTACAGTTTTTCCAAGTTCTTGGGGTCAGGGGTCATGTTACCCTGATATACAGTGTGTCCCAAGAATTCCAACTCTTTGCATCCAATACAACATTTTGTTGGCCTAGCAGTTAAGTTCGCCCCGCTAAGCCTATCAAATAAAATTTTCAGAGAGTTAATGTGTTCTTCAAATGTCTCTATGGCGACGAGAATATCATCCATGAAATTCGTGATACATGGGTTATTCAAGGGATCCAACAATTTGCGCATCATCCTTGAAAATACACTCGGAGCATTTTTCAATCCGAATGGTAGCATATTGAATTCATAATGTACTTCCGAGGTGCTAAACGCTAAATAAGGTCTCACTTCAGGCTTCACTGGAATCTGGTAATAGCCTTTACTAAGATCCACCTTTGAAAAGTATTTTGCCTTGTTTAATCTGGCAAATAACTGTTTTGTGTCTGGTAATGGATCCACTTGTCCTTCTGTGACAGCATTCAGTTTCCTGTAATCTATGCACAGTCTGTGTTCCCCAGACGGTTTTCTCAACAAAACTACACTGGAGCTAAAAGATGATTCACTGTGTGAAATAATCCCCTCCTTCAACAAATATTCTATTTCTTCTTTCAATGCCTTCTCCTTCGCGAACGGAAGAGAATAGGCTCTCATACAGATTGGGTTTGAGTCTACCAGTTTCATGTCATACTGTAGCAAATTTGTATGTCCTGGTTTATCTGTTAATACATCTGTATGTTCCTCTAGAACCTGTTGAACTCTCTCCCTCTGATTTTTAGTCAGGTGCTTACTGACTTTTACTTGTGCCGCTGTTTCACAAGGATGTAATGGGTATTCGTGTGAGGTGAGTGGTTCCTTTTGCATTTGAGTTGCGATAGCCAAGGTCAGTAAGAGGGTGCTTTCCTGGAGTGGTCTGTCCAGATACTTCTTTAACAGGTTTACATGATAAACTTTCTCCTGCCCCTTTTTGTCAATTTTATAGTTAGTTCTAGACACCTTCTCTAGAACCGTATATGGACCTTGCCATCCAATTTGTATTTTATTCTGGCTGCCGGGTAGTAGAAGAAGCACCTTCCCTCCCACAGCTAATTCTCGGTCCTTTGCCTTCCTATTAAAATATGCTGCATGTTTCTTCCTGGCTTGCCTCAAATTACCATTTGCCAGTTTCCATCCAGCTTTCAGACGAGTGGTCAGTTCGTTCACATATTGATAAGATGAGGTAACAGTCTCTTCTGCCTTCTCATCTGTCCAGGTCCTTAATAAAGCTACATCTGGACTTTTAAATTTTCATACTTATTTTTCATGGCACCCGTCGGGTCCCTTCCATTGGAAGCTTTATAACGAGGACTTTTCTTCCTAGAATCATCACTCACAAATCGACCACTACCAATTTTTTTCTTGGGTTTATCTTCCCACTTTAGATTGCTTATGAGAGATCTTCGCTCTCTTTTAGTTTCCTCCAGTTGATATAAGGTTGACCGAGGGATTGTCAGCTTATTCTGGGGTAAATTTCCTCTTTGTACCCGTCGCATAGTGGCCATGTTAATCCATTCAAGTGAAGACTGGGTATGAAAAGGGGCTCCCATTCCACTTTGTCTACCTGAGTATAATTATTTTTCCTCCCAGGCCTAAGTTTGCCTCGTGGCGTTTCTAGGTCCTGCACATATTTTCCCTTTGTGGGTGTTCCCTCATGAAAGACGCCACATGCTTCTACAAAGTTTTCAATATCGACATTTACGTCGGGCCAATAGTATTTTCGAGCAACTTTTTGGCAGATGGTACCTACTTTCTCATGGTCACCATCTTTTCCAACATGTAAGCTCCTTATTAAATTTGCCCTATATACCTTAAGAAGAAGAACCAACTGTCCGTGACCAGTGGATCTAGTTCCTGTCTTCCTGTATAACAATCTGTCCTTCATAAAATATTCTCCTTTGCTTGGAAGTGTGTGGCATTTGGGCAATTTTTTAAAACATGGCTTGAGTGTCCTATCCTCAGCCTGCGCCTTCCTCATCTCCTCCGGATGAGCATTTATAGGTTCACCTTCTTCTTCCTTTTTCTGTGACCTGGTCTGCACTGTCGCCATGATCACAGGTCTCTCGGGATTCCCCAAGAAGACGTACCTACACCCCAATATCAGAGGGTAGATTGGTTCATCTATCACTGCTGCTCTGATTTCTCCTTCCACATAGCGAGTTTTCACCGTTATCCTTGCGATGGGAAGTGTCATGAGTGGTATGTCCTTAGTCGCCCCTTGTATTTCCACTGTTTCTGTGGTATACTGACTTGGGTCCACTAGGCTAGACTTCACAACTGAATCATAATCCAAACCTGTATCATAAAGGCACCTTATGGTGACCCCATTACAAATAACATCCTCACAAACTGGGGGGTGATAAGGTTCCTGCTGTCCATTAGGATTAACCTTTAATCTCTGAGTCCCCGACTTCATTGCAGCAATGTTTGAAGGTTTCCTTCTACAAAATTCGGTGTTATGGTTGTCTTTCTTACACCATTTGCACCATCTTTTTCCTTGGTTTAACGGTTTTCTTTCATTATATTTTTGGTCATTGAACTGTGAGTTTCTGTCACGATAGTCATTTCTTGGCCTATCAAAGTTTGTCCTGCCTTTATTACCCTGTTCTCGGTTATCAAATTTATTAAATTGCTGTGGAGCTTTAAAATTTTATATGTGCTTCTTTTTAGTGCCACTTACCTCTGCCTGGGCTGCCTGATACCTCTCAGCGACATTTAAAACCTCCCCCAACCTCTCTGCACCTTGTTCCATGAGAAATTTTCTCAAGTCTGGAGCCATGGACTCTCTTAATTGCTCCATCATGATCATTTCTTTAAGATCTTGGGTCTTCCCCAGAGCAGTCCATTTCTCCAAATAGGTTTCCAGTCTGGCAGAGAATTGGTGGTATGTCTCCCCAGACAACAGTTTGGCATTTTTAAATTTCTTACGGTAAAATTCACCATTTTTTTGGTATCTTAATAACAAAGCCTGCTTTAGCATGTCATAATTGTCTTGGTCTTCTCTGTTCATTTTTGCGAAGACTTCATAAGAAGTACCTCTCAGTCCCTGTGATAACTTTAAACTCCACCTCTCTCTCTCTAACCCATATGTAGTAGCTAATAACTCAAAACGACTGAGGTACCCCTCGATGTCATCGTCTTTCTCAACAAAATGGTCTAAGTGAAACCCCATAGCTGAGTTTGAGACTCCCTGACTGGGCGTAGCATCTGAGGCAAAAGGACTGGCACCATTTTCAGGAGCATGGCCTTGTAATTCCAGCTCCCTTAGTCGTAATTCATGCTCCCTTTGTAACCTTCTATCTTCTGCCTCCCTTTCGGCAGTCAATCTTTTTTCTTCTGCTTCCCTTTGCTGTCGTTTTTCTTCTGCCTCAATCTGCAGCCTCCTCTCTTCAGCTAACCTCCTATCTTCCCTTTCCATATACTTATCACATTCAGCAGTTACATACTTAATTAAAACCTGACCATCCATTTCCATTTCCTTCGCCATTAGCACAGCAGCTGATCTGAACTTTGCCAGCTCAGCCATCACACAAAATAACAATGACCCAGGTAAATCTAATTACTTAATGCCAGGTAATTATAATTATCAAATGACAGGTAATTCTAATCAATAAATAGGCCAATGTAATTCTAATTAATTAATTAATTAATTAATTAACTAACTGGCTGTGAAGATTCACCAACTTTGATTTTCCATTTTTATATTTTAAGGGACCCTTTTAAATTTTCACAATTTGTCCCCACTAGTTTAGTTCTCCCACCAGGAGATTCTAATATTTATGATTATCTAATTATCACTGGACAAGACCCCAATATTGTAGTGGATTTGATGGTATTGTATGATGGTGATATTACCTAGTGTAATGAATGAGGTCAGCTGTGAAGGCTCGTTAAAAGTCTGAGATAAATGTTGATGCGAATTACAGATAGGCACCAAAGGTATGTTATAAGTCTAGTTAATATTAATTATATTAGATTGTCCCAGGAGACTATTACTGAATGTACTGTTGGGGTGGTATCATCACGCCCAGTCTATGACTACCAAACATTGTCCATTGACTTATGGGATGAATACATGGTTTATTTTCCCACAATGGTATGTCTTTATTTGATGGTAAATTAGTTGATAAATTCGTTGGTAAATCAGTTGATAAATCAGTTGGTGAACTTCCAGCAGGCCAGATCTCACTTATCTCGACTGCGTCGATCTTGTACAGGAGTCTGGTGGCCCCTCCTCTCCGTGCTGGGGGATAATATACGGCTACTCTGACACAATGTTAGACTGCACTGGTCCACGCTTGTGTATTACAACAGCATTCGGCACCTCTTCGGTGGCAAGCAGAAACTCGCATTTCAGAATTCAGAATTGAGAACACAGTTAAATGCTAGCAAAACTCAGCTGAGCTGCTGTGTATCTGATGGCGTCCCACTAAAATTATGTATTATCCTCTGGAAACAACACCACAGGTACTACACCACTGTGTCTCTGGACAGTCTTGTAACGAATGGCAAAATTGCGTTATTACTCGCTCACCTGACCTCCTCTTCCCTCGTGAATCCACTTAAGACACATGCCTGACTACACGACGGTTATCGTTTGGGTATTTGTTTTATGACTGTGACGAGATGGAAAATTAGATGGTGTTGAGTAGATAGTAGATCCTGTAAAAGTGTGCTGGACTACCGAAGATACCACAGTCTCAGAAATGAGCACTGGTGTAAGAATGGCACAAGATGTAGTCAGACTGTTAAGAACTCTTGTCCAGATGGTAAAGATCAGATCAAGAGTCTACCTCGCATCTCGTACGACTACCCTATGTTCTAAAGTAATTCCACTAAAACAATTTTCACACAATAAACAAAATAGAATTAACTTCACAAAGTCAAAAAGTACAATTAACAATTAATCAATTTATTTATACTTATTTTCTTCTCTTCTTTCTTCTTGGAAAAAATTTGAATTTACACCACAAAAAGTTTCTGAGTTATTCTGTCTATCTCACTGACGAATGTTCACAAAATGTCTTTTCATCGTGTGATTATTCTTCTGAATACTCGTTGTGTTTAACCGTTTGTGATTGTATCACTTATCTTTTGGTAAGTCCTGGAATGATGAGCAGCAATGCCCCAACAAGTAAATGTTACAAACCACTTCAGAGTCTTTACTGAACTGCCAGTGCAACTGAACTGCCAATGCAATATGGAGGACAGCAAATAGGAATGGTCCTGAATGTAATGTTCCTTGTCACTATGCAGGATAACATTGATGAATCTCACTTCCAGATTTGACTTCTACAATATGAAACCCTCTGGATGTCAGAATAAACTAGCAAGACAATCACGGTAGGCTGCCACTAGACACAAATGGAATGACGTCTATGTAATAGTGAGTTGGTCAGTCAGAAATCCGCTTTCATAAATTTGCATAAGCGAAGTTAACGGACTATTAAGCTTAAATAAAAGGACGATAAATCTATGACTTATTGATTTGTAAGCTAAGGGCGATAATCTAATATAGACATTAACAGTAATGTTATTACGTCCCTTGAGAAAAATTCGTGTTTTTATTTTGGAATTTCTGAGTTGACTAGATGAGCGGATTTACGCTTGCACGGGATATTTGTATTTAGAGTGAACTGTTTGTTCGGGAAATAGGTATCGTTGGACATTGTTTTACAAAATATAGTCAGTCAGATTTTAAACGCGCTAGCGTTAGGAAGCAAGTTTGCTTGTGTTAAAGTTTTGAAGTTGCAGGCGCAATTTTGGGGTATCGTCAGACAATACGCCCAAGTCAGTGGGTAGCTTCTGTGATGACAGAAAAGTAATAAACTATTGTCTAGCTCCTGAATCGTTTATACGCCACATTTGTAGATGGCAGTTAATATTATATTTATTTATGTGGACAAGATTGATAGGGTTGTCAGTACGACAGAAAATGTGTAGATTTTCAAGTCAACCACGTATGTTGGTCTCGCCAATAATTGATAGACTATGTAATACAAGTGAAGAACAATTAACAGTAGCTAGTCAGGAGAACTAGGAAACAGTAGACCAGTGTCAGCCTAAAGAGTAGGAAATAATGGACCTTTTGGCTAAAATCATCACCCCTGGCGGTTAGGCCTGTCTTACCAAGATACAACAAGCATAGCATAGAATTAATAAGAGACAAGAGTCAGAAGAATTGAATCAAAAATGTTTAAGAGACAAATGATTTCACATACCGGTACATGAATTTAGAAGGCAGATAAATCTCGACAGCAGTAGTCGCTTTCCCACCGTGAACGCCCTAACATCTAGAGACGGTTAGGAAATACTGAGGCAGTAAGGAAGAATGAGAGAGAAGACACTGAGATAATAATAGATGAAACTGTTGCCGCACAAGTCTGCCAACCTGAGTCTGAAGATTGTCCACATCATTTATCACATTCTTTGCTTGAATTATGCAAAGTAAAGTGTGAACTTTCGATATATTGCTGTGGTGGGTGGATATTAATAAATTATATATTATGTGTAGCAGGAGTGAAGTCAGCTACGCAAGCCCCTGAGGACATATAATTCTGAATATAATGTCTTGCTTCCACCAATGACCCCAACCTGCTATGTATATTTTTCCAATTATATGTACTGATGTATGGATGTTGTGTAGCTAGATGTCTAGGGTATATGCAAAGTATGTGAATAAACTAACAACAACCACACTTTAAAGTTAATTAACAAGTAATTAAACAACTCACTATTGAATTTTGGTCTGATAACTTTTTTTACAATGTATTAAGTATAAGTGATTTGATTCAAAGGAAATTAAACGTCAAAGATTAATTAAATATATTTACACAAATACATGTTTAACTAATAGAGTCTATTATATCTTGATCTTGAAGCTTATATGACTGGAATTGTTCTTAGTGTAGTACTTTCCTCTAAGAATAAGCACATATTTGAGGGATCAACAATGTCATCATTATATTTAGGAATCTGTTTAATATAATATTCGTGGAGGATCAGTCAGTGAACTAACAAGGCCCCTATAACACAGGGCTTATCTCGGATAGTAGTCGAAAATTCTGCGATGTCCTGCACATGAATCTGCACTCTCACAGCAAGGTACAACTTATGGATGTTTGATTCTGTAAGGCACTCAGATATATGGCCTCACCCTGGTACTTTTCTCGAACATACACGTGACGGGCACACTTCAGGTTCTTACAGAAACCCTGAAAGAAGAGGATTCATTTCCCTCAAAATACTAGCCTGACCTATCTCCCTTCTTAACAATGTTATACATATCAACAGATCCTAATCAGAAATTGGTACATACATAATTATTTTTCCCATCTTATAAAGTGCTTTATTCATCATCACGTATCTCAACCATATGTTTTACACCTTCCTAGTCATAATACAATATTAAAATTACGTAAATACATTCAGGTAATAACCTGTAATATATAAAGATGTCCAGCGATTTGCTGGTTGTAACTCAAAACATTATTCAGTAATCTCTTTCCCCTTTTTTTAATTTCTTGTCTCCCAACGTTTTAGTAAAACTGTAAGGATTTTATTAAGTTCTTTCCCCATTATTAATCTTATTTTATCCTAAAGTACAAGTAAAGCTGTAGGGCTTTTACATGAAGCTATAAGATTATTTAACCACCTTTAATGATTTTACATAACATGTTGAAGTGGCGCTTGTATGACTGGGACTCTACCCTTCAAATATTCATACATAATCAATAATGCAAACACATTTTCCATTACAATAATAATTATATGAATGTTGCTTCTTACCGTAATATTGAAATATCTCACTATGTAAGTTAAACACAGGCCATTAATGGTCACAAAGATCGCCTGATGAAATCAGAACTGCGAAGGCATATGAGAACAATTGTTCTGAATTTTCTATAACTTTACACGTGGAATTATAAGTTTAAAGTGGCGAGGAACGCTGGTGTCTCTGTGTATTTATTCCTACTTCTTAGTTATTCTAAGCACCCAATCCGGTTTCAGCTGCTCCTTCGCGTCTTTTTCAAAAAGTTAACCTAATATTTTTCAAATCAGGAGACACCCCTTGCTTTCCCCTCAATATGGCCAGCATCAGTAAAGATGCCCTATATACGTCTATATATGGTTTCATTTTACAATATTGCTCTTATTCTCTAAGTCATTTTAATACAGAAAGATAATATTTACTTCGTCTACCGTCTGTCCTCTGATACACAAGATTTCACACCTCTGTCTATTATTTTTACCATTTTCGTTTTTCCTCTATATTTATGCAAATAATATATCTTTCTTTCTACCGTAAGATAAGTTATTAGACTAAAGAATATGATATGTCTAACAACAATTATTATCATTTTAATCGTCCCTTATTCTTTAATTTTATCTATCGTTCGATTTGGACAGTTAGTTTCAGTTTCGAAATGCAGACGATAGTTTAAAAAGAACTCCTTACCATTCCCCGCCCCCCCCCTTTCCCCCCCCCCCTCCCCCCCCCCCCCCCCCCCCCCTTCTCACTTTTTCTACGAAAACCACAACAAGACGGTAACACACGTTCAAATTTTTGACCCAATATGCAAATATTTCTAGCCCCTATCGTACGTTTTGGGTAGGGCGTGCAAGTCTGTGACGTCACATTGGCATTAATTCTTACTATCGTTTTTGGTATGTTAACCCTTGTAAGATCGAGTTATAAAATCTAATATTTCTGGTGGGGTTATATTTTTATACATATTTCTTTTTGGAGGTAGTTAGATAGCTTTGCTTTTCAGGACAGCCAGGACACTAATATAACATTTTCCACAGATATTTCCACTAATATTTCCTACAGGTGGTGCCATCATGCAGCAGTAGCAGCCTATTTTGGGTGTAGACCCTAATATGGCCGTTATCCAACAGATAGTCAGGACTCTGGCTACTATGGATGGCAACGCAAAGTTCCAAAATATCAGGAATATTATAAGGCCTTACACAGGTAATCCCAGGTTAAGTAGACAATGGTTGTTAGATATTCAGAGGTATTGTTCTTCCATCAATGCCGAGAAGGGAGATTTCAAAAAAAGTTGCATACCTTTCAGCAGATGGACTGGTTACGGACTTCATTAGAAGGAGGATGGAAGCCTTCCCTAATGAGACATGGGAAGAGTTTAAAAAGGAGCTCATCAGGAGTTATTCGGAAATTATCGACAGATCATATGAGTGGACGCTTCTTCGTCCGATACGACAACAGCCACAGGAGTCGACACAAATGTTCAGTGACAGGTTGTTGAACCTGGCAGAGAAAGCCTTCCTGGGGCAGGACATAAACCAACAGGAGGTGGAAAAACATCTTATGGGAAAATTTATTGACGGTCTAAACAGTACTCCTATGAAGTTACACCTACTCCGAATAGACCAGCAAAGAGTAAGAGAGGCTATTTCATTAGCCCTAGTGGAGGAGAATGTGAGGAGAAGGTTAGACCTCAGGTTAGGTAGAACAGTGGCACACGAAGAGCGGAAAGAAGAACCAATGGAGATAGGACAGTGCCAGCAAAGAGCAATATCGAGACAAGGAAGAGGAACACAAACATATAATATGCCAAGATATGAGGAACATAGGGCACCTGTGTGTTTCCTGTGTAACAAGTCAGGTCATAAGTCCTACACGTGTAAGTACAGGCAACAAGAGCCACGTTAGCCAGCGAGACGTGTTGAGACCTTCAATAATACACACAGTAGACACACAGTCGCCAGGTTGGGTGACTGCGCAGAATACACCCGTACTCATAACACTCACAGACATAACCCGGGCACCTACGGGAAGATCCGACACGCAAGGACAAGACAGACCTGCTCACTGAGAGAGGCCGATGTGAGTAAGGTGAATGGAAGGTCTCAGCAACATGAGGACTGTACACAATGGAACAGCGGAAACATATACAACACTGGCAATACGGTTAGTGCGTTAAGACACTGGAATAGTCTTAATAGAAGGAAGGACAGAATAGCGGTGCGAAATGGCACTATGGAAAGAAAGATAGCAAAGAGGCAACTACAACAAAGACAACCAGATTGCTGGAGTTGGAAAAATGAAAACGAAAGGAGACGTGACAAAGGAAATACATCAACAAAAGAGCACAAGTGCATGATAAGAAAGAGAAAGGACATTGTGATACAGCAAGTGGAAGACAACCACATGTGCACAGTGTGACCGCATGGCCTTTCACGCTAGCGTTATCCCTACTACTTCCACGCTAAGCATTTATACTTGCTATAATATGCTAAATATAAGAATGACAGACCTCAAAAGCAAATAAGACGTTTTTACACAAAACGCAGTATCATTCAAAGTTCAGTTGGCAGTCACTGCTCTGAGAAGGCAAACGTAGGTCAGTCCCAGATAATAATAATGAATGGGTTTTATGCGCGGAAAGTGGGAAATGAATGTTTGTGTGATCTGGTTTTTTTTTTAAATCCAATTGTTAAGTTGGAAAAGATCACACATGTGAAAAAAGTCGAAATAACAGAAAGTCGTGTGCAAAATGTCGAAAACAGAGAGACGTGTGCAGAAATTGTAACGTGTGGAAATAAGAATGGGACGTGTGGAATAAGGCGGGGGAAAAACAGGAACAGTATTCTTCTTCTTCCTCGTTCGTCCTGAAAAGGACGTTGGTTGCGTTGTGTCTGTTTACGCCGGAGCTGTGATATCTGCACCTTTCGGTCGACACATCTTACTTCAGCACGGCATTTTTGGGGACCAGGTGTGCCTTCCCTCTGCGATCCCTACTCTCTCAGTCAGACTGTAGTGATGCAGCCTGTTTCCAGGACCACCACGTGGAGGTGGAGTAATGTCTTGGTCAGTTCTGGTTCGCTGACCCTGATGCAAGCAGTCAAGCTATGGGTCGCTGACTGCATTCTCTATTGTTGCATCTTTGGGTCTCAGGAACAGTATAAAAAGGAGAGATGTGGGCGATAAGGATGATTTCAGGATTTATGATTCCAAGGATTCCATGATTTTAGATTAGATGATTTTTTTTTTAGATTGCGTTAGGTGAACTTCGTCTTTGAGGATATCAAGACAAGTTTTTTTTTAGTAGACAAGTGTGTATATTATTCAGTTGGATTATATATTTTTCATTTTGGATAAACAACCATCATTTTGTGAAATTTACAGTGTTTGTCTAATGACATCAATAAACTTTAATATAATTTTCTCCTGAATTGCTATTTGTGGAAATTTATAGTAATTTCTTTTGGATATACGTTGTTGTGCTGAAACTGTTTTGCTTATCACCAAACTTAAAGGGAAGAACAAACCTGGAAAGAAGAAGAAAAATGAGTAAAGGTCAAGTATTACCATCTCTGGCGAACGGCCAGTTAACACTTGAACCACAATAACATATGAAGGATTAACTCTAATTGAATATAACAATCAATATAACTAATTGATGCCGTAACCTGCCCTGCAACATAACATACTAATTGGCGCCGTGACCTGCGCACAAGTAACTGCCCTGCCACAACAGGTCAGGAAAAGCACATGAGAAATATAATTATCAACCAGACAATAGACAATGGGCCAGAGTACACCATCGTGGAAGTTGGGCTGACAAGGAAAGCCGGTAACAACAAGCATGTCAAGACTACGGAAATAGGAAGATGAATTGAGACAGCTCAGTTGTAGACAGGAACAGACATAAAACGCAGGAGAGGAGAAACATCTGTACAGAATGCGGAATCGAGAAATGGAAATTGAACAAATATCAGCATAAGCAGGGATACCAGACGACATGCAATAACAGTGAGAGGACACTCCCAAGTTTCAACAGCAACCATGGATCAGGACATTGGGATAGCCTGAAAAGAGAAGAACTAAATAGCTGTGAGTAATTTTGTGGGATAAATTAGGAAAGGAAAGACATTAGACATAAACAACATCAACATAGGAAACCAACAGAGGTGTCTGATCAGAACTGAGAATGGTTGGAGGATGGACGTTGATCAAGTAGGATCATGGCGAAACATCAAGAACAGATGGTATCAACGAAATTTTACAGAACAACATGAAAGTCATAACAATAGACCGTGGAACATTCAGGAGGGGACAACAATCAAGAAACAGGAAAACATACAGAGAGGAATGGTCAGTGTTGCAACGCAAACAGAAACAAAGAAGGACATCGGCACACATACAGAAGTTTACAAGTCGGAATCACTTCTGAAAAGGAGCAAACAAGAACTAAAAAGGACACAGAATGTTAGAGACATGAAGAGTAGACAGACAAATTGTTCACAGTTGCCAAAAAAGAGCGTTGTACATCAACAGACAGGCGATGGGTACATACATGATCAGGTACGTACACGCAAGATGGAGATAACATCGCAGCGTAAGGACAACAATAGGAGAAAGAATAAGAGTAAAGATCAGTTACGGACACCACCGCAAGAGGGGACTCAAACAACCCCACAAGACAGTGAATGGAATGTCAACCGGAGAGGAGACAACTGGATAGCAGCACCGAGCCAGAGTGAAGAGGACGTGACAGACAATGCTTCCAGCGACAACTATGGACACACAATCAGATTGTTACTAGGGCAGGAATGCATGAAAAACCCTGGATAAAACCCAGTCGGTTAACCCCATCTCCCCCCCCCCCCCTCCCCCCCCCCCAAAAAACACACACACACACACAAACATATACCAAGAATAAGGGGAGATAACAAGCCGTGGAAGTCAGATAGGGAATGAGATAGAGGCAGACGCACCTTACAAGCATACTCGAGCAGTGGAGCAAAGACGAAATAGATTAGAGAGGAAGACAGGATAGAGATATTGCAGGATGCACAAGATAATACACAGGGTAATGATATCCCAGAGGAGATAAGAAGATTGAGAACCGAGAGGGATAACTCGAAGAGTGCGGCAGATATGCCAATGATGGAACGTAGACAAAGATTACAAGATAGAGAAGACAGGTTAAGGGAACAGGAGCAGGAGAGAAATGCAGAGCAACAAAATATCAGAAGAGAACCTCAGGACTTGGAAGAAACGTCGGCAAAAGATTCAGATACGCAGGAAAAGAACGAACGAACGAACGAACTTTATATTCAAAGAGTAAGAATTGGGCACGCAGACCCGTCTGACATTCTGTCCTTCCTTTCTCTCACCTTTCATACTGAATTCATTTTTTCTCACATGCATTTTACATATCAATTTCAAGGAATTCAACGTCGTAAAGTAATATAAAATAGCACACTCATATTGAAATTAACTATATACGTATAAGCATGACATAAAATATGTTGAAAGGTACAAACATCGTCATTAGAACCTACAGTTGACATTATAAGAAAAGATAATCCGATTAGGGGGGCATGTAATCAGAACTCATAAAGTATTTGAAAAGTCTTCCTCTTTGTTCATCCACTTTTCCAACTCTTCAAATTTTCTATCGAGATATGCGCAAAGTGCAATTATCTCTTTCTCTCTTCTACCACTATTTCGTGTCTTATTCTTTCTCTTTGGTCTCACATCTGTTCTATATTTCTCAACTTTGCGAGACGCCTCTCATAATCTGACGAATCCCCTGATGCCGTGTGACGTCTCTTCTTCCCACGTATAATCTCTTTCTCCATTCTAGTCTCTGACAACTGCCTAACTCAGTGTGTAGATCTATATAAAAATCTCCGAATAATGCCCTTAACAAATAGACACGAAACAAATAGAAGTAGAGATTTAAGAGATTACGGATCCAAGAGTCGAGAGAAGAGAGTACAGAAAGTTAACAGTGGAGTGAAAGAGAGGAAGAAAATGATCAAAGCGCAGAGGAGATGAAGAAAGAAATAAAAGCCGTCCTGAGAAGAACTAAACCTCACATCATTGTACTAAAGGAGGTGCAACAAATTCTGGAGGGAAAGTTTGATATAGATTTATCAGAAAGAAAAGAAGAAATTCACAAGCTTGTCGTGGATGAAATAGAGGAGATGGCAGAGATAATTGAAGATAGATAATAGAAGGTTCCTGAGAGAACGAATATGAAAATGACAAGTCATGGGAATGTGGAAGAGAGTAAATTGACGTTCCAGAGGGAACGAATATATAATGGAGAAACAAAGGGAAAATTAAAAATGAGATGAGATTGGGAGTTCTGGAGAGAACAAATAAAGTATAAGTGACAATCAGGAGTTATATGAGGAATAAGTACAATAAGGAGTTATATGAGAATTAAGTGATAATAAGAAGAAATGAGATGAGACATTGAAGATAGAGAGTGTAGAAGACAGGTTCCAGAGAAGGGAACGTACGTGTAGTACATAATAGTGAAAGATAAACCAAGTATATGAGATGGGGACAATAGAGACGAATAAAAGAGGAAGACATGGGAGATGGTTTTAAAGGGGAACTGAAACTAAGAAGGAGCATAAGCATACACATTTTGGAATGGACGGTGGAGAAAGTGACTGATGAGAGAATTTGAGAAGTCACAGAGAAGTGGCGAACATAAGAAGTTGAGAGAAAATAGAGATAGGTAAGATAGAATTCCGGAATTTATAAAGTATTTCAAGTAGGTACCGCGGCTCAGGGTCAGTAAGATAGAGGGATTCGAGGGGTCAGCTAATATGATGGTTGAATGTGCCACGACTATAAATTTTGTAAATAACCCAGTAACAGGCAGTTATAGGGAGAAAGGAGAGTGAACGGAGAATGTATGCTGATGACACTAAATAAGGGTTTCTGGAGACAAAATCAGGGAGAAGATAAAAGAATGTAAAGTTAGTTAAAATGATTGTTCGGTATGAGAAGATACAGGAGTTATTGAAAGTGATTGTTTCTGAATCTTGGATGAAATAGTTTTTTGTTCTTTTTTAATTAGAGGATATATTTAAGTGGAATAACTATGTTAAAAAGGTGTATAATATTTGTGTAATGGAAATATATATGGATGTCCTTGTAAAATTGAAATGTTGGTTCATGTAGCATGATGACCAGAAATAATATATTGGTTTGCATTGTGCAAGACTTGAGTTAATGATAAACAGTATAATTTATATTTTTAGTAGTTTATATTTATTCTTACAATGGGAAACGTACCTTTTTGACAAATGTCAAATTTGTAATACAGCTGAGTAAGACTGAGAGACTAGGTAGACAGACAAGGTAGCAAATAGACTGAAGATGGACTAAAGATAGACGTAGTGGAAGTTAAGATAGGGTTATTGTTAGAAAAAGGGAAAGATTTTATCTCTAAGAGAAACTTTTCTTTACAGGTGGGGAGAATAATGAAATAGTGAGTTGGTCAGTCAGCAATCCGGATTCATCAAATTTGCATAAGCGAGGTTAACGGACTATTAAACTTAAATGAAAGGGTGGTAAATCTATGTCATATTGATTTGTTAGCTAAGGGCGATAATCTAAAATAGACAATAACAGTGGTGTTTTACGTCCCTTGAGAAAAACTTGTGTTTTTAGATTGGAATTTCTGAGTTGATTAGTTGAGCGAATTTAGGCTTGCACGGGATATTTGTATTTAGAGTGAACTGTTTGTTCGGGAAATAGGTATCGTTGGAAATTGTTTTACAAAATATAGTCAGTCAGATTTTAAATGCGCTAGCGTTAGGAAGCAAGTTTGCTTGTGTTAAAGTTTTGAAGTGACAAGCGCAATTTTGAGGTTTTGTCGGACAATAAGCCCAAGTCAGTGGGTAGCTTCTGTGATGACAGAAAAGTAAAAAAAACTATTATTTAGCCCCTGAATCGTTTATACGCCACATTTATAGATGACAGTTCATATTATATTTATTTCTGTGGACAAGATTGACAAGGTTGCCAGTACGACAGAAAATGTGTAGATTTTCAAGTCAACCATGTACATATGTTGGTCTCGCCAATAATTGATAGACTATGTAATACAAGAGAAGAACAATAGACAGTAGCTAGTCAGGAGAACTTGAAAACAGTAGAACAGTGTCAGCCTAACGAGTAAGAAAAAATAGTCCTTTTTGGCTAACATCATCACCTCTGGCAGTGAGGCCAGTCTTACCAAGATACGCCAAGCAGAGCATAAAAGATATATGGGACAGGAGTCCGAAGAATTCAATCAAAAATGTTTGCGAGACAATTCTTCTTCTTCTTCTTCTTCTTCCTCGTTCGTCCTGAAAAGGACGTTGGTTGCGTTGTGTCTGTTTACGCCAGAGCTGCGATATCTGCGCCTTTCGGCCGACACGCCCGACTTCAGCACGGCATTTTTGGGACCGGGTTTGCCTTCCCTCTTCGATCCCTACTCTCTCAGTCAGACTGCAGTGATGCAGCCTGTTTCCAGGACCACCACGGGGAGGAGGAGTAGGGTCTTGGTCAACTCTGGTTCGCTGACCCTGACGCAAGCAGTCAAGCCATGGGTCGCTGACTGCATTCTCTATTGCTGCATCTTTGGGTCCCTGCGCGACAATTGAATTTCACATACATGAAGAATTTAGAAGGGAGATAAATCTCGACAGCAGTAGTCGTTTTCCCATCGTGAACTCCCTATCATCTAGAGACAACTAGGAAATACTGAGGCAGTAAGGAAGTATGAGAGAGAAGACATTGAGATAATAATTGATTTGAAATTGTGCTGTTCAAGGTTGGCCAACCTAAAGGGAAGGTTGGACCCATTATTTTACACCTTCCACGTTATATGTCAATAAACGTCGTCGTATTTTATACAGCTGTCGGAGTCAAGTCACTCATCTATTGTTGGTATCATTCGGCAACTGTCTACGTGAACTGTTGTTGTATTGCATCAAGTAAGAAATTACTTTTACACCATCAATCAAAACTTACTTTCTGTTAGGGTAGTGATGCGAACCACTATACATCATCAATAATCATCATCGTCATCATCATGCCGGGCCACATCTGCGACTCTTTCTGTCCCCTTCAGTCAGCTGAGTAAACTGATTTGGTTCGTGTGTGTCGATGTCAAATTTGCCGCTGTTTATATAGGCGTAGTGTGATCGACCAATAGGGCACATATGTCATTCAGAACTTGGTCAAAATGTTCTAGTCTCTTGTGAGCAGATTTTTGCAGTTTGTGTTATTTCAATTACACAAATCTTCTCCTTCCACTTCAACTATAATCACTGTCACTTTCCTACATATCTCCTTTTATCCACCTGATTGATGGCATTCATTAGATACAAGTTTCATCTCATCTTGAGCTGATGTCGATTTTATGAGAATTCTCAAAGTGAACAGAACACGATTTTCCCAACAATGTTACACGCATAATTGCAGTTATAACAGTCTTTCTAACATTCAATACAATTCCTTCGATGTCCACACTTGCCTTACATCTGCCTCGAACTAATGGTTTTGTAGAAATATGCTGTATTACTCTAATTCTAACATTAGACTAGCACAGATTCTGATAGCTTGTTTCGCCATTGTGAAATTACCATAAGTCGGCTGCCAGAAATAGCACGTTTCTGATTTGTTGGTTCTGGTTCGCTTTCCAACAATTGCTCACGGCTTTCTTTCAACTATGTCGCATCAACCGAGCATTCAAATGATTAGATGAATCGAGAAATGCCAACGGCTGATGGTCACATTGCACTATAAAATGTCTCTCATATAGAAACGGTTGGAACTTCTGAATAGCCCATACCAATGCTAGACATTCTTTCTCTATGGTGGAGTAATTAATTTCCACCGAATTGACTTGCGGCTGGCATAAGCTACTGGAAAAAGTTCACCAGGCTGTGCCTGGGATTTCTGCTCCAATCCCTATGTTGCTTGCATCAGTTCTCAAAATGAACTCCTTGCTGATATCTGGTAATTTAAGAATCGGCTTACTTGTGAGTTTTTGCTTCAATTCAGAGTAAGCATTCTTATACGGTGCTGTCCATTGTACCTTTTCTGGTTGCCCGTTCTTCGTCAAGGTAGTCAGAGGTGCACACAATGTACTGAAGTTGGGGATATACTTCTGATAAAATCCACACAATGATACAAATGACCGTATCATTCTTGGTCTTAGGTCTAGGTGCCTTCTTCAACTTCCCTTCATTCCGGGGATCTGGAGACATACTTCCCCTGGAGATTGTGCGTCCTAAAAACTCCAACTCCTGACAACCAATTTGACTTTTTGTTGGACGAGCAGTCTGTCAGATAATTGGGTTCGCTCTCTTTTCCTCTCCGGCAGTATGGTTTATTTAGAGTCATTGATTGCACTTCAAAGAAGAGTTGGCCACTCGAAAAGCAGCGGCTAGGAGACTTTTTCAGGCCATAAATCGTGGATTCCTCAGCAAGAAAGAGGTTGGTAAGAAAACGAAGATGGCTGTATACCGCTCCACCTATGTCCCAGTCTTGACATATGGATGCGAGTCGTGGGCAATGACTACAACCCACAAAAGCCAGATCCAAACCTCAGAAATGAGGTATCTGAGGAAAGTGGTTGAAGTAACAAGAAGAGACATGGTCCGCAACCAGACGATCCGTCAAGGCATAAAATCCCATCCGCTGCAGACCCAAATAGAACAGTCCCAACTAAGATGGTTTGGCCATGTCTGCAGAATGGGAGAAGATCGGCTACCACGACAAGCATGGGAAACAAAGAGCCAGGGATCCAGACCTCCAGGACGACCCAGAGTCCGCTGGGAGGACAACATTAGACAATCTTTGAAGGACCGAGGACTAGAATGGAACCAGGCCAGGAAGAAGACAGCTGATAGAATGGTCTGGCGCTCTCTCTTCCAAACCTCTACACCTCACGGTAGAAGGGGAACGACTAAGTAAGTAAGTAAGATTGCACTTCTTCTCCGTAATAATTTGCCTTGTCTGTTTACATGACCGTCCCTGCTGAGAGAGTAGACAGGTGATGCAATATTTACCAACAGTCATGTTGGTAAAATTCTCGTGTACCAAACCTTGGCCGCACCGAATTAGCACGACGTACGCCCAGCAAGGTTATATAGCGCTGATGTGGCTATTGTGATTCACTAATTACTGTCGTGAAGAGTCACAGCCCAGATGGTTACACAAGCGTCGGTGTTTGCACAAGGACGGAGAGATAAATTACCCGTCTGCGGACATATTACAGACATACACCTGAAAGAGGCAATGTTGTAATAGCTTCCGGACAGAAGTATTGCAAGGACATTATTTGTGATAATGTAGGGAGTTGTAGTGCAATCATTACCGCGAATCGACGAATATAACAACTCCTTATACGGAATATGACCTTTTAAATAACATGCAGAATTTTCCTAAGATGAAAATAGACGCCATCAAATCACGCATGATTGCAACTATTGGCCGGCATTCGAGATGTAAACATAACCACATTTCATATTGGAGCCTAGTCTAATACTAAACCACAACAACGTGCGTTGGACGAAAGTTGCAATATAACCTGACACTTTAGGGGGTTGAAAGCACTGTGAAATTCAACTCGTCAAGAGACAAACTAGACCAGTCAGGGTAAATAACACTAGTCAACAAATTTTCAAAAGTTATTTGTACCAGAAATTAAATACACCATTTCTTATTGATTTTGACATGCTGATTTCAAATATCATAATGAAATTCACCAATTGGCTCTGGTTTTTTTTTTTTATGATGAATTTACATTACAGTAATACAAATAATGTATGCTTGTTTAATTCTCTGGGGTGAACAGCTAGTCTTTCTACTTTAGCATTATAAAAATTGTGGTTACATACTCAATTAATTGATATTTCAACTTAAAATGATAGAAAAAATGAAAACATTTTTTAAAGTTCACATATCATGTTTTAAAAAGGCACATTTGAACCCATTCCGTCATTATTCAGTCGCTGTTCGAGCTCTCTTTGCTTGCTTCTTGTAGTCAATCGATGAGGTGTCTCTTGTCACAGTCCAACAGTAATCAGCAAGCATTGAAGGGCTCCAATTGCCTTGATACCTTGTCTCCATAGCAGCAATGTCCTGGTGAAATCGTTCACCATGCTCATCACTGACCGCTCCACAGTTTGACGTAAAGAAATCCAGATGAGAATCCAGAAAATGAATTTTCAAAGACATGTTGCAGCCAAGACTCTTATACTTCAGAAGGAGATTTTCTACAATTTCATTGTAATTATCCGATCTGTTGTTTCCAAGAACATTGTCCCCCACTGACTTAAATGCTAGCCATGCTACTTTTTCCTTGCCATGCAACACGCAAAGAAACTCGTCATCATGAAGAAGTTTTCGAATTTGCGGACCAACAAATACTCCCTCTCTTATTTTAGCTTCACTCAGTCTTGGAAATTTTCTGATGAGGTATTTGAAAGCCTCATCTGTTTTCTCTATTGCCTTGACAAAGTTTTTCATGAGACCCAGCTTAATGTGCAAGGGTGGCAACAAAATCGTGCTGGTGTCGACAAGTGCTGGGCTCTCAACGTTCCTACTGCCAGGCTGCAATGACTGCCGGATTGGCCAATGTCTTCTGATGTAATGGTCACTTCGTGCACAGCTATCCCACTCACAGAGAAAGCAACAGTACTTGATGTATTGTGGTGAAGTGTGATGTTATAAATATTTATAGGGGACTTAGTGTACTGACTGAGATCAGCTGTGAAGGTATCTGTATCTAATAAGTGTAGTGTTTTACAGATAACCTTACTTGCTACCACATTTATACCTCAGTCAGAATTATTCTGGAATATTGTGATGACTACGTTGAATGTCTAGGGTTATGAAAATGATGAAGGGTAAGTCACAACAACAACAGACAGATAAACAATTTAATTTATTCCACAACACTTTACTACACTGTGACACTCACACACATATAACACTCTATAAGACTATCTTAAATGAGTCAAGTGTAAAGTTTAAAAATATATGTATTAATTCCTTTCAATAATAGATATCCTGATTCAACTACACAGTGAACCAGGAATCACAATCAAATGTAATCACAAGTTATATGTACACATTTTATAGAGATGATCTTTGTATTGACATATTTTATTATTATTATCCTATGTGTGTAAGTTGTGAAGTAGTACTATGAGGTAATACTGGCTTTTCCAAGCTTTGTTTCTGTTTGTCATCATGACTTCAAGTGTTTGTTTATGATGGAAATAGTATTGGGAAAAGTTCACAGTTCCTGTCATTTAAAACGATTTATTGTCCCTCTGTGTTTAATATAATGTAAATTTTAGAGGGGGCACATAATGTTGAGCTGCTCTGGCCACAGAATCTTATCTGCTGTGATGGCGGCAGGAAAAGGTCTCCTCTGCTCGATGGCTTCACTGTATTCTTGAGACCTCTCACTGGTCGCTATCTGGACCAAGGAGTATGCTGTCAGCCTCTGGATTCAGCAAAACTCAGACCAGGTGCTGCTTCAATAATTTAGGACCACGGTCCCCTGAAACAAGAAGGTTGTACCTCCTACTTCAGAACTAATTTATAATCTATTTCCACACTGTACACAATACATAACAAACACTGAGTTCAGAGCGGTAGGCCAACTGCTAGCTTCATCTGAAACAATTTACACCAGTATTTTTCTCCTTAATGGTTACTACGCCTCTGCAATTCCAGCATTATTTTCTTCTATTCAATAAGATAGGTGTCACATTACTATTTGGCAATTCCATGCAGTTTTACTTTCCTCCGACAAGTTCTGTTCAGGTTGGAGCAATATCTAGGCTTTGCCTCATGTTTGCTACTGAACCATACACATATACAGACATAAATTATCAAGTCACATTCAATTTTCATCAAAAAGATATCAAATATGTCAAGCTTACCACAAATCATGGAAATAATACACAAATACGTTAACTGGCGATGAATATGGCACAATTTCAATCTGCCGCTGTCCCAGGCTTTTATTTAGAAAAAATATGCACTAAAACTCAACGCACTGTTTCTTAGTAAGTTTATTTCAAAATGTGGCACTGAACTGACGCTCCTAATTGACTATATTGGCGGGTCTAACCAATCGGGCCATGTTTACACAGCTTTTCAAAAAAAGTACCCCTACTACTGTTTCCCCTAACAACAAAAAAGTAGTATTTGCAGTCCGACTAATCATGTTTAGCCTTACATATCATTCCCGCCAATCAAATAGGATGTAACTTGTTGGCCCATTTCCCGTAAAATGGTGGTTTCAAAACATGCCACTGTGCGATTATTATTTCGTGTTGTCCGACATCCTCACTATTTTCTTTTGGCTATAATTTGTTAATTCCTAGACTATTTGCGTAACACTTAACATATTCTTTGTCAGCAAGTCCTAAGGAACCCAAATATATAAGTTTTAAGGGGGCTAAGTGGCTGCGTTCAAAATATGTATTTTCTTCTAGGATAGTCGTGCTGTTGCCACCTCCACACTTCCAAACTTTAGGGTGTCTGCTGTACTGTCAGACTAATGTCAGGAGTCTAGACATAAAACAGTAGAATGTCATGTTTCCTAATAAGAATTTTACAGGTTTTTAAACCTAACTCTCGTAGTTGTAGTGTTTTTTTTATCACTGTCCATTTGAAAAAAAAAGTTAGTGCTTCAGGCCTTACGCACGGGGAGGGTGGCATTAATTGTATATCGCGAGACGCGTGTTAGTGTTGCATGCGTTCCTGCTTTCAGCCCTCCCTCTCTTTCTATCCTAAGTTCATCTGTCCTTTCGTTTATGTTAACGTAGGGTATAAAATAAAATTAATGCTAGTATTAATCTAGGTCATTAATCAGCTTGCGTATCTCAAGGTTTTCTTAGAAATACAGTACACGTTTTATTGTTTTGTTGAAACGCGTGTATTGATGCAGTAGGCTTTACTAGTAAACGTGAAAGCATGAGAATATGCAGACGAAGCATAAAACAGGGGTTTTTATTGTTCAACTAGCATGACGTTCTATTAACACAGGCGTACGCTATTGGAAAGCATGGGTCTTTAACCATTTCTCTTTCCTTTTATTGAATTTATGCGTTAGGCTTTACATTTACCTTTTAATTTATATATGTGGATTTAGAATGTTTCACGACATGTATCCACCCTGTAGTCCAAGCAAAAGAGCGAGCACTTTTAAGTCACCGCAAAGTGACCAATGATGATGATCGTAGTTTATACACTTCAAAAGGTGCTTAATATTTTCATAAGTTTCTTTCATATGAACTGCGTGACCAACTGGAATTGACGGTAACACATTACCATTATTCAACAAAACAGCTTTAACTCTTTCAGTCCCAAGCAAAAAAGTGGGTTTGGCCCAAACAAAAATGGCCATCCCAGTATGTTTTTATTGTTTTTGTTTGGAAATAATTTTTTAAAATGTTCATATTCATAAATAACAAAAGTCCAAAATGGATGGCTATACTTTAAGAAAATAGTGTTTTTGAGGTGTCAAAATTAGAAAACAGCCCTAGAAAAGAACAAGAGATACGAAAGCCAGTATACTGTTGATTGGGCCAAATGGGTCTAGCGGGAAGTACAGTATACTGGCTATTGGGGCTTAAAGAGTTAAGACTCGTCTTGGATGAATCAATGAAAAGCCTCCACTCTTCCGGTATGTAATTGATTTTGAGGGCTGCCATTAAACCAGAAATGTTGTGGCAAGCAGAAAGGTCACCCTCTTTGAAAAAGAATGTAATAAGCGGCTTCTGGCGGTTCCTATACACAGAAATTGTAACATCTTCTGCCAGGAGATTCCACTGTTGCAATCTGGAACCCAAAAGCTCCGCCTTGTTCTTCGGTAAATTCAGATCTCTTACAAGATCATTCAGTTCACCTTGGGTTATTAAATGTGGTTTAGTGGATGTAGTTTGCTCAAACTCTGGGTCGCTTGAGGTTGATGGTTCAGGACCACCAATGTCCTCTTCTTCATCAGTGGAAGCAGCTGAAAATGATTCTGGCACTTTGGGAACTGGTAGGTCATCGCCATGTGGTACCGGACGTATTGCAGAGGGGATGTTTGGATATTCCAGAGTCCATTTTTTCTTCTTTGATATGCCTTTCCCAATTGGAGGGACCATGCAAAAGTAACAGTTGTTGAGATGTTCAGTGGGCTCTCTCCAAATCATTGGGACTGCAAAAGGCATAGCTTGCCTTTTGCCAGTCAACCACAGTTTAAGATGTGCTGCACATGTATTGCAGCATATGTGTGGCGCCCAGCTCTTATCTTGATTTCCTATTCTGCAGCCAAAATACAAACTGTACGCCTTCTTAATCACTTTAGTTATATTTCGTTTTTGTGATAGAAATGTCACCTCACCACATATATAACAGAAATTATTAGCACTGTTCACACATGTCCTACGATACTTTTGATAAGAACAAATGCACTAACTATTGGCAATTTTATACACAAAGGTGATGTAATAATAGATAGGATTGCATCATCAATTTCTAGTTACATTTTTATTGGTCATTAGAAAAAAATTATGCAATCGCCCACAACAGTTGCGTCATATATATGAATTAACCGTAATTAAATAAACTAGTAGCATATATCTTGAAAATTAGAGCCAATCAACATTTTTTAATGTCATTTTCGTTTTCAGCACACCAAAATTAGTTAAGATCAGCTATTTTCATTTCTGGTACATTTTGGTTGTTGACTAGTGTAATAGAATCATAATTTCATTTATCGGACCGGACTTTGTTTGAGCGTCTTGAGGAATTATCTCTCAGGAAAACTCTATCTATATTAACACGAAGAACCAGAATCCAAAGGAATCTGAACACTGAGTCAAAGTGGGAGCTTATTGCCAAGTAACACCCCGAACACGTGTAAGAGGCATCTTAAAGAAGTTGCCTTAACTATTTCTCTGAGACAGAAGTCAGTCGGTAATCCCAAAAACATTTTGAGGTAAGTTGTACATTTATAATTCTATATTTTGCATTTTTAATACGTGAAATAATATACATTTATTGACATGTGGATAATAATATGTGAAAATTGCTATTGGATGTCCAAGTCATTTGAGGTTGGCAACCTCAGCATATAAAATGATGATTTCACGAAGCACCATTGCAAAGGCTGGTGACTGCTTTATGCAAGTTTCTTATAGAGAACCAAAACCAGACGTAGTCCCAAGTTCCATATGGAGCAGGGAGGGAATGATGAGAGAAATGATGTACATACTTATTATATTGTTAACCTTTTCAACCAATGTAGAGGTAAATAAAAACCTGTTCAGTTTAAATGTAATGAAAGTTTTCCGCTCACTGGGATTAAGATTAATTCTCAGTGAGGGTAAAGTTCTGAGATAGATGGGATGGTGGAATGAAAAGAGGGGACTTATGAGTGCGTGTCAGGAAAACGCAATACTCAAGAGGGTATTTGTTCTCTTCTTTTGTGACACTAGTCGGTGGTACCAATTGAGGGTACTATCTCTGGAACAAGTGAGAGTATAAGCGGTCTGAAGTCGACGCTTGACACCATCATCAGACGGATCTTAGAGACGCTGGACCAGCTTTATGATTAGTTCCTGAAACTTCTTGGAACGTGTTACAACTTTCAGACCTGACCAGTGACGATTGAACCAGTCATATATCTGCAAAGAACCAAACCTCAGCGGGATTAGAAACAACAATTGGCAGCTTAGTAAAACTTAAAAGCTGCCAAGTGAGCTGTCCTTTTTTTGAAAACCATAACATCATACTGTGATGAGTACTTTTAAAAAAAAGTATTATTCATTTTTAAACTGTTAAACATAATTAACTATTAAATTTGTTATTTGTTTATATGCAAATTTAACGTTGATTTAATCATTTTGAATGTGCGCATCCGTATGTCTCAGTCATCTTAAATACACTTAAAACAGAGCTATTAAATTAAGATTTAGCTGACTTAAATCAGCTGTTGGCTTGAACGAGCTAATTATAAGACAATCCTTCACAAAAGTTGACGGCAGATAGTTACCCTTGCTGGGACTCATTCAGCATTGTTATTGCTTTCTAAATATCTCGTGAACACTGCCTCGAGGTAGAAGCATCATTATCCTTCTATCTACAATTCTACCAAGAGTAATCTTGTGCAAAGGTAGGCATCTTTGAAGACCCACATTAGATACTCTAGTTTTTGGCCACTGTTGGACCACTACTGCAGAGCCAGGGGATGGCAACCCGTGACACGGTCAATCCTGCCACCTGAAGTCTGTCGAATAGCATGGAGAGTGAAGCTAGAAGTTCCTCAAAGGTTTCTGTGGCGATGAGGATATCATCCATGAAATTTGCAATAGAGGGGTTCTTTAGATGTTCCAGCAATTTCCTCATCATACGTGTGAAGCAAGTTTAGTTTGCTGGAGAGGTTAAGATGTTATAAGAAAGAAAGATTGCTGTGTATGTGTCAACCGTGTGAGGTCAACCTATGTAAGACCCTGATTCTAATAGTTGATGAAAATAATGATGAGTTTCAGGGTACCTAAAGCTACCTCTCTAGATCTCACACGGTGCTGTATTTTATTTCTAGTGTGTGGTGTTTGATGTGGCTAGTGTCTAGGGAATGCAATGAAATGATGGTACATAAAAACAAGATACTACAACACACTAATAGTAAAGTAATAAGTCTGTGGTTTAAGTTTTTTTTAAATATTAATTCTTTTTTGTACAATTTTAATCTGCCTGTCCTGCAATCTCTTTTGGACAGGTCTTTGAAAATGAGGAAAATATATTTTACAACAAATGATTAACTAAAATTGGACTCTTTGTCCGATAAGAATAATAATAATTTATTGTTCCTGTAGGTGTATTCACGGACTGTTAATTAGTACATAATAGTGTAAGTCATTTATATGAGGACCTGTTGTTAACATCATGCCCCTATCTTTAAAGTTAATTTTGGGGAAAATCACTTTATTCCGATGAACAGTCAGATGTCCCAGCTAATGGCACATCACCTGATATTCTTTTATGAAGATTCAAACGGCCAACACTGCTCTGCATAGAATATGTCCGTACACAGAAGCTCCTTCTGGCTACTGCAGACAATATACAATTTCACTGGAGACTTTCTGTCTTCAAGTATATTCATCAGGTTTCCTGTCACCGGTTGGTAACAGGAAATAAAACCCTGCAATAAAAAGGACACCCTGGCCTTTTCATATCTGATTTAGGCTCCCATTAACTATTTATACATGATGGGATGGGGTCAGCCTCGTGTGCATACAAGTGCACCAGCCCCTCCGTCATATGACTTCACACCCTACTGTGACCACACCTCAGGTCCATATGGCGGATACGCCACTGTAATTTTACATAGTTTTCTTCAATACAATAAAATGGAGTAAACACATCTCCTTCTGTATGATTTTCTCTTCTTTTCCTAACTATAAACGCTCTAGGCATGTTGATGAGTGTTCATGGAACACAGAGGCTTGCTAACATATTCTGATATAATAATAATAATAATCAATAACAACATTCAAACACAGTTCAATATGAGGACTCAATAATTATTGCTCCCGGCATGTCCTTCACTTTTCCCAATAGCAGTATCTAGCTTTCTGCAGTTTTAATAAGGCATATTAATAAATAAATCATTCTTACCACAAATTCAATGAAATATAACAGAAGTAACGATGACTGGCAAATATGGCCTAAGTTTCTCTGCCGTTGTCCAGACTGTAGATTAGTATTTATTTTACAATCAACACTTCTGTTCTCATCGTACTTTATTACAGAAAATTTTCTATTCAAATGGCCAAGAGCCTTGTAATCTTTTGCTAATATCAATTTGGGCTGGCCAATGAAATCAGGCGACTACCAAATTTTGAATTTAGTTTTCAAAAACAAAACTCCAAACATACTATGAGTCTCGTAGTCCATTGGTCAGTCTGCCTTAGTTATGCCAATGCAAAAATATGTTTCGTTTTTGGGCTACCAATTCTACCTCTCCCTTCCTCATAGTGCTAACCAATCAAATTGAATCACGCCTATGCCTCTTTTTTCGAATTTGCGTCCCCAATGTTACCAATAAAATAAGCAAGGACGATCATCCGTTTGTCACACTGTACTAAAATATATAATATTTTTACAATATCTTATTTTTTTTTATGGAGCGAATTTAGATATTAAAACATATTATTGACCAGAATACTACGCTCCATCTGTCTATATAAGTTTTATGTCAGTCTTTAGTGTCGTTAACATTTTTGTCTGTTTCTAGGCATTTTGGGTTTTCTTTTTCTGAATCATAATATTAATAAACTCTATCTCTAAGATTCATCTAAGTTCTTGTGAGATCTATGGAGGATTTGATATGTTGTAATAATATTAATTCTATCATGCTAACCATCCTTTATTCTGTATAACTAAAGTCATTCTAAGTTTTCACTTTCAGTATCATTCTAACCCCCACTTCCCCTTATCCCAATGGTTATTTGAATCGGAGTTATATGGTCTAGCCTAACGCCGTGGTGGGCAATAAGCAGTAAAGATTCCTCCTCAATAGCCTTCAAACCTCGGTTACTAAGCGACTGGGATACAATACAATGCATTAGTTTATTTTTAGATTCATAAAAAGCATTGGTTTTTTTTCTTCTCTCAATCTTTGTCCTTCCCCGTTTTTCTTTCACTCTAGCAAGCGAAACCAGTATGCCGCACGCACGCAAACTGTTTCATGTCGATTACAAATTTTCAAGATGGAGTGACTAAAACGCGGGCGGGTGTTGGGATAGGCTTTTCATTTCCTAGCGCGAACCCTTTTTAACATACAGCTCGACACCAAGCATCGGTGATGATGTCGGGCTACAAACACGGGCTTGTAATAGATTTTACTACTTTTTACTCTTTAGTTAAATATTAATGAAATTTTGATCAATTGTATCACTGATCTCACCACAACGTGAGAACACACTGGGAGCGTTTTTTCAATCCAAACTGTAGTACATTAAATTTGTAATGATCTTCGGACGTACTGAAAGCCAACATGTGTCGGATGTCATATTTCACTCGAATCTGATAGTATCCTTTGCTAAGATCTACTTTTAAGAAGTACCTAGCTTTGCTGATTGCCGAGAACAACTGGTGTGTGTCAGGCAAGGGGTCGGCCTGCGATTCGGTTATAGCACTGAGCTTCCTCTAATCAATACATAATCGATGTTCTCCACTAGCTTTTCGGAGTAGCACTACACTTGCACTATATGATTCCGATTTCGAAATTATGTTCTCTTTGAGAAGGTAATCAATCTCTTCCCTTAAAGCTTGTGCTTTCGCATAAGGGATAGGGTAAGTCTTCACACAGATAGGTGTCGTGTCTATAACCTTCCTGTCATATTCCAATAGGTTCGTACGACCTGGCTTATCCATAAGCACATCTGCATGGGTTTTATCAAATTTTTCACTTGCTTCCTCTGATCCGGTGTCAGATGATCACTAATGTTCACCTGTTCATGACTCTCTGATGGCCTTAACGGATACTCTGTAGAGGTGAGAGGTTCGTTATCCATCTCTCTTGCGATGTCAAGAGTCGTCGTATGCGCAACTTCTGAGGATGACCTGTCATGATATCTCTTAAGCAGTTTGACATGGTACACCTTTTATTTTCCTTTCTTATCGATCTTGTAGTTTGTTATAGATAACTTCTCGAGAACCGCATACGGTCCTTGCCATCCGATTTGTAACTTTTTGTTACTGCTGGGCAAAAGAAGAGACACCTTCTCTCCTACAGCAAGTTCCCTATCCTTCGCCGTCTTGTAATACTCAGCATGTTTACGTCTGGTCTTACCCAAGTTATCATTTGCCAACTTCCAGCCAGTTTTAAGACGAGAGGTTAACTCATTTATGTATTGAAATGCCGATGCCGCGGTTTCCTCCGCCTTTTCATCAGTCCATGTCCGCAGCAATGCTTCCAAAGGATCTTTGATTGGCCGGTCAAATAGTAAAATTGCGGGAGCCAATCCTGTTGAGTGATGAGGGACTTTCCGGTATGTAAATAGTGCAGCCGGTAAGTACAAGTCCCAGGTATCTGGTTTTTCTAGTGCCAGTTTTCTAAGTATAGACATGAGCGTCCCATTGAATCGTTCTACCGGCCCGTTTCCTTGAGGGTGTTAATGAGATCAATGGTAGTGTCTGGCTTGAAATATCCTGAACACCTCATCAGTTAGTTTTCCCTTAAACTGGGAACCCTTGTCTGTCAAAATCTGATGTTGGAAACGTAACCGGGTGAATATCGTTAACAGTGCCTCTGCCACACGTTTAGAGTCAATCAATGACATGGCCACTGCCTCTCCCCACATTGAACACGTGTCAACTAGAGTCAGTATATAACTGTTCCTCTTCTTAGTCCTAAGGAGGGGTCCAACAATATCCACTGCAACTCTTTCAAAGCGTGTACCCATAATAGGTATTTCTCCCAAAGTTGATGCTGCAGTCCAATGTTTTGGAGCTACTCATTCTGGACAGGATTTCACATACCGTTTTATGTCTTCACTGATTCCTGGCCAGAAGTAGTGACAGGCTACCCTTTGGCACGTGGCACCTATTCCCATGTGACTAAATGATATAGCATGTCCTAATTCCATAACCTTTTCCCTATAAGTGGAACTACAAGCTGTCTATGCCCTTGAGGTGCTTTTCCAACTTTTCTGCACAGTAGTCTATTTTTCATTTAGAAATCTCCCTTCTCAGCGGGATTATGAGCTTTTATCAATTTGCCAAAACAAGGCTTCAATGTGCTATCTTCTGCTTGAGCCTTTTTCATCTCTTCTGGAAAAGTATTTATCGGACTATCTTCCGTCTTCCTGGAGCTTGACCTAGTCTGGACTGCTGCCATAACTACAGGTTTTACAAAGTCTCCCAAAAAGACATACTGACATCCCAATATCAGGGGGTATATAGGTTCATCAGTCATCGTTGCTTTTATCTCTCCATCCAAATAGGGAGATTTTACTTTGATTCTGGCTATGGATAATGTCATGGTTACTGCTCCCTTTGTTGGCATTTTTATCTCCACTGTTTCTGTAGTATTTGCTTTGGGTTTACATGAGTTGAACTCACGACAGCATCACACTTTAAACTTGTGTCATACAGACACGTGACGTGTGTGACATTCACAGTCACTAGTTCACTGACAGGGGGAAGATGGAAGCTATTCTTACGCAGTGTCAGTTCCTTCCTATCCCTGGTTCCTGTTCCAAAACATGCAGCGTGATGAAGAGAGTTCTTTTTCCAACAATCAATACTATAGTGGTTGCTCATTTCACAATATTTACACCACTTGTCTTCCTTCCTTGAAGGTTTCTTTTCATATGCCAGAGGGTTTCTTTCTCTTGGTTCAAATCGTGGCTTGTTCTTGGAGGCATGGTTCTGATTGAATCCATTGGCTTCATACTAGGTAAAGTTTTGTGATTTCTTGAATCCTTCTCCCTGTTTCCTTTTAGCCCGTTGTACTTCAGCTTAAGCTGCCTGACATCTTTCAGCGTATTTAATCATATCTTCCAGCCGTTCTGACCCCAGTTCCATTAAAAACTTCCTCATTTCCTGAGGCATAGAGTCTCTTAGCTGTTCCATCATTATAACTTCCTTCAGATCGTCATAGCTTTTCTGAAAGTGACCCAAGCTACCCCACTTTAACAGGTACGTTTCCAAGCGAGCCGAGTACTGACCATACGTTTCGCCAGCTTCTTTCTTGGCCGTTCGAAATTTTTTCTATAGGCCTCTGCGTTTAATTCATAACTCGTAAACAAAGCTTCTTTTAGGACCTCAAAGTCTTCTTGTTCCTCTTTAGGTAACTTTAGAAACACTTCATATGCTACATCTTGCAATCCCTGAGACATCTTTAAACTCCACCTTTCCTTTTCCAAACCATAAGTAGAAGCAAGCCGTTCAAATCTGTCTATCTAAGCCTCTATGAAATCTTTTTTTTCCACAAATGCATCCAGGTGGAATTTCATAGCTCCACTTGCAGTACCTTGGATATAGCTCTTTTCAGAGTGAGGTGAGCTGCTCCCACTGGTACTTGCAGCTGCCCGGATCTCCAATTGTCTTAACCTCATCTCATGTTCTCTTTCAGCTTGTATCCTCCTTTCCTCTCTCAGCTTCCGCTTGTATCTGTGATGGGGCCGTAAAGACACCCCGGCTTCCCCCTTCATGTTCATGGCATATTTATCGCCCGTATATTTTCGATGTGCGCGCAACCCACGTGACTGTCAGCCCACGTGACGGCGCGAGCAAGCATTGCTGGGATGTGAAAATTCTGACAAAGAAGAAGATTGATGACTAGGACATAATAAAGCCTAAGAATTAGTTTTGGTGTGTTATATTTGATAGTCGTGAGTTATATTTGATAGTTGTGAGCCATATTTGTGTTTTCATTCCTAATAGAGCAATAAAGGCGAGTGTTATTTGCGTGGCGCAATTAATGCGCGCAGCGCACTAAGTTAAGTGATTCGTCCTAGGGTCTATATAAGAAGGGCCTAGCCGGCGAGCGACCCTCTCTCGTTTTGCGTGTCGCCCCAAAGAAACCAGAAAACAAGAGTCGATCTACAGTGCCTTGAGCACGTGAGTTAATTTAGAATAGCATTAGTGTTCTATAATTCTGAAATTATATTGAGCGTGTCAGTTTTAATGTTTAATGAAATAGATAGATTAATGTGTTTCCAGGACCTTATAATATTTAGTTTTGAAATGATAACTGAGTGGAAATAATGTGTGGATATATTTCACTAGTGTTAAGCCCAAATCATCTATGTAAGAGTTTAGTATCAAGTATTTCATTCACCAGACCGGGCAAATTTAGTAGGAGAATATTTTATACATGAAACTGGACAGAGATGTTATCAGGAACTGGAATTTAGATAGTATTACTATTAGCAAGATGGCAGCCATGTGTTCATGAAAGGCGGCGTGTCATCATGTATGTGTATAAAGAAGGCGCCAAGGAGTCTGAATTTAACACTCTTTTTGTTATATTGTGTGAATTGACACGTGGGCGAAGGCGGGATTAGCCAGTAATAAAAGAGATAGTTTTCGTGTTAAATTTCCTTTAGGTTATGTATTTAGTTCCAGTAGTGTTAAGTCAAGAGTAATTTTATTTTATTCTTTAATGTTAGAGTAATTAAGTGTATGTCACGATTATTGATTATTCTATTGTATATATTTAGTGGATTACTTTGAGTGAGGTGAGAATATGTATTTAGATTTCTGGAGAGCGCGAGGCAACTCCTTGGGGCGTAAGGCACTTTGAGACAGGTGTTTCTCTGTTTGCTCCGTGCGGAGCATGGAAACACCAATGCAACTGGTGTCCATTACAGGCCCACAAGAAGCATTTTATGCTATTGCAGTGGTTGTTTCGGTAACGGTAACGATGTGTTTCATGTGATGAGTTCCCAATCTCATCAGGGGTCATATACGACACGCTTGTTGCCAGGCGCACCAGTCGTCACTTACGGCATGTTCAGAATGCAGTAACGAATATTGATGTGGATCGGTTACGAGGTAGTAGCTCATTCTCATTAATGAGAGTATTGGTGGTTCATATTGGTTAATTCTATGTTATGCATATTTTATGATTATTTAATTATTGTTATGTGAAGAATGGTTTGTGAGAGCACGTGGGATCACTTGGAGATATATATATTTCTCTTCTCCGCTCCTGAGGGAGCATGGGGCCACCAGTGTGGTTTGCCTCCGCATGAAGCATTCAGATGCTCTTGCAGTAGTGGTTTCGGTAGCAACCGATGCTACACGGTGAGATTGCCAGCCTGATGCACAACACCATACTAGTCTCATTGGACGACATGCATGAGTGTGTGTGTGATAGTTGAGTGTGTGCTCTTGCAGTAGTGGTTTAGGTAGCAACCGATGTTATACGGTGAGATTGCCAGCCTCATGCACAACACCATACTAGTCGCATTAGACGACACGCATGAGTGTGTGCGTGTGTGATAGTTGAGGGTGTCAGGTGGCGTGGAAGGACTGTTTGGCAGGTGAGAGTATCATTATTTAACTATGATTTTAACTAGCCCGTGCTTTGTTTGCGTTTCGGGATTAGCAACTGAGCACTAGCTGGGTGTTTGTTTGGTGTTTGGTTTGTTGGTTTATTTGTTTAATGTTTGCTTCAGTGTGCTCTTAGTCACTGAATGGGTTGTAAAAATAAATACAGCCCATGCCTTAAGAATCAGAGTTTTATTGTTGATTAGGGTCGGTTGCAAGTGTGCAAGAGAGTGATCAAATATCACAACATCATCATCATCACCATCTCGTCCACCCTATCACATATCCTCTCAGCTTCTAGTGCTAGCTTGTTGGCTTCTCTTTCAGCTTCCAATTCCAATCTTTTGTCCTCTCTTTCTGCTTCCAGTTTCTTGGCCTCTCTTTCAGCTTCCCTTTCTGTTGCTAACCTGTGCAGATGCTTATCAGTCTCAGACGTGACATACTGGATAAGAGCATCTCCGCTTAGGCCTAACTCCTTTCCCATCTGAGTAAAAGCAGACCTAACCTTGACAAAGTCAGCCATGATGTAGTTAGGTTGAGTAGGGTATGTAGTCTTACTCAAACTATAATTAACTATACTTAATTAAGTACACAAAGGTTTGTCAAAACGCATACCAGAATCTTTCTTATCAAGGTACTAAAATGGTACTCAAAAGTTGTTTTTTTTTAATTTAGTTTAAAAATTTTTTTTAATTTTACAGGAAAAATCTCCAAGAAGAGAAGACAGAGTTGGCTCAGGAGTATCAATGATGTCCCGACGACAGAGCCCGGAGTGTGACGAGATGGAAAATTAGATGGTGTTGAGTTGATAGTAGATCCAGTAAAAGTGTGCTGGACTATTAAATATACTTCAATCTCAGAAATAAGCACTGGTGTAAGAATGGCACAAGATGTAGTCAGACTGTTAAGAATTTGTCCAGATGTTAAAAACAGATCAAGAGTCTACCACGCTTTTCGTACTACCCTATGCTCTAACGTAATTCCACTTAAACAATTTTCACACAATAAGCAAAATAGAATTAACTTCACAAAGTCAATAAGTACAATTCAAAATTAATCAATGTATTTATAGTTATTTTCTTCCTTCTTTCCTCATGGAAAAATGGAATGAGATATTTCTTTACACAAAATATTCACAGAATGAATTTGAATTTACGCCACAAAAAGTTTGTGTGTTATTCTATCTATCTCACTGACTAATGTTCACAAAATGTCTTTTCATCATGTGATTATTCTTCTCAATACTCGTTGTTTTCAAACGTTTGTGACTGTTTATCACTTATCTTTTGGTAAGTCCTGGAATAATGAGCAGCAATGCCTCAACCAATAAATGATGACACACGACTGTTGGGTCTTTACTGAACTGCCAGTGCAATATGGAGGACAGCAAATAGGAATGGTCCTGAATGTAATGTTCCTTGTCACTATGCAGGATAATGCTGATGGATCTCCCTTCCAGATTTGACTTCTACAATATGAAACCCTCTGGATTTCAGAATACACTTGCTAGACAATCAAGATAGGCTGCCACTAGACACAAATGAAATGAAATCTGCGACTCGTTCTGTCCCCTTCTGTCTGCTGAGTAAACTGATTTGGTTCGTGTGTGTCGATTTCAAATTTGCCTCCGTTTATATAGGCGTAGTGTGATCGACCGATAGAGCACTTACGTCACACAGAACTTGGTCAAAATGTTCTAGTCTCTCGAGAGCAGATTTTTGCGGTTTGTGCGGTTTCCATTACACAAATCTTCTCCTTCCTCTTCAACTTTAATCACTGTCACTTTCCTACATATCTCTTATTATCCAGCTCATTCGTGCTTTCATTAGATATAGGTTTTATCCCATCATGAGCTGATTATGATTTTATGAGAATTCTCAAACTGAACAGAATACGATTTTCCCAACAAGGTGACAAGCATAATAATAGTTGCCCAACGCAAGCGAAGATGGCGACAGCTTCAGACTTGAATTGTGAGACCTCTGTGCCGTGATCTCATGTGGCTAATTAGTCCTATTTTGGCCCTACAGGCCATGCCACATACGGGGCACACATGGTTAGAGTCGATAGTAGTGTTGCTGCGCATTCTGACTTTTCTTGCAGCACGCTTGCCTTCTGCCTTATCAGCCAAATTCTGTTCTGCAATGCGAGCGCCTTGAGTAACGTTTGTCCGCCAGGCAGAGCGATCATGTGCGATAGTCTCCCAGGAGGAGACATCAATTTTGAAGCTGCTCAACGATGCTTTCAGTGTGTCTTTGAAGCGTTTCTTTTGTCCCCCTACTGTTCGCTTACCCATAGAGAGTTTGCTGTACATCAACTGCTTTGAGAGGCGTTTTTTGGGCATGCGAACAACATGTCCGGCCCATCTAATTTTGGCCCTCTGCAGCAATGTGTAGATGCTTGAGATATGTGCTCTGTTGAGGACCTCAGAATTAGATACTCTATCATGCCACTTGATCCTGAGTATCCTGCGAAGACAGCTCATGTGGAAATGATTAAGCTTCTTAGCGTGTCTGCTATACACTGTCCATATTTCACAGGCATACAGGAGGGTAGTGAGCACTATTGCATGATATACTTTTATCTTGGTGGCGGCACTAATTCCTTGTCGATCCCAGACATTTACTCTTAGTCTTCCGAAAGCTGCACTTGCCTTTGCAATTCTGTTGTTGACCTCGGCATCGATATTCGCATCTTTGATAAGGGTACTGCCTAGATAAGTGAAGCTGTCATCCACTTGGAGACGTTGGCTCTTTACTGTGATATTTGGTTCACAGTAAGGTTTCCCAGGAGCAGGTTGCAACATTACTTCAGATTTCTTCGTATTGATGGTAAGACCAAAGTCATCACACGCTACAGAAAGCCTCCTCATATTGTTCTGCATGTCTAGTTCTGCGCAGGTGTTGAGGGCACAGTCGTCCACAAAGACAAGGTCAGAGATCATTGTTTCATTCACCTTTGTAAAGGACTGTAATCGTCTCAAATTAAACAACTTCCCATCGGTCCTGTATCTGATGTGTACGCCGTCACTACTGCCATGCGTAACGTTAGACAGCATGGCAGCAAATATCATACTGAATAGTGTCGGAGCGAGCACACATCCCTGTTTGACACCGTTTGTGACTGGAAAGGGTTCAGAAGGTTCTCCATCATTCAATACGCGAGCCATCATAACTTCATGAAACTGGCTGACAATTGAGATGCACTTGTCGGGACAGCCGAATTTCGCCATAATTTTCCATAGTCCATCCCTATTGACAGTGTCAAAGGCCTTGGTCAAGTCAATAAATGTTGTGTATAGGTCACTGTACTGTTCTTGGCATTTCTCCTGAAGTTGGCGAGCTGCAAATATCGTATCGACGGTCCCGAGGCCTGCTCGGAAGCCACACTGACTCTCTGGAAGTAAGTCCTGCGATTCGAGATGAACAGTCAAGCGATTGAGCAGGACTCGAGCCAGGATTTTGCCCGCAATAGATAATAGGGAGATTCCCCTATGGTTATCACATGATTGATGATTTCCCTTTCGCTTGTATATGTGAACAATGGTGGGATCTCTCTTTTCCTGTGGTATCTGTTCTTCATCCCAGACTGAGTGGAAGAGGTCTGTTAATCTCTGCAGCAGCATGCTGCCACCAGCTTTATAAATCTCAGCAGGAATAGCATCTGATCCAGGGGCTTTGCCGCTGGACAGTAGATTGGTTGCTTTCTTGACCTCTTCCAAGCTGGGTGGAAGGTCAAGTCTATCGTTGACTGTAACGTGCGGTATGCTTGCAATGGCCTGGTCGTTCATGGTTGATGGATAATTTAAGATGGCATTGAAGTGTTGTGCCCCGCGTTCCAATATCTGCGTTTTATCAGTGAGCAATGCCATGCCATCAGCATTTAGGACCGGTGATGATTGATTCGATTGAGGGCCATAAATTGCTTTCAGGGCATCATAAAAGCGCTTTGAGTCATTTCTGTCTGCATATCTCTGTATCTCGTCTGCTTTATTGCTGAGCCATGCATCATGCATCTTCCTGAGCTTATTCTGGACAACTCTGCGTATGTTGGTAAAGGCTGCCTTTTTGGATGTTGAGGAAGGGTTGCTTTGATAGTCTCTGTGCAAGCGATATTTTTCAGCCAGCAGTGTTTTAATATTTACATCATTCTCATCAAACCAGTCAGAGTTCTTGCGTGTTGTATATCCCAAGCTCTCAGAGGCTACAGAGTACACAGTGTTCTTTAGAGTGGCCCATTTTTCCTCTATAGTGGTTTGACCGAGCTCAACGTCCCTCAGACGGCTGTCCAAGTCCCTTGAGAAGCTCTCTGCGGTTGCTTCGCTTTTAAGTTTTGTGACGTTGAGCCTCTTCATGGGTTTCTGACTCTGGTGTCTTCGCTTGGGCTGTATGTTAAGGTTGAGTTTTGATACAATCAGCCTGTGGTCAGTCCAGCATTCGGCACCACACATGGCCTTGGTCACTCTCACATCACGTCTGTCGCTCCTTCTCGTGATGACATAATCAATGAGATGCCATTGTTTGGAGCGGGGGTGCATCCATGTTGTTTTATTTCGAGTCGGTAGGCGAAACATGGTGTTCGTGATGGACAAATCATGTGTGGCACACAGGCTGAGTAATAGGAGCCCATTACTATTACATTTGCCTATGCCATGTTTTCCAAGTATTCCTTCCCAGGTGTTGTGGTCAGTGCCTACTCTGGCATTAAAGTCGCCGAGAACAATAAGTTTCTCAGATTTAGGAACTGATGAGATGATAGAGTTAAGTTCGTCATAAAATTTTTCTTTTGTTTCCTCTGGGTTTGTCATTGTTGGGGCATATGCACTGATCAGTGTGGCACTTCTGTTGCTTCCTAGTGGGACATAAAGGGTCATTAGGCGATCATTAATGCCCTTAGGAGATTTGACAAGTTTACGTACGATATGAGATTTAATGGCGAATCCAACGCCAGCCTCACGCCGTTCCTTGCTGTCCTCGGCCACTCCAATAAAATGTGTAACCACCTCCAATTTCAGTAATCTGACCTTCTTCTGGTAGTCGTGTTTCACTTAGGGCTGCTATGTCGACATTATAGCGCGCCAGTTCTTTGGCCACAAGTGCAGTCCGTCTTTCAGGTCTGTCGGCCAGGATATTGTCGAGTAGTGTTCGCACGTTCCACGTGCCGAAGGTAAGCACCTTCATTTTTTTCTTATTTTTTGTTCGAACGCATGATTGGGATACCCTCCAGCCGCGTCAAGCTGGTCAGAGTAGGTTGAAGCAGGCTATGTTCAGGGCACCTTTTCTAGCCCCTTCCTCATGCCATGGAGGTGAGCAGAGTGATCCTAAAGAGGGCTGCTCAGTCGCTCAGGGGGCTGCCGGATCTTGCCGCTGCTTCAAAGTTCCAGCGAGAAACGACCCTATGGCCTGAGCCGCCTGTGTGCAGGATTGTGGCTGCAGCTTGAGTGTATCCACACTTTCTGGTTCGCCACTCCCCCATCGCCACAGGTCTTTAAGTGTAGTGTCTGTATGTTTCTGCCTGAAGCTGTGACTTGCGCTGTAATTGGATTTAATTGAGGAAGAGTTGCGCTAATCGTCATCCTCACTCCCTCGTCCTGAATTATCTGGTCCAGTGGCAAGATATTATCGAGACGACTGGAGACAACACAGGATGCAGTGGATGACCAGGGCGTTCTAAGTGTCTCGCCGTGCTCTTTGCGTTCCACTCCGCGCTGCTGGTAGTTGCCTTCATATCCGTTGAGCCCAACAAGGTGACAAGCATAATTGCAGTTATCACAGTCTTTATAACATGCAATATAATTCCTACGATGTCGACGCTTGCCTTACATCTGCCTCGAACTAATAGTGTAGTAGAAAGTTGTCGTATTACTCCATTCCTCGAATATCTGGCTAATTCTAGCCTTAAACTAGCACAGATTCCGATAGTTTGTTTCGCCATTGTGAAATTACCACAAGCCGGCTGCCAGAAATAGCGCGTTTCTGATTGGTTGGTTCTGGTTCGCTTTCTAAGAATCACCCACGGCATTTTTTCCACTATGTCATAATGACAAAGGACATCGTTATCAACAAAATCTTGCTCCAAGGTCTAGAATGAAATCATAGAGCTGTAGTCAATACTCTAAATTATACGTGTTTTTCGTGGGTCTTCTCTGATTCGACAACTGCCGATCATTTTCTCCTTGCAGATCTATTTCTTGCGGTGTTTGGTTTAGGGGGGTCTCTGGAGAGACAAAGAAATAATAGTACTACTGCAGACTCAGACGTGTCATACAAGGCGATTAATATGAGGCTGGCTCGCAAACTCGTCGTGTAAACAAATTCCTATTGAAAGCACCGGTGCAATAGCGTGTAAATGCTTTGAATGCAAGCTTCATTGCAAAGGGACAGACTTCAATGGTGGTTCCATGCTTGGTAAGGAGCGCAAAGGAAAACGTTGATAATAATGAGATCTATTTCTTGAACTTGAAAATGTTTTCATTCTGTTGACGTGGCATTTCCATTCTTGTATGTGTTCTCTTTATTGGATTATGTTCTGTTCCCCTCCCCCACCCCTCTTCTATTCAGTGTGTGTGTGTCTTTTTTTTAATTGTTTGGTTTTAAGGACCATATTCATTGCATACGAACAACTTTATAAATGCTCCGATCTCCTCCCTTAGATCACACAAGGAGGATCTCAGCAAAGTGCGCGAACTCCGTTGCACCGACGAGGATCCCAATATGTGATTACATGAATCATATATTCTATAAATATTTTTGTGCGCGTAGGTTTCTTAATTTTTAAATTCTACCAGGGCATCGGCCGTATGGCCCACTTTTTAAGGTTTTAGAATGCCGAGAAATTTGTTACGTGCCTTGCACGCGTGAACTCCTATATTTTCGCCCGTATTTTTTTTCCTTTTAATTAAAAATTAAAGAAATGTATTTCAACTCTTGCACTTGATTATCATCATAGTCATCAATTGAACTGAAGACTGGATACGGCTATGAGGTCCCCAAAACATTCTTAATCTTCATCAAAGTTTTTTTAATTTAAAGCCAAGTCTCCGATTTGTCATGCTTTTTGAATGTCTACTATCGTTCATCTATTTTGTTTTTTGTATTTTTATGTCATACTTTATTATTTGATAACACATTGTCGATAAATGTAAAATCAGAAAAAGGTAAAGTGTAAAGCTGGTCCCATGTCTGATAATGCCGTGGGATAATGAGCAAATTAGGAGGTCTACAGTAGAAAGGTGGTAAACGATGATGATGATGATTATATAATCCCCTTAGTTGTGAGCAGGTAGCTCTTGACAGCCCATTGCCTTCTCTGACAAAGGTACAAGTCTTCCTCAGTTGTTGTGATGATGTGTATAGTGAATTGTGGATTGTTGGATGCGATGGGAGTAGCTGGTGTTGCAGGTCAGTAAGTCTTGGGCACTGTAACAGCAGGTGTCGCAGGTCAGTAAGTCTTGGGCACTGTAACAGCAGGTGTTGCAGGTCAGTTAGTCTTGGGCACTGTAACAGCAGGTGTCGCAGGTCAGTAAGTCTTGGGCACTGTAACAGCAGGTGTCGCAGGTCAGTAAGTCTTGGGCACTGTAACAGCAGGTGTCGCAGGTCAGTATGTCTTGGGCACTGTAACAGCGGGTGTCGCAGATCAGTAAGTCTTGGGCACTGTAACAGTAGGTGTTCAACTGATTCCTCATGGTGGTGGCAGTGCCTACAGTTTGATTCATGTGGTAAACGGTAGAGTGGGGGAAGGAGGAAAGGTAGTACGTCATACTAGGACAAAAGACAAGGAAAAAAATCCTACGTTGCGACCACAAGGCCTTCGTCAGGTAAAGACGAACAAAAACAGAAAGGACAGCGAGAGAGAATTTTTAAAATTCATTTCTTTTTCTTTCTTTATTATTTCTGTGCTTTTATATTTATTTTTTTTGTTTTTTTAATTTGTTTATTTTTTTCGTTTTATAACTTTTTCTTCACCCAGTTTTGCAGTCCTTGTTTTTTTTTTCCGTACTTTATATTTTCTGTCCACTTCCGGTAGAAGCGGAAGGCATGTGACTCTAATCAGGGAGTTGTTGCTTTTATGTTTAACCTTTCTACTTAATTCTCACTCTCTATTAATTCCTGACAAAGGCCTTGTGGCCGTAACGTAGGTTTTATCTTGTTTTTTATCGTAGTAAGACGTATGGCTTTTTTCTTTCCCACTCTACCGCGGGTTAATGGAGTGTTAGAGACTTAACTATACTAAATCTAGCTTTATGAGCTGTGAGTGACAGGCTCTTTTCCCCGCTGTCTTTGTCCCATTAGCAGCTTGGTAGACTGGAGTGTGACGCTGCCTGATGTTGATCCCAGAAACCCATAACTTTTCAGCGTAGGAGAAGCTCTAACCTCTTAGCCAATTGTTTTTTTTTTCAAGGTGATGGATGGAGAGAGGGCTAGTAACATCTGACCATTATTGCCGTTACTCGTCCACCATCTTGGTCTACCCTGTTCAACCTAATAGTCGGTTATAATTAGGGTATTTAATGTCATTTTATTTTCAGTTTTGTGTTATATTCAGACAATTATTGTCTTTTGCAAAATATAATAAATTTGGTATAACCTATGAGCTTTTGGGATCTACTTTGGTAACACTGAGCCCTCTTTGATCTACTATATATATATATATATATATATATATATATATATAAATATATATATAGCTATATATATATACATATATATATATATATATATATATATATATATATATATATATATATATATAATGTGTGTGCGTGGGTGTGTTTTTGTGTGCAGTTTAAACTGGGAGGGGGGATGATAAACCTTATAAAGAAATGTCGCGCTTCTATCTCATGTAGGTCACGAATATGTTTTAGTAGCCAGGTCAAAAATTTTCATTGGAAATGCTGAAAAGGTACCTTTCCTCTCGGGGACACAGTGATTTCAAAACCGATGTCGATATCAATATATGCAAGAAGATAATACCCAAGAGATGGACATTTAATAAGCTATCAAAGTATACCATCAAGGTAAAAGACATAGGAGATCCATTGCAGACCATCTTCAATGCGGATACCACTTCTTCTTTATAGCCGTAAATCCCAGGGTTGTGGAGTCGGGAAAAAAAATATTT
>JAMPIV010005838.1:0-136402 GCA_024509875.1 Oreohelix idahoensis
GATGTTATAAAAAGGTCCTAATATTACCACGAAATTTATAACCCGCAGCAACCACATTCAATGTTTCAAATATGTTGTGGTGTACTGGCAATGGTAAACTGATTCTGAGCCATACGCGTTCTAGAATATGCTCAACAGTATAGTACTGGGGACACATTTCATTATGGTGACTAGGCCTTATACAAGCAGATTATCTTATTCGTTTAGGTGCAGCCATATATACTGAAGCACATTAAAAACGCACCACCTGTATAATCCAAGAACAGAGTGTGAAATGTAAATATAAGTGTGTACAAGTTTACATATTTGGAATCTTTATTCATTTTCCTATGAATCCATGCTGGTCATTAATTTGAACATTTGATTGTTATGAAATTCATTGCATTCTGTGCAGGCAAGGGAGAAGACCAAAAATACAAAAAAATGCACGTGCGTTATCCTGCTGGAGAAGCTGCAAGTCTGGATAAATTGTGAACGCAGGAGCAACCAGTGCATCCAGAACCTCATCTCGATATGTCACAGCATTAACATTTTAACGGAAGACGTGAAGAGGCAAGCGATGGTGAAAACTGAATCCTCCCCAAATGTGAATACTGCCACCTCGAAATCGGTTGACACAGCAATCTGCAAAGCGCTCTTCACACCGTCGCTAAATCCGCATACGTCCATCTGCAAAGGATATGTTGAATCTGTTCTCTTCTGTGAATAGGACAGCATTCCACTGCAGTCTAGTCCATCTGATATGTTGCTCTGCCCATTGCAGGCGCTGCTGACGATGTCTGTGAGTCAAGTTTGGCCCAACATAAGGTCGTCTTGCAGTAAGGCCTGTATCTCTGAGTCGTCGTATGACTGTCATTCGAGAGACTTGCCCATGTCTACCCACTATTGCTCTTGCTGTTTGACTTGCCGGGAGAGTCAATTCCTTAGGTGACTCAGCACAATATGACGATCTTGCGCAGGGGTAGTAACTCGTGGTTGGCCACTCCGAAGTCTATCCCGGGCACTGCCAGTGGTTCCGTAACGTTCATTGAGACGTACAATAGTGCTGTGGTGGCAATTCATCCTTCTGGCAATGGCCCGCAAGCTCATTCCGGTCTCCAACATACCAATGGCTCGTTGGCGGTCGTTTTCAGATAGTCGTGGCATTTCAAGCACATGTACTGGGTGTTTTGTCTCAACGGCCTTTTTATACCGAGTATACTGCCACAACGCGTACACATTTTCAGGGTCATAGCTGTTGAGAATCGTGTTGCACGTGTAACTTTCATCGTTTTCATGTAGTCTGTACACACACCCATGGGTTGAATCTTGCACTTTCCATTCCAGCAGCCATTCCCTCTCTACCTCATGGCAAACACGGGGAAAATCCATTCCCACACTTTTTTTTGCCAGCTTCTCGGCATCGGTATATATAATAGTGGTGCGTTTTTAATGTGCTTCAGTATATATATATATATATATATATATATATATATATATATATATATATATATATATATATATATATATATATATATATATATATATATATATATATATATATAGCTTTCAGGCGACCATTGTCCTCTCAAGGCTGTGTGTGGTCCCGGTTGCCGGGTCCTCCCAGCGCAGTGGAGGCAGCGAATGGGTGCTGTGCCTGTACCAGATTGCTCTTTTTCGCGGACCTTCGGTCCCGAGAGAATTTTGGCTGGAGATACGTCTCGGTAGCGAAGTGGTTTTATAGCGGCAGTACACACGAGGGCAAGTTCGGGGCACAGCGGATTGATCAACCGCTTGCTTGTCACATTGATTACGGAAATAACAATTAATATTCTGTTGTACCAATAAACGCCTTTAGGCGTAACGGAACAACGGATAATTTCTTGTTGCCCTAAGACGCCGCAAGGCGTAATGGCCACTGACTGATTGGTCGGTCTTTGGCTAAGGACGGAAGAAGAAGAAGAATATATATATATATGTATATGTATATATATATATATATATATATATATATATATATATATATATATATATATATATATATATATATATATATATATATATACTGAAGCACATTAAAAACGCACCACCTGGATAATCCAGGAACAGAGTGTGAAATGTAAATATAAGTGTTTACAAGTTTACATATTTGGAATCTTTATTCATTTTCCTATGAATCCATGCTGGTCATTAATTTGTACATTTGATTGTTATGAAATTCATTGCATTCTGTGCAGGCAAGGGAGAAAACCAAAAATGCAACCAATAAAAAAATTCATTCCCACTATCCTCAGTATCTGGTATGTCCACCGTGTGCTTGCAAACAAGCTTGGCCGCGGCTCCGCATGGAACGCACAAGTCTCTGAAGGAAATTCCGGGGAATCAAGTCCCATTCACGTGTAAGAGCAGCTTCGAGCTGTTGCTGATTAGCTGGAGAACCTTGCCTGTAAACTCTGCGTCCAAGCTCGTCCCACAGAAGTTCTATAGGGGACATGTCTAGTGATAGGGCAGGCCAATCAATCGTCACAATGTTCTGCTGCAGTAGATATTGCTGCGTAATGCATGCGGTGTGCGCACGTACGTTATCCTGCTGGAGAAGCTGCAAATCTGGATAATTTGTGAACGCAGGAGCAACCAATGCATCCAGAACCTCATCTCGATATGTCACAGCATTAACATTTCCACGGAAGACGTGAAGAGGCAAGCGATGGTGAAAACTGAATCCTCCCCAAATGTGAATACTGCCACCTCCAAATCGGTGGTGCTGACGAACACAGCAATCTGCAAAGCGCTCTCCACACCAACGCCAAATCCGCATACGTCCATCAGCAAAGGATATGTTAAATCTGCTCTCGTCTGTGAATAGGACAGCATTCCACTGCAGTCTAGTCCATCTGACATGTTGCTCTGCCCATTGCCGGCGCTGCTGACGATGTCTGTGAGTCAAGTTTGGCCCAACATAAGGTCGTCTTGCAGTAAGGCCTGTATCTCTGAGTCGTCGTATGACTGTCATTTGAGAGACTTGCCCACGTCTACCCACTATTGCACTTGCTGTTTGACTTGCCGGGAGAGAACGATTCCTTAAGTGACTCAGCACAATATGACGATCTTGCGCAGGGGTAGTAACTCGTGGTTGGTCACTCCGAAGTCTATCCCGGGCACTGCCAGTGGTTCCGTAACGTTCATTGAGACGTACAATAGTGCTGTGGTGGCAATTCATCCTTCTGGCAATGGCCCGCGAGCTCATTCCGGTCTCCAACATACCAATGGCTCGTTGGCGGTCGTTTTCAGATAGTCGTGGCATTTCAAGCACATGTACTGGGTGTTTTGTCTCAACGGCCTTTTTATACCGAGTATAATGCCACAACGCGCGTACACATTTTTTTTTATTATAAAGTTTTGCCTCGTTTTGGCGAGGCGCGTCCCGTTCAACCTAGTCGGTTATATTAGGGCGCATGTCCAAATATAAACGACCGTTAGGTCTGAGGTTAGTTGCGCGTACACATGTTCAGGGTCATAGCTGTTGGGAATCGTGTTGCACGTATAACTTTCATTGTTTTCATGTAGTCTGTATGTCACCGTTGACTTTGCTAGGAGCATTATAAAATGCTCAAGCAGAATTATAAGCGGTGATTTGGTTTTGGTTAGGAGGGAAAGTATAAAAAAATGGTTTAAGAAATAAGAATGGATTTGAATAAAGACTATTTGTCTTGCTAAAAGGGAGATAAAATGAGTGAAATAATACTTTGTTCAAAGGGAGGAGACTCTGAATATTAAGGTCAGGGGAGGAAAGTGCTTAATTACACTTAAGTAGATTTGGTGAGTTGGTAATTATGGTTTAGAAAATGTACATATAAGAATTGTATAGCAAGCTTTAGAGAAGACAATATAAGGTTAAGTCAAATTATGCAAAGGGAGACAACGATTAATTACCTCCCTTATATGATTAAGTGAGTTGAGAGAAAAAAATATGCACGTGAAAAGTTTACCAGGACAACGGATGACACTTCACTGAGTTGTTTACACAGCGGATAAGCGTGAACATATTTCAGCTGAGCGGAGAATAGGAGGAACCAATGAATTTACAGTAAACAAGGACAGATCAGCTGATAATGATTTTATAGAAGAGAACCCAGTTGGACGCGCTGGTGAGCGGTCGCATTTTTCTGAGGAGCAGTCCTAGTTAAGGACGTAGAGTGGCAGGAATGTGTTTTCTGCCAGGCTCAACTTCAATTTCTGTGGGAAACAGAATGAATACTTCTGAAGAATCCTATAGACCTAGTTAGAGTAGTAGAATCTATTCACATATGAAAGACAGAACTGTGTTTAAAATATAGGTTTAGTGATAAGGGGTGATAGTAAGAAATATGGGTGTTCTGAGGATTCTGTGAAACCAAAGTAAGTAGGTCCTTTGGCTCATAACTTTTGATAGACATTGAATAGAATGATTTCAGAAGCTGAAATAAAGTATTACAAGGTTAACGACGCTTACAACTAAGGGAGCACAGAATAATGAGAAACGAAGCTGAAGCTACAAAATTGACTATGAGGTGAATAAACTGAGACTAAGTAAGCAGCTGAGAAGATTTACAGAAGAACATGGATTTAATAGCCGTGCTGGGCTATTGTATAATGAACTTTGCAATATCGACTGCTACAAGTAAGATGAGTAAGAAATTGAAGGGTGATTGTATTTACAGGATGAAACATGAGCTCTCTAGCAGGTATAAGTATGAGGATACCGCAACAGGTGTACCCAATGTATTAATTTGCATATATGAATTTTAAGATGATGGTATTTTGAGTAATTTGAGTCAAATCTGACAGGATTAGTAGATGAAAGAAACCAACTCAGGAAAGAGTTGATGAAAGGCTTGGGAGAAGCCAGAATAAATAGAAAAGCCTTAAGGGAAGAAAATAGGTATAAACCATATCTGATGGTGTTCTCAGGTGGAGAGCTATATATATATATGCATAGGTACATGAATATATACCCAGGAGGAATGGGACATACAAGAGACAGTTAGGAAATGTTTGTACCCGGAATTAGTACCACATGCCTCTGTTATGATGAACTTATGAGATGTAAATAAGATGTTTGTTTTGATGGAACGTTTCTCAAGTTGGGTTAAGTCTCTAAAAGGTTGTTGAGTGCTAGAGTAAACAAGATACTGGATATAAAGAAAATAACTACTATACGAAGTTGTCACTTAAGTAACATCACAAGAAGGGATGGAACGAGTTTAGGTTGGAAGTTTGAGAAAATATCATCCAGGAATCAATAACTCTGGCGGTGAGGGCCAGTATTAAGATAACCTCTACCTACTTGGAAGATAATACAAAATAGGAGATAATCAATCTGAATAGTATCATAACTAGGCCTGCCAACAGTCACCTAGTTAAGCAACAACAGTTAGCAGATTGGCACTGTCACATATCTCTAATTGGTATCGTGACCAGTCCTAGGACATATAAAGGGACCACTGGGACATATCTCTAATTGGTGCCTTCTTGGACCAGTCTTTAAAACACTCAGTCCAGCTGTCACATGTACACAAAACCCGTGGGTTGAATCATGCACTTTCCATTCCAGCAGCCATTCGCTTTCTACCTCATGACAAACACGGGGAAAATCCATCCCCACACTTTTTTTATCCAGCTTCTCGGCATCAGTATATATAATAGTGGTGCGTTTTTAATGTGCTTCAGTATATACTTGTATATATATAAGGCAAAGTCTGTCTGTCTGTTACCTTAAAACTCGAGAACGGCTGAACCGATTTTGACGCGGTTTTCTCCAGCGTACTCTGCATTTCTCTGTATTTAGGTTTAAAGATATATATATATATGTATATATATATATATATATATATATATATATATATATATATATATATATATATATATATATATATATTACTTTTTTTTGTTGTTGAAAAAAAATCGTGCGTGCGGCACATTAAATTTGATAAGGCGGCTAGACGTTAAGAGCTATATTGAAACAATGTAAGATGGACTTTTAGGGTTTAATAGTTCTACTAAAAAGTCCGTCATGGCATATGTCCCAGATAAATAGTTAACTCACAATAAGCATTTTTCATTTTTTTCATTTTCGGCGAAATTTATAACGTTCAGTTTGCTGTTGAATGTCGTCGTAAACCCTGAAGATGTACGAAAATAAATTACGTCTTTGGCAAGAGGTTTTACTAACGAAAGAAATCCTTTACACTATTTACCTATGATTAATAAATCAGGTGTAATTACGTAGTGAACATAAATAAATTGATCGAGCCTGTGACGGTCGACGACGCAAAGCTCGCGAGCGTGTCCGACATCCTACATTTCATACAGCATGTACAGCAATGGGTGTAATTAATAGAAGACGTTGTTCACTGGAACAATATACTATAGGAGGCTTCTTTGTCCAGTTCACGTTCATTGCTTAGGTACTTCCTCTTCTTCTTTGATCCTTAGCCGCCGACCGCCAAAACAGTCAGTGGCCATCACGCCTTGTGGCGTCTTATAGGGCAACAACAAATTGATTCCACTTTGCTCGGTCGGTGGCCATCCTTCGTTTAGTGCCCCAACTCTGGTTCATTCTTTGCATCTCAGCCTCCACAGTCCTCTGCCAAGTAGTTTTTGCTCGGCCTCTCTTTCGTTTTCCTTCAGGGGTCCATAGCATAGCTGTTCTTGTGATGGCATCGGGGTGCCTTCTGAGGACATGGCCAACCCAGCTCCAGCGTCTGCCAGCTATGTTGGTGTGCATGTCCTCTTGCTTGCTCCGATTAAGCAGATCTTGGTTGGTGATGGTATTCGGCCAAAAGATTCGGTGAATTATTCTTAGGCATGTTGTGTGAAAAGAGGACAATTTCGACATTTCCTTCTCTAAAACTTTCCAGCATTCCGCACCATAGAGAAGCACAGAAAGCACACAACTCTGATATAATCTTAATTTTGTGCTTGTGCTGTACTGAGATGTCTTCCAGATGTTGTTGAGACTAAAAAAGGCTGTTCTTGCTTTGTTCATTCTGTTGTTGATGTCTTTGCTTGCTCCGCCGTCTGGTGTTACTATGCATCCTAGGTATGTGAAGGTGTCTGCCTGTTCCAGTTGCTGATTCCTTACTGATATGGGCTCAGGCTTCCTCACATTGAGTGTCATGACCTCTTACTTCGTTAGACTGATGGTCAAGCTCACCTGCTGGCTATATTTTTTAAGTCTAACCGTTTTTTCATTGATGTGTGGATGTGAATGTGCTAGCAGTGCAATGTCATCTGCATATTCCAGATCTTCCAATGTAGAAAATGTAGTCCATCTTATTCCTCTTGGACTGCCTTCTGTTGTCTGGCACATCACCCAGTCTATGACTGTTAAAAATAGAGTGGTTGATAAGGGGCATCCCTGTCGTGCTTCTGTCTTCACCTCCAAGGCGCATGAATAGAAATACACTGGGAGCAGTTCTAGTGTAGTGGTTACCACACTGCGCTGGCGATTGGAAGATCCCAGGTTCAAGTTCGGGCGAGTACATTTGAAAGAGTGTCGTCGACCAGGACTTGGACTGGAATAATTGGAGCCCTGGCGAAGACATTTGAAGGAGTGTCAACGACCAGGGACTGGAATAAACTGAACTGCCCCTGAGCCGACCCAGCTCTAATGGGTACCTCCGAAGAAGGCGATTATATGCCTGAATGACGAGAGGACATCTGTCAGCGTACAGGGAAAAGGGATACTCACGTAAAATCAGTCTCAGGTTAGACATACTAACTGGAGATTTTGCCTCGAGTAATAGCTGGCGTACGAAAAAATTTAAAAATAATGGAAATACCCCGAGAAAACACTGACGTATGATAGGAAATACCCCGAGAAAACACTGATGTTTGATAAGAGATACACCGAGAAAACACTGACGTATGATAGGAGATACACCGAGATAACACAAAAATAAGAATGTACAACTTGAATGTAAAGGTTAAATTATTGTATGGCTGTGAATGTATGATAGGAGATATACCGAGACAACACTGATGTGTGAAAGGAGATACACCGAGAAGACACTGATAGGAAATACCCGTTCTACTTGTTATGTACACTTAGGTAGGGAATTCAGCATGATATCTCTATACATGTCAATATTGCGTGGAATGTCAAACACTATTTCCTTTTTCAAAATTTATATTGTACGACAGTGGAAAAACAATTGATCTTCTGTCTCCTGTGTGTTGGTGTTACATAATTTGCATTTCGGGATGTTTTTCCATTGTGCAACAAGTTTTTGCCTAATGGGTGTCATGCTATATAGTAATCTAAAGGTGACTTCCTTTGCGGATGGAGCAGCTGGTAACTCGTGCAGGCTTCTAAAAATAGGTTGATAATCAGTTATGAAATAATTGTACCCACGTTTTATCCTTGTCACTAATGATTGTTCATGACGTCAGACTTGCCTCTCTCTTGTTTTACTACTAGCATTACCACTAGACCACAAGGTATTTTATATTTGGGCATGCCTGCAAAATGAAAGTAATATAGATATGAGTGTAGAGTCATATAAAAACCAAAAGCCAACAACAACAACAGTTATTAACAATATCTTACAAAAACACACATAAAGACCACGTGACGACAGCCTGACAACAGTAAAGGGACGAAACTGACATGTAAACATGCCACATATCAAAATCACATAGGCTACCAAATATGTTTCTTCGCAGCGTAGTACTAAATAATAGCAGATAGGTCAAATAGAAAGATAAATAAATTGAAAAAAAAACATAAATGGACATGTGTACTTGTGACGGAATTAAACAAACTAACACTGAAAATATAAAAGTAGCGACTACTTGGCACGCGCTCATCGTCTGTGGTTCTCAAGAGTTATGGGCCATGTCAAGTCAGGTCACGTGTAATATTAGTTACATCAGTCATGTGGTCCATTATTATGAAAGATATAGGATCATTTCTCAACAAAGTTTAATAATTATTTTTTCGAATTTATAATTTCCATCTTTCAACTTCTTGATTTCTATGGTTACACAATGAGCTGATCACCTGTTTGTTAAACATTTTGATTGCATGTTTTGCCCGGGAGCCTTGGGCTCTTTGTGTCACCTCTATACTCTGTTTACGGGGTACAGGAGGTTCCGATTAAGAAAGAAAGAGAAAGATGTCCATGTTTATTATTTCTGTTTGTAGTAAAATCTGTGAGAACAAACGCTAAATTCCAGGAAATTGTATTCCCAATGCTAATATATAGAACCAGTATGTGTGTTAGGCTTAGACGCTTCGACTATGCCAGTCGGGAAATCTAACGTATGCAGTAGTAATGCTTATACATGATCTCGCCGGCAAGGCTACTAGATTTTGCTTTGCAAGCTGTGGCCTCGAAACTAAATATTTTCTTGTGCCAGAACTGCGATACCATGACTGGCGTTTGAATTAACGAAGATTTTAACATTAACGCCATGTAATTGTAGCAATTCGGACATTTTCAGTAGTGTAAAAGAGGAACTGCAGTAACATTTAACGCAAAATATTACAAAACGACAAGCCGACCCCTCTTCACTCTACACGCGTTAGTGGCGGATAATCACTCTGCTGGCTTTGTCTCCGATATATGCACACACGCAAGTTGTTAAAATTTTGTGACGTCGCGCCGTTCGGTCTGCATGCATACGGTAGTTTAAAAATAAAAGGAAAAATGCAATTAACGTGAGATGTTTTTTTTAATGTGTAATACTAAATAGGGTGTGAGACGGAGTGACCTTAGTTCGTGTTTACAAATTTAAATTGAATAGGAGAGGAAATGTTTAATTTGAAGCATTGTAGGAAATAAAACGATACTAGGCATTAGAAAGACATATAAGAATAAATATGTACTGACTGTGTAATAGTTACAGCAGGATTAATAAGTATGTATGAGTATTTAAAACTATTAAGAAATAAAAAAGTTGGACAGAAGACAGATAGACAGATGGACTTGAAAATCTTTCTCAGTTTTGCCCGTAGGTGGGGTTAAAGGGGAAGGAGTCCTTATTTTGAATATTTGAGGTCAGTTTTATTTGAAAAGGAACGCTATTCACTAAACAGTCTCTGATTGGCTGTAGTATAATAGACTAACAGTTGTATAAAACCAATTAGTATTGGGTTTAAGGGGCCACTAGATGAAAAAGTTCTTACACTAAAGACGTTGTTGTTATAGACAAGGCAAGAGTACTGTCTTGTTTGCTAATTCTGCACTAGCAGCGATCTGGATTTGTTACCATATATCGCAATATTCAACTAATTGGTGTTTAAAATTTCTTTGATTGCGGTAAGAATGAAAACCTTTATATTAACATTTATATTGTCATTTTTATCATGTATGCATTATCGACTCTATATGAACCTAAAAGGGGAAACATTTATCTGGAGGGAAGCCAACATCAAACTCTGTGTTGTTTCACAGCGTTGTTAGGAACTGTATTAACCTGGTGTAGAAAAGCCAGGCAGGCTTTCTGTCATATGGGGAGAAAAGAAAATTAAATATTTATGATGAAAAATAAAGTTGTGTTATGACATAAGACCAGGAAGATCACTGGCCGTCTTCTTCAGCAAGTCACCGTGATTGTACATGACTTGATAGTATTAATGTAAAATGTTTTCTTTGTCAAGGAAAATGTCAAACGGTGGTTTGAAAGTTATTTATCCAGAAGGGGGTACCAACCAAATTGAGAACGTTAACTAATTGTTTAGTTACCATACTGATGTCTGATGATATTGAACATGTTAGAGTAGGGAAAGAGAGAGATTATTAGATGCTGAGTGGGACACATTTGTATTGTTCCAGAGTTTCATCTACGATTGAAAGTGAGCCCAGGTGATCTAACACCTGTCCTTAACTTCTGCAGTGAGGCCTAACTACTGAGTGCCTACACAGTGATTTACCTATAGAAGCAGAATCGTGTCTTGGCAGTGGATGCTGGCGTTTTATACATACTTCAACTAGCCTGGTTCCAGAGACCTCAGATAAGACTTGTCTGGGAAATTGATATCACAAACAATCCACTCTCTCAGTTTATTTTTTATTTTTTTATTTTTTTTTTCCACAAAAGATAGTGTATCAGACAGTGAGGAACAAAAACATTCAATAAACTTGTACCCTTTTCTAGGAGCAAGAAATACTTGACATTTTCCCAGCTTGAGACATAAATAATTGTGGGATAACACCGACTCAATGACAGTTGTAAAATAATTGGTTGTAAATAATTTCATTATCATGTTGAGTTGATTATTCCTGTGTCAGAAGAATAACTAGATACAGGAAAATAAATTGAAAAAAAATTTGTTCATTTGAAAACTTAACCAGTAACTTGTTTAATCATTGTTTACTAGTAATAGGTGTAGTTGTTGTCCTGTTTCACACTTTATCACCTTGCATATACCCTAGACAGTGGGCTGATCACCTGCTTGCCAACCAATCTGATTACGGAAACAACGATAGATTGTTTGGTCTGTTTCTGTTCCACAAAGACGCCACTAGGCGTGGTGGAAACAGCGATAGATTGATCAATTTGTTGTTGCCCTAAGACGCCACTAGGCGTACTGGCCACATACTGCTTTGCCGGTTGGTGGCTAAGGATGGAAGAAGAAGAAGAAGATATACCCTAGACACTTGCTAGATGACATACTCACACCATTACACTTCAGCAGGGGAAATATATATTGGGTGAGGACATTGGTGGAAGCAGACAAGTTCCCTGTAACTTATCTGAATTTCATACACTTCAGGGGCTTGCACAGCTAACCTCACACCAGATACCATTAATATAATATTTAAATCATTAATAACACCTAATCCACCACACTGTTATGTCTTTTACGTATATTTTGTCTTGTCTAACACAAATAAAATTGTGTCACTGTTGTATCAACACTAATGCTGACATACAGGTTCTGTATAAGTATTAAGACACGTACACACTTATGCACACATCAGTGTGAAAACAAAAATTATGGTTGAAAGCCAAAACAAAACAGCACTAGAAACAGCCACTGAGTCTATTAGCAGAGAGACAAGACAGAATTACAAACCATGTTGAACTGAAGAACTACAAAAGTTTGATGATGAACTACACAAGATAGAGACAGAACAGAATTACAAACCATGTTGAACTACAAAAGCCCTTATGATGAACTACACGAAATAGAGAGAAGAAACAACCGAAGACATTCATAAACACTGGTCACGTGAGAAATCAGATTTCTTTACACCTAACCACAAATTTGTAAGGGGAAGTAGCATTTATTTTTTGGCAAGGGCAGCAACGCAATTAAGAAAACAAATAATAAACTAAATAAAGCTTTTACTTTTATGCATTAAATATATCCAGTTAATTTAACAAATAATGTAATACATACAAAGTGCATTATGAAAATTATACGGTAATTACGTTTTATAATACTTAAATTTTTTTTATTTAATTTTATCAATAATTATTGAAAAACGTTTTATCGGATACAAGTTTTAAAGAACTGATTACTAATATGGTCTGTCACTCTCAATGCTAATTTTGTAAATAAATGAAGTATATGATTTCGTTGTTTTGAACACAAAAATGTGTCGTCAGCGCTAAAGAGCGCTCTTCATCAAATCATGAACACTTACTTACTTACTTAGTCGTTCCCCTTCTACCGTGGAGTCTAGAGGTTTGGAAGAGAGAGCGCCAGAATATCTTATCGGCTGTCTTCCTCCTGGCCTGGTTCCATTCTAGCCTTCTGTCCTTCAAAGACTGTTGAATGTTGTCCTCCCAGCGGACTCTGAGTCGTCCTGGGGTTCTGGATCCCTGGCTCTTTGTTTCCCATACTTGTCGTGGTATCCGATCTTCTCTTTTTCTGCAGACATGGTCAAACCATCTTAGTTGGGACTGTTCTACTTGGGTCTGCAGGCGTGGGATTTTAGGCCTTGATGTATCGTCTGGTTGCGGACCATGTCTCTTCTTGTTACTTCAACCACCTCCCTCACATACCTCATTTCTGAGGTTTAGATCTGGCTTTTATGGGTTGTAAAATCATGAACACACTGTATATAAAAATAAAAACAACAAAAGACATCCCAGACAAATATGTTTACGACATGCGCTCTTATTTATGCTTCTTCTTTCTTTGATCATTAGCCTCCGACCGTCAAAGCAGTCAGTGGCCATTACGCCTGCTGGCGTCTTGTAGTGCAACAACAAATTGATTCCACTTTGCTCGGTCGGTGGCCATCCTTCGTACAGTTCCCCAACTCTGGTTCATTCTTTGCATCTCAGCCTCCAAAGTCCTCTGCCAAGTGGTTTTTGGTCGGCCTCTCTTTCGTTCTCCTTCAGGGGTCCATAGCATAGCTGTTCTTGTGATGGCATCGGGGTCCCTTCTGAGGACATGGCCAACCCAGCTCCAGCGTCTGCCAGCTATGATGGTGTACAAGTCCTCTTGCTTGCTCCGAGTAAGCAGATCTTTGTTCTTGATGGTATTCGGCCAAAATATTCGGTGAATTTTTCTTAGGCATGTTGTGTGAAAAGAGGACAATTTCGACATTTCCTTCTCTGTAACTCTCCAGCATTCCGCACCATAGAGACGCACAGAAAGCACACAGCTCTGATATAATCTTAATATTGTGCTTGTGCTATACTGAGAGGACTTCCAGATGTTGGTTAGACTAAAAAAGAGTGTTCTTGCTTTGTTGATTCTGTTGTTGATGTCTTTACTTGCTCCGCCGGCCGGTGTTACTATGCATCCTAGGTAAGTGAAGGTGTCTGTCTGTTTCAGTTGCTGATTCCTTACTGATATGGGCTCAGGGCTGCTCACATTGAGCGTCATGATCTCTGACTTCTTTAGATTGATGTTCAAGCCCACCCGCTGGCTATGTTAATTAAGTCTATCCGTTTTTTCCTGGATGTGTTGATTCGAATGTGCTAGCAGTGCAATGTCATCTGCATATTCCAGATCTTCCAATGTAGAAAATGTAGTCCATCTTATTCCTCTTGGACTGCCCTCTGTTGTCTGTTGCATCACCCAGTCTATGACTGTTAAACATAGAGTGGTTGATAATGGGCATCCCTGTGCTACTCCTGTCTTCACCTCGAAGGTTACCTTGCTCTGCCCACCACTACACGTAAAGATGGCATAGAGGCTTTTTATGATTGACACTATGCAGCTTTGAATTCCATAAGCCCTCAGTATTTTCCATAAACTGTCCCTATGTATACTGTCAAAAGCATTTTTAAAATCAACGAAATTAATGTACAGCTGTCTTTGCCATTCTGAGCTCTGCTCTATAATGTTCCTGAGTGCAAATATATCATCAACACATCTTCTGTTCTTTCTAAATCCTGCTTGTTCTTTCCTCAGTTTGTGGTCTACTGCTTTTGAAATTCTCTGTATAATTATCCTGCCTAGTATTTTGCTGGGAACTGAGTAAAGAGTGATTCCTCTCCAATTATTGCAGCCTGCAAAATGTCCCTTCTTGGGATTTTTGTCAATTATTCCTGTATTCCACTCCGTTTGTGTTGTCCCTTTTTTCCACACTTGTGCAAATAGTGGTTCTAATAGTTCTGCTGCTAGCTCAGGGTTTGTCTTAAATAGCTCTGCATTTAAGTTATCATGGCCAGGATCTTTTCCATTCTTTAACCCTTTGATTGCTGTGATGATTTCTTCTTTTCGTGGAATGTCTGTATTAATATCTAGATCGTTTTCAGCCTCAGGAACATTTAATTGTGTCTCTGGTGGTTCCTTGTTCAGAGTTTCTCTGAAATGCTCTGCCCATCTTGTTTCCTGTCCCTCTGCTGTCGTGATGAGATTTCCTTTCTTATCTCTTACTAATGTAATATTGTTTGCACCTCGTTTTCCACTGATGATCTTACTTATTTTGTATACTGTGCTTTGTTCATTTCTCAGTGCTGCCTCTTCTGCCTGTCTTCTAAGATCGTTTAGGAAATTCCTTTTGTTGGCTCGGGTGTTACGTTTAACTTCCTTGTCCAGCTGACTGTACTGTTCGCTATATAGTTACTTTAACCTGGGGGACTTCGCTTCTGTTTTCTTTCTTTTCATTTCCTTTCTCATCGTTATGGTGTTAAATGTTTCTGGTGTTATCCAGTCTTGCTTCTTCCTTTCCTTGAATCCCAAGTAAGATATATATATATATATATATATATATATATATATATATATATATATATATATATATATATATATATATATATATATATATATATAGATGTATGTTAGGTCACATGTTAGTAATAAAGTATGAAATGTAAGTCACAACTTGCGCCAATCCTATCTCACAGACGTTTTGCTCAGATGAATAAAAGAGACTCGAATCGGCCTCTTGCACGCGTCTGGGACCTTGTTAATTTAATTTCCCCTCTCTGACTTCATGAGCGTTCTTTCAGTTTCCTCAGTCCCGGTTTATTTATTTTAAATGCTAGAGATTTCCTGTGCTATATTGTAAGTCCTCATAAATACTCCAATAAAAGGTGTCCGGTATGTTAAGAAGGAATTCTGAATCTTATTCTTCCCTGTAGCAAGGTCTGGTATCTTGGCGATCGATTTCTCAAGTGAAATAGCTTGAGAAAATGGTCAGATTATATTCGCTGCCTTCCCACGCATTTGTTATGCGCACCTCAAAAGGATCAGCCAATCTGATTTGAATATGTTGCATGACTCAATGCAAAATTTCAAACATTACTTTTCTAAAAATAGGCTGTACACATCCGCTTGCCCTTGGGTACAAACTTACGAACATGTCGGTAAACTCATATAACAACGTGTTCCCAATGTAACCATCATTACTTTTATCAGACAGTAATCTCTTATCTGTGTCTGTCCATCAGTTGTCTCCCTGTATTCCAAGCTTTGGTGATTAGCGCACCTGTGTCTTATCAGTGATTAATCACTGCGCTTAAGCGATTTACGTGTTAATCTGTATACTGAAATCGCTGCGCCCACAACAGCCAACATGGTTAGGTCCCTGCCACTCCTTGCAACGGATGGAGAAATAGGTAACAGCCTTAGAGAAGGGTGTAAGAAGGAAAATACATAATATCTGCTACACATAGCAGAAACGGAAAGAAAGAAAGTGCGACAAATGAAAGCCCACAATAAAATCAGTATTACAAATGTACCGATACTGCCGGAGTGAAACAAATATCGATAGGGCCGCCCCGTTCTGTCACAATGTTCTTTTAGTGTGGCCAAACTTCTGGCAGTTTGAGCATTGAATTGCTCGTGGAATGTAAGCTTCTGTTTTAATTTTAGTACTGCCACTGAAGAAATGTGATGGGATTTCTCGTCCTTCTAATATAACTATTATTACTGTGTAAGTTCCTAATTTTTATGATATCATTTCTAGTTTAAGAATCCTACATTTTGGATTTTCTATTTGTAGTCTAGTTATTATTTCTTCCTCTGGAACTTTCACAGGAATTCCTTTAATTACACATTTCCTGGTTTCTTTGACTAATTCTAGCCTAGCTTTAATGCTGTGTGCCAATTCTACTTGAACATGACTTACTTCAATTTGTTTTATTAAAGCTTTTGACTTTTCAGTCATGTTCATTGTGAGTATTATGTCATAATTTGTTCTTTTTATGTGTGTTATTTACCTTTTGTCTATAACTGTTTCTAGTACATTGATGATCTTACTGTCTGGTAATGCAGTAATACTTACCACTTTCCCACTGATTTGAAAAATCCTTAATCTTGGGAGGTTTTTTTCAACTTTATGAGTAGGCCTATTGATTTGTTGGTCTTTCATGTGGTTCTCAACACCCTTATTCTTTCAATCAATGTTCAGATTATTGGTTTTATCTATCATTTTACTCTAACATCTAACTTTTTTTCTTAATTGTTTCCTTTGAAGCTTCTATCTTGTGTCCTTCCTTTCTCCATTTGTATTCCAGATTTCCCCTTGATCATCATTCTGTGAGTCAGCTTGTACTATTTAAGCCCATGATTTTCTGAAGATACTACCTGTTTTAAATATTGTTACAGCTGGCATGTCTTCTAGAATAATTTTCCTTATTTAACTTTAAATGTGATATCCTACGCCACAAGGCATGGTACTTGAAGAAAAAGAAGAGGATTCCCCACGAGTGGTTTCCCTTTTAACGACCTGGTTCATCATTCTTCGAAGAGACGCATTATCATTATCATCACCTTTCAGATCCCATGAGAGCAAAAGCCTTCAACAACCTTGACCTTCCTGTCTTGTGCCATCATCTGCAGGTCTATCCATGTCTTCTTCATTCTCTTCATGTCTGTTTTCAGTTTTCTTCTGCGTGTGTTCCATGTGGTCTTCCTCTATCTCTCTTACCTTGAAGACAGATTCCAGAACAAGGACTACTTGTTAATCAACAGGTTTCCTCAGTTTGTGTCCTATCCATCTCCAACGTCTTCTTCTCATCTCTTGTTCCACTTGCACTTGTCTGGTTCATGTCATCCGTTCCACATTAGTGATCTTGTCATACCACTTCAATCCTTCTATTCTATGCTAGCCTCCATTTATGAAAGTCTGTAGCTTTTTGATTGTTGTTCTCCATGTTTCACAGCCATACAATAGGACTGACTTCACATTTTAATTGAAAATTTAATTTTTTTCTGTGTTGGACTAGGCTTACTTTCTCTTCTTCTTTGATCCTTAGCCCCTGACTGACAAAGCAATTAGTGACCACCACGCCTAGTGGCGTCTTGTAGGTCAACAACAAACTGTTCCCATTGTGCTCGGTTGGTGGCCATCCTTCGTGCTGTGCCCCAACTCTCGTTCATGCTTTACATCTCGGCTTTCCACTGTTCTCCGCCAGGTTGTCTTTGATCTGCCTCTCTTTCGCCGTTATTTTGGAGTCCATAGCATAGCAGTTCTAGTGATAGTGTCAGGGTCCTTTCTGAGGACATGGCCAACTCAGTTCCAGCGTCTGCCTGCAATGATGGTGTGCATGCCTTTTTGACTGTCCGGTATAAGTAGTTCCTGGTTGGAGATGGTATATGACCAAAAAATTCGAAGATATTTTCCTTAGGCAGGTTGTGTAGACAGAGGACAATCAGGACATTTCCTATTCTGTTACTCTCCAGCACTCCGCGCCACACAAAAGTACAGAAAGTACGCCACTCGAATAATCTTAATTTGGTGTTTGTGCTTGTAAAGGGCAATTTTTACTATCTTGCAATATAATACATTTATATTCTTATTATGTTCGCAAATATTTTGTAAGCAAAGTATTTCCTTTTTAAGTGCTTAAGGAGAAGTCATTTTTGGGTTGCTTCCCTTGAAAATAGTTCTGTCATCTTCGATCGGACTCCGCAGACGACTCTAGGCCTACTGCGATTTATTCTGTGGCTGGGTAGGAATAGATTGTTCTTGCTTCAGTATATCTATGGCCTGAATTTATACGTAGTGTTTGTATGAGTAGGACGAGTCTGTCTTATATATGGATATCTTTGCATTTCTAAGTCGAACTAATTTGGTTGTCGCTAGAAAAGGTCAAAGGCTATGCAGCGGAAGTATCGCTAGCAAAGGGTGTGATCCATGGCTGTCATCCTGTGAGGATGCCGAGTTTTGTTGTAGCAGGCTTTTTGCCGAAATAGTGATCTATATATGGATGGGGAAAAGTGATAATCATTTAGACATGTTGTATGTACTTTACCCCAGTGTTTATTCTCTTTTGCCAAGGAATGGCAAAGTTATATTTCGCATAAAAAGGTAAAACCACAATTTATTATGAACTTGGGCTTCGCCATCGTTGTTGATAAGCAGATGCACAGTGGTACTTTTAAAAAGAATATCCATTCAAAGGAAGAAGACATTCCTATGTATCAGCACTGGATTGTATGATATTATTCAATTACCTCTATGAGAGAACCTATGAAGAAATGAGGACATTTAATGAATGACTAATTTTGGTCTATATTCTATAGTGAGTGAAGCTCACGAGAGAGAGAACAGCCATGTTGAAATTCATATACTTTGTATTTATCGAGTGAGAAAAAGGGATGCCTGTACTATCGCTCGATGAACCAAGAGATCACTGCTACATGTGAGAACCCATGTCTGGGATTCCTATATTATGAAATATATATATATTGAACTTTACGTGAAGGAATATTCGCTAGACGAGGTTAGGTCTAGGAGCCTTCCTATGTATTGGTTATGGTCTGACGTGCCCAGTCAGTAAAGCCAGATGATTTACATGATGGAACGCTGAATGCTTATTTACGAATGCTCCATTATGATATTTGCCAAGCATGAATGCTAACTTAAGATGATATTCCTGTGATCAACATTATGCTGTCTATGTCGACATTTGTTCCTGTAACCATACACGTACTGTCCAAGTGTGCGTCCCATTAAATGTTATAAAAAGACCACCGTAGTTCCAGTACTTCTTGAATTCGAACAGTGTGAGTATGAGTGATGTACTACCAACCTGTCAACTCTATCGAATCATTCTACCATTCGCGTACTGACATTCAGATACACACTCATTGTTTACACTCACATTCTTGTCGGAGCCTCATCACGTTCCAGGACAAGATGACCTGTATGACCAAAACTGTGCTGGGTTTGATGAGTTGACAATCGTTACACTTTACTACACCAGTCCCAACATCTACATTTATCCACTGGTGGACATTCACATCATTTAGCAAATAAAGCATGATTCAACAACTAGTAGCCAGTATGAGTTAACAACTACACACAAAGAAAGAGTTTAACAACTGGTGTGCCAGCTTCCTGGGTCAACCTGCACAGTGACCATATTGAGAAGTAAACTACTGAGACCAGACGTTCCTTGGGGTCTGTTACGACACACAAATACATCAGCAGTACAACTCTACAGTGATGTCAGCGTGACCTGTCCTGTCGAGAGTATGCAGTAACTAGGTCAGGGTTTGTTGACATTTGGTTCATTGGACATTTGCCATACAACTGACAGTGTTACACAGCAAGCTTGGTTGAAACATAGAACATTACACATCAGGACTGGAGAATATTTGACAGTGTTTGCGAAAGAAAATGTTATTGAACTGAGAAGTCCTACATTGATTGTTATCATTCAAATCAACGATGGAGCTTCTATTTCTGTGTTGAATTTAAAATAATTAGACCAGAAGTATTTGTTTAATAAAGTACCACAGTACTGTACTATTAGGCAGTGTAACTGAGCCTTCATTCCAACACATTCTTTCTGCAACACTCTATTTACATCATATTGCCATACTATTTATGCATTTATGTATTTATGTTTAACTATTTATATGTGATATTTGTTTGTATCCAGCGGGTTGTTGTTTCGGTTGGGCGGTGTCACACAGCAGAGTATCCCACGTAATAGAGGGTCTGATGTGTGCGTTTCTATAGGTGCAATTTTCTTCATTGAAAATTTGCTGCGACAGCTGTTGCTATTAGTGTTAGCTGTGAAGTCTGTACTCATTGTTGTTTTTGTAATATTCCTCTGTTCTTTAGTTTGTTTTGATTTGTTTGTAATTTGTTGGTCTACCCTATTCTATCTTTCAGTTCTATTCTCAATTTATATTTATATACTGTGGCGTTATTTGTATTTGTTATCCTCTTGCGGTTTATCTTTTATTGTTTTTCCCATTTGATTTATTTCATTTCCGCAAATGTTTTCATGTTTTTCTGTATAACTGTTTTGTTTTGTGCCTGATCGACATACACTATTTAAAATATAGTTGATCATATAAATTGATGTACAAGAATCAACTGATAGTTAATTGCTATTACTAAAGGTACACAGTTGATGATATAAAACACTATTTCTGGTGCACTGCACTTATATTATAGAGTGAACCAGCAACTTATAGCTGTTATTATATAAGGATTTATACAAGACCTTTGTAAGGCTTGTTTCCCACAGTGATTGGGATAGTTAAGTACTATTTTTCACAGGTTACAAAGTTATCATACAAAGTCTTTGATTAAGACTAAGAAAGTGAATTTATTTACTTTTGCAAATTACTGATCTTATTAGACAAGATGTCTACCTTAGATTATTTTATCACACAAGGCAGGGCTCTTGATAAGACTGGTCAGCAATTAGAAGAATGGGCAGTTGCTCAATATGACAAAGCATTGGCTGCTGAAGAAAGAAAAGCATTGATTGAAGAAAAGAAATTAGAAGCTGAGGAAAGAAAATTACAAAGAGAGGATGAACAAAAGAAATTGCAGATACAGACTGATGAAAAAAGATTCCAGATGGAAATGGAAAAAGAGAAAAGAAAAGATGAAGCTGCTGCTGAAGAGAAAAAATTACAGGCTGCTGCAGAAGAGAGAAAATTACAAGCTGAAGCTCAAGAAAAAAAAGCAATAAGAGAACATGAACACCAAAAAGAACTTTTAGCATTTGAGTTAGAAAAGTTAAAGTTAACAAACATAAGTAATGTTAATCAAGCATCTAGTGGTAATGGTAAACCCTTTACTTACAAGGTCAAGGTACCAGCGTTCAACCCTTCCAGTGATGACATAACATTCTGGCTAAACAGATTTGAACGCTCGTGTCGAGCACATAATGTGGACAAATCACAATATGCTAACCAGTTATCAGAAAATCTGAAAGGTGATTCTCTGACTAGTTTAAGTTTGGTTGAAGAGGCTGACAAAGATAACTATGATGTTATTAGGGCAGCCTTATTAAAGAAGTATCAGTTGTCTGAAGAGGGTTATCGGAAGTTGTTTAAGACAATGGTGCCTGAGGCAGGTGTAGAATTCTCAGAATTCATTGCAAGGACACGTCTTACATTTGATCGTTGGATTGAGCTATCCAAAACAGAAAAGACTTATGAAGCCCTTATGGACTTGATACTCAGAGACAAGATTATGTCAAGTATAAATAAACCTTTCCTCGAATTCTTACATGAGCGTAAACCTAAGTCTCTAAAAGAAATGGAACAGTATTGTACCCAATACGTCACTGCACATCCGGACGTAGCTATTAGCAACAGTAAGGTTAAAGAAGGTATGCCAGTTGCTTCTGCAACACCATACAACCCTAATCACTCTCACAAATTCCAAGGACCTCAAAATAGGTTTAATAAAAAAGGTAACTATTACAGTTATCAGAACCAAGGTAACCAATCATTTCAGGGTTCTTCTTCGAATACCTGGAGAAGAGCTGACAGCCCTCGATTCAGGGGTGGTCATAATTACAGGAACTTTCGCAAAGGAAGTCATTCTAGAAACTATCCAAGTTTTCCTTCATGGAGACAACAGGATCATAATTACCGAGATACTCATTATAATGAATATGATGATAGTAACCAAAGGAGCTATGATTCAAACCCGAGTAGAGGTTATAATAGTGGAAACAATGATAAGTACAGAGGCAATAATAACAGAGGTAGAGCACAATTCAAAAAACATAAAGCTCATTACCAGGCGAACTCTGCACAGCAAGAGTCCCACGAAGCCTATAAACAAAATAAAGATAATGATGACTCTAATAATATGGCATGTGCCGCTTTTGATTTTGGGAGAGCATCTCAGTGCCCCCAATGCAAAACATTATTTGAGCCAACCACAGTGTCTACTTTAAGCTGTGGCCATCCTCTTCCCGCTCTTCCTGCGTCAATCGCGCATGATGGGAGAGGTTCTCTTGTCTTACACAAAGGTTTAGTAAATGACAATCCAGTCTCAGTACTTTTTGATTCTGGATGCACAACTATTGGGGTTAGGCAGTCACTCATAGATCCTTCTCATTCTACAGGCAAAGTAGTCAAATGCGTAACATTTGGCGGCACCATAGAGAAATACTCTACCGCTATCATTAGGATTGCTACTCCTTTCTTCACAGGAGATGTACACGCATGTCTTTTGCCGGATCCGATCGCTGATCTTATCATCGGTCGCATTCACGGAGTCAAAGAATGCACTCCGGAGCAAATTTCCGTTTGGGAAAATCAAAATATGCAATCTGCTAATGCAGTAGTCACTAGAGCTCAAGCTCTCAATATGCCTGAAACTTCATCTGTTGAAGATAATGAAGTGCATAACCAAGATGATCCCTTGGTAATTTCTCGTGACTCGTTTATAAAACAACAAGAAGAAGATCCGACTCTTAAGAAATTCTTCACTCTTGTAACGAAAGGTGATCCGAATAAAGATTCAAATTGTAAATCTTGGATTACAATGAAGAATGGCGTACTTGTACGTATGGTGCAAGACTCCACTAAGTCAAGTCATTCTCAGATTCTTGTACCCAAGAATTTGAGAGTTAAGATCTTACAACATGCACACGACTCTCAGTGTGCTGGTCACATGGGTTTTTCCCGTACAAAGTCAAGAGTTCTTGCGGCTTTCTTTTGGCCTTTTGTGAACAAGGACATACGGATCTATTGTCGATCCTGTAAAGTATGTCAAGAAGTCAAATCCAAAGGTCCTCGTCATGCTGCGCCTATTCAGGCTGCAGATATTCCTATTCGTCCATTCCAGAAAATGGCGATAGACATCATTGGTCCATTCAAGATCAAATCTGCTAGAGGACATCAGTTTATCTTAACGTGTGTAGACATGTGCACACGTTGGCCAGAGGCTATCCCTCTAAAGAGCATTACTACCGCTGACATTGCAGATGCTCTTTGGCTTATATTTTCTCGGCTGGGATTCCCCGGAGAAATATTATCAGATCATGGCACCCAACTGATATCGGATACCATGTCTCAAGTAATGTCTACTCTACAGATAGAGAGATCTTTGAGTAGCATCTATCATCCTATGTCCAATGGGATGGTCGAGCGACTAAATAGAACACTTAAGAACTTATTAGGGAAGATAACTGAGGATCATCCTCAAGATTGGGATAGGGTTTTACCCGCGGCCCTCTTCGCGTACAGAGAGGTCCCCAATGAACATACAGGGTTTTCGCCCTTTGAACTTGTCTTTGGCGCGCGACCGCGCGGCCCAATGTCTTTGCTGCATGATCTTATAACAGCTGACAATATTGACGATGACACAAAATCTTCTTACGAGTATGTCATCGCGCTGAGACAAAAGATTATCGAAGCATGCAAATTGGCAACGTCCTCTTCTGAATTTGCTAAGCAGAAGGCAAGACAATTTGCTAATAAGAAGAGAACTTTACGACAACTTTGTCCTGGTGACAAAGCATTTGTTTTGCTACCTTGTCGTGAAAATAGACTCCTTATTAGTTGGAAAGGTCCGTACGATATAATATCGAAAATTTCAGATGTTGACTACATCGTCGATATTAACGGGAAGCATAAAACCTTCCACATCAATATGCTTACGGAGTTCCATGAACGTCCTGACTATCTACAGCCTATTTTCCAGGCAACGGACGATTCTCATGTCAAACATGGTCATTACTCATCACTGTCTGTAATACAGGATGAGGAAACAAGTTTTTCGGATGTTAATCTCCCGCTTCCAATGATCCCACTTCATTCTAGTGAATCATGGAAAGACGTTACTGTTTCTCCTGATTTGTCTCTAGGAGAACGGCGACAAGTTTCGTCTATGTTACAAACATTTCAGGATGTCCTCACTGACATCCCTGGACAAACTCATGTCATTGAGCATGACATTGTTCTAACTGAACATACTCCAATTAGGGTTAGGCCTTATCCTATCCCTATACATTTCCAAACACAGGTTGAAAAGGAGTTGGATGAAATGATAGATTTACAAATAATCGAACCATCCACTTCTGCATATTCTTCGCCGATGGTTATTGTTCGAAAAAAAGACAATAACATACGTCTTTGCGTTGACTATCGCAAATTGAATCAAGTTACGAAGTTCGATGCTGAACCTATGCCTTTACTAGAAGAGTTACTTACTCGTCTTTCTAAATCGCATTTTTTCACTAAACTTGATTTGTCTAAAGGATATTGGCAAGTTCCATTATCCGAACGCGCCAAACCTCTTACCGCTTTCTCTACTCCCAGAGGCCTTTTCTAATGGAATTTTATGCCTTTCGGCCTTATGAACGCACCAGCTACATTTGTACGCATGATGCGTCGAATCCTATCGTATCGGTCAGATGTCATTGCTTATCTAGACGACATCTGTCTTTTCAGCGATACTTGGGAAGATCACTATTCAGGGTTAGTTGAATTATTATCAACTCTGCGTGAGTATAACCTGACAGCAAAACCATCTAAAGCTTGTATTGGCTTTAGCGAAATTGCTTTCTTAGGCCATCGAGTAGGTCACGGTTTCTTGAAGACAGAAGACCATAATATCACTAAGATACGTAACATCTCTATCCCTAGGACTAAAAAGCAAGTGCGAAGTCTTTTAGGTCTCATACAATTTTATGGACGTTTCATTCCGAATCTGTCCTCTATCATGGCACCTCTCTCTACACTATTAAAGAAAGGGTCGCCTAACATGGTTCACTGGTCTCATGAATGCCAATCTTCACTAGAGAAGATCAAAACTATGTTTTCATCACCACCTATTTTAGTGTTACCTACAACAGATAAGACATTTGTTCTTCGTAGTGACGCTTCATCCACTGGGATTGGAGCGGCACTAATGCAAGAGTACTCTGGAACTCTGCATCCTGTAATGTACATATCCAGAAAACTTAATGCTGCAGAAAGGAATTACTCGGTTTTAGACCGTGAATTATTGGCAATGGTTTGGTCAATTCTCAACAGAATCCCGCCCGGATATGCGACGATATTCTTAGCACCACTGCGTCGGGAGGCAACGATATGGTCGGGACGCGGGGTTCGCGCCCCAGCCCGACCTGGTCGAGCCGCAGTAAGAGGTCTCTGCCGTCCCGCCGATCAGAGCGGGCGGGGACCTGTCCGATATTCACCCCACCCGTACTACCACGATCTAAGAGATTTCGACAGAAGTGCCTGAGGTAGTGATGTTGTCGGGACGACAACAAAATCAAGAGGGAGATATGTGATGGGGCCGGGAAGACACCCCTGAGGCCCCACCCCCACTTCAGTTCAAGGCATGTTTGTCGCCCATATATTTTCGGTCGGCCCACGTGACTGTCAGATCACGTGACGGCGCGAGCCTGGGTTGTGAAAAATCTGAAGTAGAAGATTGATGAAAATGCCATAATAATGCATTTAAATTAAGTTGTGGTGTAGAATTGTGTTATATTAAATAGCTGTAGGTTTTATTTGTGTTTTCGCTATTCCTAAGCGATAATCGCGTGTGATATTTAAGTAGTCAAGATTAATACGCCTAGCGCAGTAAAGTGAGTGATTAGCCTAGTGCCTATAAAAAGAGATAGCGAGCTACCAGCGGACCTTTCCTAGTATCAGCCGCCAGAGAGAACAGACGACAGAGCCAAACTGTAAATGCATTGAGCACGTGAGTTAATTTAAATTAGAATTAATTTTATATAATTCTAGAATTATATTCAGCACGAGTCTGTTTTAATGTTTAGTGAAATAGATAGATGTGTTTCCAAAGGAAATGTCTTTTTAGGACATTATGATTTAGTCTTGAAGAAATGATAGATGAGTGAAAATAATGTTTGATAGGTTTTATTAGGCACGCAAAGCCTAAATCCAGATGTGAGAATTTAGTATCAAGTATTTCATCCATCAGACCGGGCAAATTTAGTAGGAGAGTATTTTATACATGAAACTGGACAGAAATGTTATCAGAAAGGCAGATATAGTATGAAGCTATTTCACGGGAATGTAGATAAGATTAACAATAGCAAGATTGTAGCCACGTGGCGAGGACTGTATAAAAAGCGGCGAATAACACGCCCCGCGTGGTAAACCTATAATGTTACGCCATGTGACACGTTGTGTATTTAGTTCCAGTTTGGTTTAAGTCGAGAATAATTATATTTTATTTTTCTAATGTAAAAGTAATTGAGTGTATTTCACGATAGCCTACTTATCATAATTCTACTGTATATATTTAATGGGTTACTGTGAGGTGAGAATATGTATTTAGATTTCTGGAGAGCGCGAGGCCACTCCTTTGTTGAGACATGTGTTTCTCTGGTTGCTCCCGGCGGAGCATGGAAACACCAATGTGGCTGGTGTCTATCACAAGCCGACAAGAAGCATTTTTATGCTATTGCAGTAGTTGTTTTGGTAACGATGTGTTTCATGTGATGAGATTCCCAGTCGCACCAGTCGTCACATACGACATGCTTCCGAATGCAGTAACGAATATTGAGATAGACCAGCTGTGAGGTGGTGGTTTATTCTCGTTATTGAGAGTATTTGTTGTACATATAATTGAATATTATTTTATGTCCATTTTATGATTATTTAATTATGGTTATGTGAGGAATGGTTGTGAGAGCACGTGGGCTCACTTCAAGGCATATATTTCTCTTCTCCGCTCCTGAGGGAGCATGGGGCCAACAGTGTGGTTTGCCTCCATATTAAGTATTCATATGCTAGGGCAGTAGTGTTTCGGTAGCAATCTGTGTTACATGGTGAGATTGCCAGCCCCACGCACAACACCTTACTAGTCTCATTGGACGACATGCATGAGTGTGTGTGTGTGTGATAGCTGAGTGTTGCTCTTGCAGTAGTGGTTTCCGTAGCAACCTGTGTTACATGGTGAGATTGCCAGCCCCACGCACAACACCTTACTAGTCTCATTGGACGACATGCATGAGTGTGTGTGTGTGTGATAGCTGAGTGTGTGCTCTTGCAGTAGTGGTTTCCGTAGCAACCTGTGTTACATGGTGAGATTGCCAGCCCCACGCACAACACCTTACTAGTCGCATTGGATGACACACATGAGTGTGTGTGTGTGTGTGTGTGTGATAGTTGAGTGTGTCAGGTGGCGGCGTAGGACAGTTTGACAGGTGAGAGCGTGGTGTTTCTCATTCAGTATTATATTATGATTTTAACTATTCTGTGCTTTGTTTGCTTCTTCAGATTAGCATCGGGCACTGTTGGGTGTTTTGTTTGTTTGGTTTGGTGTTATGTTCGCTAGTTTATTTGTTTAATGTTTGCTTTGTCACTGAATGGGCTGTAAAAATAAATATAGTCCCTGCCTCTAGAATCAAGAGTTTTATTGTTGTTCGGGTCGGTGCGAGTGTAGCAAGAGAGTGATCACACATCACACAACATAATCATCATCATCATCTCGCCCACCCTACCACAATTGGCGTCGTCGGCAGGATAAGGCAGACAGTGACACCGAGCAAACAGCAGACGAACAAATAGTGTAAACACCCAGCAGTGCGGTCCTGCAGCAAGATGGCATCGATTAATGCGCCTGTGAAGATATTGTACGTGGAGGAGCCAGAGATAAGGTTATTTAGTGGAGAGGGGAGACCCACTTGGCAAGAGTTTGTGGAGGATGTGGAAGCCGCGTGGAAGGTGGCGCCTTTTTGCGCAGAAGACAAGTTAGACATGATATGGAACAACGTTACACCAATGGTATCTAGAGAGTTACGGATACAAGGTGGAGCCAAGGCCAGCCCTGAGAAGTTACTGGAAATTGTAAAAAAAGCCTACAGCGAGCAACCACAAGTCAGTGAGGTGAACAGGAATTTCCCTTGGGAATATGCTGTTTATGGTGGAAGTAAAAAGCCTGAGACACGGGTCCAGATAGCAAGTGCAGAAGTTAAGAAGGAGGAGGAGGCACTCAGAGCAGAGTTATCCTTCCTAAAGTCCCAGATAGCACAGATGTCAGAGTCCAGTTCGCCAGCACAAGAGGAGGTGCAGAGAAAGAGAGCACCATGCCAGCCGCGGAAGCAGCCAAAGCACAACGAGGAGGTGTGTCCGCGGGAACAGCCAACGCAAGACAAGGAGGTGTGTCCACGGGAACAGCCAAAGCACGACGAGGAGGTGCATGTTCTGGTATGTGAGAGTCAAGCTGTTGTTAACGAAAGCAGTGAGCTGACAGTACCGACCAGTGCAGCTGCACCGACAAGGCGAAAAGGAGTTTGCAAGTGGTACAGTGTCCGCAGGGGATGGGGATTCATCACGCCAGATGATGGAGGTATTGATGTATTTGTACATCAGACCAAGATCTTCAGAAAGGGATTCCGGAGTCTGGCGAGAAATGAGAGAGTAGAGTTTGACAGCAAACCATCGGTCCAGGGCATGGAAGCAATTTATGTATGCGGCATTGGCGGTCAAGAGTGTAAGGGCAGCAGAAAGCGACCCATGACACAGAGGAAGCCCAGAAAGATAAGATGCTACAATTGTGGAGACCTGTCAGACCACATGGCAGCCAAGTGCCCTCAGGGCCCGCTTCCGAAGAGATGTTTTCGATGCAAGTCCACTGAACACTTGATAGCCGCCTGTCCCTCAAGGAGCTCTTTCCCGAGACGTACTGCCACAACGAGGTTGCCTTTAGGGCGCAAGCCAAGAGATGACCACGACAACTGTCACACTAAGGGCGCCGAAAAAATTGGCCATCGTCTAGGGGAGGAAACCCATCCTAAGCAGATAGGTGGGAGTGCACATCGGTGTCCAGACGAGGAGACTCATGAAAAGCAGACTGTGGGGAATGTTGGCCACCGTCCACGCAAAACGAGTGTCAAGCACGTCAGAAGCAATCCCCCTACAGATTCGACAGCTACAAGCACTGACAGGCAGATGTCACGGACAGACAGCGACGCGGCACCGGTGAGCGAGTCTTCAAGACCACAGCAGCTGACAGCCCGGCAACGTACAACTGGAGACATGACGACCAAGGGTGTCTCCAGCCGAGTTGTACCGAATACAGAATCTGAGCCCAAAACATCGCCGCTGAGAAATAATCAAACGCAGCACCAACGATCTAAGAGATTTCGACAGAAGTGCCTGAGGTAGTGATGTTGTCGGGACGACAACAAAATCAAGAGGGAGATATGTGATGGGGCCGGGAAGACACCCCTGAGGCCCCACCCCCACTTCAGTTCAAGGCATGTTTGTCGCCCATATATTTTCGGTCGGCCCACGTGACTGTCAGATCACGTGACGGCGCGAGCCTGGGTTGTGAAAAATCTGAAGTAGAAGATTGATGAAAATGCCATAATAATGCATTTAAATTAAGTTGTGGTGTAGAATTGTGTTATATTAAATAGCTGTAGGTTTTATTTGTGTTTTCGCTATTCCTAAGCGATAATCGCGTGTGATATTTAAGTAGTCAAGATTAATACGCCTAGCGCAGTAAAGTGAGTGATTAGCCTAGTGCCTATAAAAAGAGATAGCGAGCTACCAGCGGACCTTTCCTAGTATCAGCCGCCAGAGAGAACAGACGACAGAGCCAAACTGTAAATGCATTGAGCACGTGAGTTAATTTAAATTAGAATTAATTTTATATAATTCTAGAATTATATTCAGCACGAGTCTGTTTTAATGTTTAGTGAAATAGATAGATGTGTTTCCAAAGGAAATGTCTTTTTAGGACATTATGATTTAGTCTTGAAGAAATGATAGATGAGTGAAAATAATGTTTGATAGGTTTTATTAGGCACGCAAAGCCTAAATCCAGATGTGAGAATTTAGTATCAAGTATTTCATCCATCAGACCGGGCAAATTTAGTAGGAGAGTATTTTATACATGAAACTGGACAGAAATGTTATCAGAAAGGCAGATATAGTATGAAGCTATTTCACGGGAATGTAGATAAGATTAACAATAGCAAGATTGTAGCCACGTGGCGAGGACTGTATAAAAAGCGGCGAATAACACGCCCCGCGTGGTAAACCTATAATGTTACGCCATGTGACACGTTGTGTATTTAGTTCCAGTTTGGTTTAAGTCGAGAATAATTATATTTTATTTTTCTAATGTAAAAGTAATTGAGTGTATTTCACGATAGCCTACTTATCATAATTCTACTGTATATATTTAATGGGTTACTGTGAGGTGAGAATATGTATTTAGATTTCTGGAGAGCGCGAGGCCACTCCTTTGTTGAGACATGTGTTTCTCTGGTTGCTCCCGGCGGAGCATGGAAACACCAATGTGGCTGGTGTCTATCACAAGCCGACAAGAAGCATTTTTATGCTATTGCAGTAGTTGTTTCGGTAACGATGTGTTTCATGTGATGAGATTCCCAGTCGCACCAGTCGTCACATACGACATGCTTCCGAATGCAGTAACGAATATTGAGATAGACCAGTTGTGAGGTGGTGGTTTATTCTCGTTATTGAGAGTATTTGTTGTACATATAATTGAATATTATTTTATGTCCATTTTATGATTATTTAATTATGGTTATGTGAGGAATGGTTGTGAGAGCACGTGGGCTCACTTCAAGGTATATATTTCTCTTCTCCGCTCCTGAGGGAGCATGGGGCCAACAGTGTGGTTTGCCTCCATATTAAGTATTCATATGCTAGGGCAGTAGTGTTTCGGTAGCAATCTGTGTTACATGGTGAGATTGCCAGCCCCACGCACAACACCTTACTAGTCTCATTGGACGACATGCATGAGTGTGTGTGTGTGTGATAGCTGAGTGTGTGCTCTTGCAGTAGTGGTTTCCGTAGCAACCTGTGTTACATGGTGAGGTTGCCAGCCCCATGCACAACACCATACTAGTCGCATTGGACGACATGCATGAGTGTGTGTGTGTGTGATAGCTGAGTGTGTGCTCTTGCAGTAGTGGTTTCCGTAGCAACCTGTGTTACATGGTGAGATTGCCAGCCCCACGCACAACACCTTACTAGTCGCATTGGATGACACACATGAGTGTGTGTGTGTGTGTGTGTGTGTGATAGTTGAGTGTGTCAGGTGGCGGCGTAGGACAGTTTGGCAGGTGAGAGCGTGGTGTTTCTCATTCAGTATTATATTATGATTTTAACTATTCTGTGCTTTGTTTGCTTCTTCAGATTAGCATCGGGCACTGTTGGGTGTTTTGTTTGTTTGGTTTGGTGTTATGTTCGCTAGTTTATTTGTTTAATGTTTGCTTTGTCACTGAATGGGCTGTAAAAATAAATATAGTCCCTGCTTCTAGAATCAAGAGTTTTATTGTTGTTCGGGTCGGTGCGAGTGTAGCAAGAGAGTGATCACACATCACAATACATCATCATCATCATCATCTCGCCCACCCTACCACAACTCGATACGCAATCGCTCTTCAACCTTTTCATTTTTCGGTACGAGCTATCCGTGGTTCAGAAAATGTGATGGCGGACATTCTGTCCAGATGCCCACATGATGCCACTTAACTGTTAAATATTGGATCTTTTTATTATGTATAACTTTACAACAGTTATTTTTTGTTTCTTTACTAAGATACACATTTGTAATTTAATAATAGAATGATGGTATCGCTACTTAGCGGTTTATTGATGTTAATTCACCGCTGTTCTTTGATGATTGTTTCTTCATAAATCATAAATTTAAGATTGTAGTGTGAATTTTTGGTATGCATTGTATAATTACCAGAATTGTATTATACGTACATCACACCTTCCTGGAAACATTTATTCGTAGGGAAACAATTTCTCTCAGATTTTGAGATATATATTCTCACCAGTCATATTAGGAATTATAGTTATTCCTGATATTTTCATCTGCGCAGTATTCTTGCGTTGTGAGCCTATTCTACGGTGCTCCTAGATGTATTTAAAAAAAAAAATAAAATTTTTTTTTCCCGGGAGGTGTGGTAAGACTGTAAAGGGCAATTTTTACTATCTTGCAATATAATACATTTATATTCTTATTATGTTCGCAAATATTTTGTAAGCAAAGTATTTCCTTTTTAAGTGCTTAAGGAGAAGTCATTTTTGGGTTGCTTCCCTTGAAAATAGTTCTGTCATCTTCGATCGGACTCCGCAGACGACTCTAGGCCTACTGCGATTTATTCTGTGGCTGGGTAGGAATAGATTGTTCTTGCTTCAGTATATCTATGGCCTGAATTTATACGTAGTGTTTGTATGAGTAGGACGAGTCTGTCTTATATATGGATATCTTTGCATTTCTAAGTCGAACTAATTTGGTTGTCGCTAGAAAAGGTCAAAGGCTATGCAGCGGAAGTATCGCTAGCAAAGGGTGTGATCCATGGCTGTCATCCTGTGAGGATGCCGAGTTTTGTTGTAGCAGGCTTTTTGCCGAAATAGTGATCTATATATGGATGGGGAAAAGTGATAATCATTTAGACATGTTGTATGTACTTTACCCCAGTGTTTATTCTCTGTTGCCAAGGAATGGCAAAGTTATATTTCGCATAAAAAGGTAAAACCACAATTTATTATGAACTTGGGCTTCGCCATCGTTGTTGATAAGCAGATGCACAGTGGTACTTTTAAAAAGAATATCCATTCAAAGGAAGAAGACATTCCTATGTATCAGCACTGGATTGTATGATATTATTCAATTACCTCTATGAGCGAACATATGAAGAAATGAGGACATTTAATGAATGACTAATTTTGGTCTATATTCTTTAGTGAGTGAAGCTCACGAGAGAGAGAACAGCCATGTTGAAATTCATATACTTTGTATTTATCGAGTGAGAAAACGGGATGCCTGTACTATCGCTCGATGAACCAAGAGATCACTGCTACATGTGAGAACCCATGTCTGGGATTCCTATATTATGAAATATATATATATTGAACTTTACGTGAAGGAATATTCGCTAGACGAGGTTAGGTCTAGGAGCCTTCCTATGTATTGGTTATGGTCTGACGTGCCCAGTCAGTAAAGCCAGATGATTTACATGATGGAACGCTGAATGCTTATTTACGAATGCTCCATTATGATATTTGCCAAGCATGAATGCTAACTTAAGATGATATTCCTGTGATCAACATTATGCTGTCTATGTCGACATTTGTTCCTGTAACCATACACGTACTGTCCAAGTGTGCGTCCCATTAAATGTTATAAAAAGACCACCGTAGTTCCAGTACTTCTTGAATTCGAACAGTGTGAGTATGAGTGATGTACTACCAACCTGTCAACTCTATCGAATCATTCTACCATTCGCGTACTGACATTCAGATACACACTCATTGTTTACACTCACATTCTTGTCGGAGCCTCATCACGTTCCAGGACAAGATGACCTGTATGACCAAAACTGTGCTGGGTTTGATGAGTTGACAATCGTTACACTTTACTACACCAGTCCCAACATCTACATTTATCCACTGGTGGACATTCACATCATTTAGCAAATAAAGCATGATTCAACAACTAGTAGCCAGTATGAGTTAACAACTACACACAAAGAAAGAGTTTAACAGTGCTGTACTGAGAAGATTTACAAATGTTGTTTAGATTTGCAAAGGCTGTTCTGGCTTTGTTCATTTGATCTCCAAATAATTTCCAGTGCAAGGACAGCTATTCTAGCATCTTGTATTCTTATTTGGATATTATTGTCGGTCACTCCATGTATGATTCTACATCTGGTAGTGGTGTTATTTAAGTGCAATATTATTAACGTTTCCTTTATTTATTCTCACTATATTTGTTGTCTCCCTGTGTATTTTTAGATACACTTGCTGTAGCCTCTCATTTAGTATGAGCAGAATGCTACGCGTGTATATCTGCAGTTAGAGATCATCATTTCAGCACGTTACATTATCCAACACAAAGTTATCTGTAGCATGTAAGTAGCAGGAACGGATAGTAATATCCCACTTATATACTAATCGTCTTAGCGGTAAAATCATGTCACTTCCCATCAAATTTGCAATGTCTTCATGGCGCATTTTTCAGGAAATTACGGCCTGGAAACTATATGCGCACCTATCATATTAAACTAATGCGATATTGTGTTCCCATCCTTAATAATGGCGGCTGTGTGAGAAATATTCATGGCTTTTTGTTTGTTTTAAATTTCTACACATTTTCTGGAATTTCCCCATTTGTTGGTTTGGTTTGGGTTTTAAGGACTATCTTCATTGCACACGGACTGCTCCATCAGTGCTCCAATCTCCTCCCTTAGATCACACAAACGCGTTTGTATTCGTAAATACTAACTTTCTTGGCTTCTTTATCTGCCTTTTCATTTCCCTCTATGCCAACATGTGAAGGTATTCAAGCAATTAAGACTGAACATCCTCTGGAATATAAGTATGTAGTAGCCAGAAATATCTCCTTTGCTATATCAGGTCTACTACATTCTCGCAAGTTTCTAAGTGCTTGAATTGTTGAAAGAGAGTCAGTTAAAACTGTTATTTTCTTGGGAGGGTTCTTAGAGAATATTTCTAGTGCTTTTAGTATTGCCACCATCTCTGCAGTGAAAATGGATGTATTTTCCGTGATGCTATATCCTTTTGCCATTTTCCATATTGAAATATATATTCCTATCCCCAATTTGCCATCCTCTCCCTTGGATCCATCTGTGTACACAGTAATGCTGTCTTTTGATAGTTGTTGTATATATTTATTTGCTGTGTTTTTAATATTTTCTATATTATTAGTTTCCTTAAGTATTTCTGCTAGGTGGTAGTCGGTATCTGGTTTCTTGATCTCCCAGGGTGGAATCACTGGTTTGTATTCACACCTGCTATTAATTGATGTAATTAAAGTACATAGATGGACAATTTCCTCCATACACTTCCATCCTGTAGAGTATCTAGTGGTATTCATCTGATTGGCCTGAGTTGTTAGTTGGCATCTGGTGAAAGCTGTATGTGCTGGGTGAGACTTATCTAACATAACTCTGTTGATGTAATTTAGTCTTAACTCCTTTCTCCGTAATTCTAAGGGTAGAATTCCTAAAGACACCTCTATAGCTCCCATTGATGTTGATCTGAAACCACCTGCTATTGTACATAAAGCCTGATGCTGAATTCTGTCTAATTTAATCTTGTTACTTTGTGCAGCAGAGTTATATATTATACTTCCATAATCTATTTTTCCTCTAATAAAAGATTTATAAAAAGTGAGCATTGTCTTAGTGCTTGCACCCCATTCATTACCTTTCAAATATCTTAACAGGTTAGTCAATCCTCTGCAAGACTCCACTAGTTTATCTATTTGTTTATTAAAGTTTAGCAGTTGGTCCAATGTCATTCCTAGATATCGAGTTGTTTGTACTGTATTAATGTTTTGCCATTAAATATTTATGTCTATAATTTTATTTTTTACAGCCCTACCTTTACTGAAGATCATTCCCAATGTTTTATTTGTATTCAGCTGAAAACCCCATTTTGTCATCCATTTACATATTTTATTTATTTGCTTTTGTAGATCCTTATATAAGTTTGGCAGATCCTCTTTGTCTGCGTTCGTCCTAAAAAGGACGTTTGTTACGTTGTGTCGCCGTTTACAGCAAAACTGCGATATCTGCGCCTTTCGGGCGGACACATCCGTTTTCAGCATGGCATTTTTGGGACCGGGTTAGCCTTCTTTCTTCGATCCCTACTTTCTCAACCAGACTGCAGTGATGCAGCCTGTTTCCAGGACCACCACTTGGAGGTGGAGTAGGGTCTTGGTCAGCTCTGGTTCGCTGACCCTGACGCAAGCAGTCAAGCTATGGGTGGCTTACTACATTCCTCACTTTTGATGCGTCTTCGGATTGGCAGATGTTTCCCAGTCCTCCATATACCATCATCATCTGCAAACTGTGACAATTTATTTGTTATATCATTAAATTCTTCACCTAAATCATTTACCATTATTGTAAAAATTGAAGGAGACATTACTGTCCTTGGGGTATTTCATTTTGTTGTTCGTATAGTTCTGATCTATCATTGTTTACCTGAACAGTGAAATACCTATCTTGCAGGAAATTCTCTAAATAATTATATATTTTACCGGTTACTCCTATCTTCTTCATTTTAAAGAGAGCACCCTCTCTCCAGCATTCATCATAAGCCCTAGCTATATCTAAAAATACTACCACAGTTTTTTCTTTAATTTGAAATCCTGATTTTACTTCATGTTCCAATTTAATTATCTGATCCATAGTGCATCTGTTCTTTCTAAATCCTGACTGAGTTTGATTATATAAATTATTATTTTCCAAATAAAACTTTAATCTTTTATTTACTATGGTTTCTAATATTTTACCTAGATGGGAAGTTAAAGAAATTGGTCAAGATGTCATGCCCTGCTGATGTATTTGTTTTGTCCTTTATTGTATTTTCAAATTCTTCCATTGTAATATCTGCATTTAAATATGATACATTTTCAGTATTATAAGGTACTTCTTTACCGAGTTTTTTAAGACGTATTGCTCTTCTGTTGACTTCAGCCTGTCCTAGATTTTCCTTAGAACTAACTCTATGGTATTACTTGGCCAGCACTTCCGCTTTCTGCCAGACGGTCTCTGCCCTTTCAATTCTTTTTATATGAGGTATTATCAAAAGTTTAGTTCTGCCTTTAATGGCTTTTAACTTATTCCGCACATCTGTTGTAGAATTAATTGCAGGGTTCAGTGTTTGGAAGAACTGTCTCAAATGATTTTCTTTTGCCTTAAGTATTATTCTGTTTGATTCATTTCTTATGTTCTTATAAATATCTAAATTATCTTCAGATCTATGCTTTCTATATTCTTGTAGAGCTTGTTTTCTTTGTTTTTGAATTTCTGTACATCGAACTGTCCACCATGGTACTGGGTTTTTGTTCCAATGTTCATTCATTTTTGTTTCCTTAATGCGGTGTGGAATTATGTGTTCTGGCATATATGCATTTGGTATATGTTTAACAGCTATTAGTAATGTTTCCTTTGTGAGATTATCTGCAAATACATCTATATTTTCATTTTCTATATTATTCATTTTTATCTCTTCCATTTCTACCTGGAAAGCTACCCAATTAGCTTTATTATTGTAAAATTTCGGTTTTTCTACCAGTTTGTTAGGTTTGTAATTATCTTTTAGTGTTATTTCAATGGGTAAATGATCTGAATTTGTATCCCCAATAACTTCCCATTTTGCATTAGCAAGATTTGGTGTTACAAGGCTTATATCAATAGCTGTGTCTTGCTGATTTGCACAAGGGTTAATTCTTGTTACTGATCCATCATTCAGTATTATTTCATTGTTTTCAATGAAGTCCAACATTAGTTTTCCTGATTAGTCTATTACATTGAATCCCCAAGCTGTATGATGAGCATTGAAGTCTCCCACTATGATAGTTCTGTTGTTTATTCTTTTATTCACGTCTGTGATATCTCTTTCGTTTATGTTTCCACGTGAACAGTACAGGTTAACTATTTTTAACTCAGTAGATACTGTTATAGTTATTCCTTCAAAATTTTCTGTTCTAAATGATTCCCAGTCAGTTATTATATATGTTTTATTAACTAGAAATGCCACACCTCCTCCTTTTTGAGTTTCTGTCCTCTCATTTCGAAAGACTTTATATTCAGGGATGGTAAAACGTTGACTCGGATTAAGATTAGTCTCTTGAATTGCAAATATTACTTTAGATTGTTTAAACATGCCTATTAATGCTGGTATATGTTTTGTGCACTTCTACAATTATACTGTATAATTCTAATGTTCTGTACGTCCATTATTTAATTGTTAAGTTTATTATAAATAGTGTTGTGCTCTTTTACTCTGAGAAGTGTACAATATATTTATGTATTTGTTAACAACAAAGTCTCCTAGATTTTCGGTTTCTCTGTTTAAGTGAGTTTGTAGTTCACTTTGAAGACTCAGTATAAAGTCTTTCACAATGTTTAACACAGAATGAATACGTTTTTGACAATCTGTCATTTTTTTCATTCCACATTTCTTCTTCTTGGTTTTTATCTGTTCGTTTTTGCTCACTCCTTATGAGTTGTCTTTCTGACTCAATCCTTTTCAATAAATCTTGATTCTCTTCTTTGAGTTCTGCTAATTTACGCACATCTTTAACTACTTCATGCCGTATGTTTTTCATGGTTTTCAAGATTTCTTCTGCCTTTCTCACTGTATCTTCTGTTACCGATGATTTGGATATTTGACTTACTTCTGGTAGATTGCTATCTTTTATCAGTATTTTTTGGAATTTATTTTTCTTTTGGGTTATTTCGGCATTTCTGGTTCTGACTGTGATGTCTCTTGGCGATGGAGTTGTAGATGTAGCGACTGATGATTGATGTTGTTGTAGTACTACTTTAAATAATGTGTTAGTACTGAATGATTTTATTAGAGCTAGTTTTGTTGTGGGTAATGGGGACATCCAAGGAAACGTGCACTGTGGTTTCCTAGACAATTTGCACATTTTCTGTTTATATTTCTTGTTTTGTAAACTTTATTATCTTCTATTCATTTGCAGTTATCATTGGTGTGGTCCCCTGCACAATATCGACATTTAGGCTTACTTCTGCATGTTTGTGACGGTATTGCATAACCTGCTTTGTACTAGTGGTCCAACAGTGGCCAGATCTCAAGAGTATCTATTACAGGCTTTTAAGGTGTCTACCTTCGCACAAGATTACTCTTGGCAGATATGTAAATAGAAGAAACAAAACGCTTATATCTCCATGGAGACTTCTAACTTCTTCATTTTAATATCAGGAGAATATCACAAGATATTCAGAATAGGCGAGAACAATACTGCTTTTGCTGAGTCAGTTAACTCTGTAATTCTGCCGACGCTTTTGTGAAGGATTTAAGCACTTATTAATAATTTCAGCTCGTTTAAGCCCCCACCCCTGATTTACTCAGTGGAATTCTATTATTCTAGTATAGCTCTGTTTAGAGTGTGTGTAGTAAATTGACTGAGACAAACATGCAGTAACTGTAAAATGATTAAATCGAAGTTAAATTTGTATAATTACAAATAACAAAATTTAATAATCACTTTAGGTTTTAACAGTTAAAAAAAATTTGAATAGTTATGGATCAAGAAAAGTTATCATCACAGTCTTTAGGGAATGTGAGATATTACAAGAAGTTCAAGTTGCAGCATATATTTGAATTTAGCTGCCAATGACGGTTCTCCTACTTCTTATGGGTTGGTTCTTTTCACTCTGCTCACGCTCGTCCCTAATCAAGGTTGTCGCGGGTATCTCGTTTCCCACAAAAGTCAAGGAGAGTCTACCACGTGGGTCCCTCGTTTTAAAGCTTAGACCAATGTTCCCTTCTTGTTCCATAGGTAGTACTTTCTGCAGGTATCATCAATAACTATGGTACAAGAATAGAACGAAACGCTCTTTTGGGTATGGCGTTTTCCACCCCATAGTTATGGGTTCCTATCTTCCCATACCACCATCCCAATTACTCAGAATTTACCCTCGATGAGAATTAAATTTAATCCCTCGGGATAAACCTTTCTTTAAATTTAAATAGAATAGCTGTCATAATTATTTTATATTTAAATGAAAAGGTCAGTAATAAAAAATAGAGTCTGTTTACATATATATCTCCACTGATTGAAAAGTTTTCGCAATATAAATTGAATATGTTTTCATTTAGGTTTACACTGACTGAAAAGTTTGAAACTTCCATTAACTTTAAAATGAATATTTTCCCATAGACATTTACACTGCTTTAAATCTTGAAAACTTGCATTAATTTTAAAGTGAATATGTTTATATGGACATTTACACTGGTTTGAAACTGTAATTATTATACTTAGCATGTACTTCATTTCCTTATTCTTTCCCTCCCTGCTCCATAGGGAACCTGGAACTACTTTATGCTTTTATTTCTCTTTACGAAACTAGCAATAAAGCAATTATCAGCAGTGATGGTTCACGAATCATCATTCTATACGCTGAGGTTGCCAACCTCTGTGGTGGATTTGATGTTAAGAAATGTTGTTGTTATGTTCTCTTAGTGTACTGATTGAGGTCAGCTGTGAAGGTCCCTGAATATAACAAATTATTATGGTAAGTGTACAGGGTACCTTTCTGCTACCACCTTTATGATCTCATTCAGACTTATTCTTTGACTAGAACGTATGATGACTACGTTTGGTGTCTAGGGTTATGAATATGTAATGTAATGTTGCATTAACCAACTGAACAGATAAACAACTATTTTATTATCTAACACCACACAACACTACTACGACAATCACATACAAAGTACACTTTAAAAGACTATCTTAAGTAAGTGAGTGGTTGAATTTTGTGTAACGTTAATTTTTTTTCAATTTATTTTGTCCTGACTCTATTTGTTTGAATCAGGACTGACAATCAAAGTGAAATCAGGTGAATTATTTACATTAATCAATTTTCACAATGGATCTTCTGTCCATAATACAAATATTATTATAATAAAAGTGTGTAGGTGTAGTTTTTCTAAAATAGGTTAATACTCGTATATATATATAATGGTAGGTTGTTGGTTAACATCCTTTTCTATAGTTCATTTGCTTTTCATTTGTCACAGGTGGAATTTTTTATAAATATTTTCAGTCTTTATTCTTAAAAACTAGAGTTCATAGAGGTTGAGCTTCCTGGTGCCGAACAGGCACTTATCTTCGAAGGATAACACCGGTAGAACTTTTCCTAGGCTCGCTGGACAATCTGGTCCACTTATTGGAAGGCAATGGCATCCAGCACGTGCCCGAAATATGCAAACAGTGTCAGGAATCAATCAGTTCCCACGAGCTTGGTATTATGTTAATGACAGGGCCACAAAAAACCCACAAATTTCAATGAAATATACACAAGCGAACGATGACTGGCAAACAATTTATGGCACACTTTAGATCTGCCTTGTCCAGACTGCTTTCTATAGGTTTGAAAAGCACCAGCCTGCTCTCATCGCTCCTTGTTCATCAGAAAGTTTTTTCAAAATGGCAACGAGCAGTCTACGTTTCCGATAATATATAATGTATGGGCCAATGGGACCATGAACTCATTTTTTTTTCATCAAACTTTAAAAAAACAAACTCTCAAACTACTATGTTTACTACTGCAAATATATTTTTAGTTTTAGGTCAACCAATCCTATCGCGTCTTCCTTTCAACTACCGCCAATCAAATTACAGGTACCTTTTAGTATTTATTTCCCCAAAAGCTTTTTTTCAAAACATGCTATGAAAAAAAAAAATAAGCAGGCATGATTTTTGTTTTCGTCAGTCCGTCTTACAATACATAGTATTATTGCCATTATCTTGGTTATGTTTTGTACTAGAGGGTAACTGACACCATATTATTGCTCAGGAGATCATAAGGCATCCGAATATATAATTTTTACGGCCCTATGTATTATGATTCATAATTTCATATTTTTTTCTATGTTAGTCGTTCAAATCTAGAAACTACCACCTGTTCCATTTCTTTTTACAACTATTTTCAAACTAAAAACAAGACCTATCCGTAGCACGTTAGAATTACGTCATTCCTTATAAGAGCTAAGGTTGTTTACATGATCTAATTGACGAACATTTTTTAGTTTTGTATCGTAATTTGAGAATCGCCCAAGGCTATGTCGCGCGAGTTGGCTTTTGTGCAATCAACGCGAGACAACGTCCCTATGTTCTGTCTTTCTATCCCTCCCCTCCTTTTCTTTTATTCTATCACTCTATCGTCTTGAACTTGCACAAGTGTTACATTTAATCTCAAGGACGAATTTCGAAAAGACAGTATCTTTCATTCGGCTATAAGGCTTATCAAAATCCGCATACCGGCTGGCGTGGGGACGAAGAAGCTGGACTCAATTTTTATGTTCTATCTTATTTTTGACTTTATGCACTATAATATTCTCTAATTTAGCTATTGTATTTAGAATATCGTCACACATCTCCCCACTTTAGAACAGACTACATGATGTCAGTTCATAATTCGAAATACACATAGATAAATTTAAATCATTATGCCTGGTGACTACTCTGATTTTCGTCCTACGGGTGTCTACTTAAAAAATCTGCACCTACGTTTTCCGACCCGGGGATATATTCTACGATAAATTGGTATAGCTGTAAGAGCAATGACCAACGTAATAATCTAGCATTTTCATGCTTTGCTTGTGACGGAAATACGAGTGGTTTATGGTCTGTTTGGATCCTAAATGATCTACCATAGAGATAGATCTGGAACTTTTTTGTCGCCCATATCAAAGCCAGACATTCCTTTTCACTAGTTGAATATTTTTGTTCCGCTGTGTTCAGCTTACGGCTAGCATAAGCAACTGGGGTTAATTCCCCATCAAGTGAATTGGATCTTTGTAATAGGGCTGCCCCTAATCCGACGTTACTAGCGTCCGTTCTCACAACAAAGTCTTGAATCAAGTCGGGCAATTTCAATATAGGCTTGCTTGTGAGTTTTTCTTTTAACTCTTGGTAGGCCGATTCACACTGCGCTGACCAAGTAATTTTATCAGGATTTCCTTTGCGCGTTAAATCCGTCAGTGGTGCACATAGCGAGTTAAAATTTTTAATATACTTCTGGTAAAAATCACACAACGAGACAAAAGATCTCACATCTTTTTTTTGTCTGTGGCCTCGGAGCTTTCTTCAATTTCTCCAAGTTCTTGGGGTCAGGGGTCATGCTTCCCTGAGATACTGTGTGTCCCAAGAATTCCAACTCTTTACATCAAATACAACATTTGGTCGGTCTAGCCGTCAAGTTTGCCTCCCTGAGTCTATCCAACAACATATTCAGAGAGTTAATGTGTTCCTCAAATGTTTCTGTAGCAATGAGAATATCATCCATGAACTTCGTGATACATGGATTATTCAGGGGATCCAACAATTTTCGCATCATTCTAGAAAACACACTCGGAGCATTTTTCAACCCAAAAGGCAACATGTTGAATTCATAATGTCCATCCGAGGTGCTAAAGGCCAAATACGGTCTAGCCTCAGGTTTTACTGGAATCTGATAATAGCCTTTGCTCAGATCCACCTTAGAGAAATATTTGGCTTTGTTCAGCCTAGCAAACAGCTGGTTTGAATCAGGTAATGGATCCACCTGACCTTCTGTGACAGCATTCAGTTTCCTGTAATCTATACACAGTCTGTGTTCCCCAGAGGGTTTTCTCAACAGAACCACACTAGAACTGTACGGAGATTCACTGTGTGAAATAATTCCTTCTTTCAACAAATAATCTGTCTCCTTTGCAAACGGAATCGTGTAGGCTCTCATACAGATTGGTGTTGGGTCTACAAGTTTCATATCATATTCCAACAAATTCGTGTGCCCCGGCTTGTCCGTTATCACATCTGTATGATCATCCAAAACCTTTTGAACTCTCTCCCTCTGATTTTTCGTTAAGTGGTTACTGATTTTTACCAGTGCGGCTGTCTCACATCGATGTAGGGGATATTCATGAGAGATGAGTGGTTCGTTTTTCATTCCCGTTGCGATAGACAAGGTTAGTAAGTGTGTCTCGTCCTGATTTTCTCTTTCCAGATATTTCTTCAGGAGATTCACATGATAGATTTTCTCTTTTCCCTTTTTATCTATCTTATAATTTACTCTAGACACCTTCTCTAGAACTTTATATGGACCTTGCCATCCAATTTATAACTTATTACTACTGCCTGGTAATAGAAGGAGCACCTTCTCTCCCACAGCTAAATCTGTATCCTTCGCTTTCTTATTCTAATAGGCAGCATGTTTTTTTCTGGCTTGTCTCAAATTATCATTAGCAAGTTTCCAGCCAGTTTTAAGACGAGTGGTCAGCTCGTTCACATATTGATATGATGAGGTAATATTTTCTTCTGCCTTATCATCAGTCCACGTCCTTAACAAGGCTTCTAATGGACCTTTTATTGGCCTCCCGAATAACAGGGTTGGCGGTGCCATACCGGTTGAACTATGGGGTACCTCCCGATAAGCAAACAGGGCGGCGTGAAGGTACTGGTCCCATATATCTGGTTTTTCATGTGCCAACTTTCTCAGGATCGCCATGAGTGTCCCGTTAAATCTTTCCACTTGGCCATTTCCTTGTGGATGGTACGGGCTACAATGAAAGTGTTTGGCTTGAAAGATCCTGAAAACTTCTTCCGTTAGTTTTCCCTTGAACTGTGAGCCATTATCAGTCAAGATTTGGTTGGGAAAGCCTAACCTGGTGAAGATTGTGAGTAATGCCTCTGCCACATGCTTCGAATCGATTGACGACAGGGCTACTGCCTCTCCCCACATTGAACAAGTGTCCACCAGAGTCAGTATATAATTGTTCCTCCTCTTGTTCCGAGTGAGAGGTCCCACAATGTCCACGGCAACACTCTCAAAAGGTGTTCCCACTATGGGCATTTCCCCTAGAGTTGCTGGAGCAGTCCAATGCTTTGGAGCTACCCGTTGGCATTCTGGACAGGATTTTACATATCTCTTTATATCTTCAGTTAGCCCTGGCCAGAAATAATGACAAGCTTTACGCTGTCCTGTTGCGCTGATCCCCATATGACCACTGAAGGGAATCGCATGCCCTAGTTCTAACACTTTCTTCCTATATGACGTGGGAAGGACCAGCTGTCCGTGACCATTGGATCCAGTTCCAGCCTTCCTATATATCAGTTTATTTTTCATATAGAAGTCTCCCTTGCCTGGAGGTGTATGACATTTGGGCAATTTCTTAAAACAAGGCTTGAGGGTCTTATCCTCAGCCTGCGCCTTCCTCATCTCATCTGGATGGGTATTTATTGGATTTTCCTCCTCCTTTTTGGACTGTGATCTGGTCTGCACTGTTGCCATGATCACAGGTCTCTTGGGATTCCCCAAGAAGACATATCTACAGCCAATATCAAAGGGTAGATTGGTTCATTTATCACTGCTGCTTTGATGATTCCTTCCACATATCGCGTTTTTACATTTATCCTGGCGATGGGAAGTGTCATGGTCGCTACTTCCTTGGTTGCAGCTTGGATCTCATCTGTTCTGTTTCTGTGGTGTATTGATCTGCTTGCACCAGGTGAGAACTCACAACTGAATCATATTCCAATCCAGTCTCATACAAGCACCTTATGGTGACTCCATTACATATTACTTCTTCACACACTGGGGGGTGATAAGGTTCCTGCTGTTTAGTAGGGTTGGCCTTTACTCCCTTTCTCCCCGTTTTCATTGCAGCGAAGGAAGGAAGTTTCGTAGTACACCTTTCGGTGTTATGGTTGTCCATCTTACACCATCTACAATATAATCTACCTTTATGAAAAGGTTTTTTTTCCTCATATTTTCTGTCATTGAGTTGTGGGTTTTTATTTCTATAATCATTTCGTGGCCTATCAAAATGCTGCTTACCTGTGTTTCCCTGATCTTTGTTGTCAAATCTGTTAGAGTTTTGATGAGCCCTATAATTGTCTACCTGTTTCTTTTTTGTGCCCGCTACCTCTGCTTGGGCTGCCTGATACCTCTCAGCGACATTGAGTAACTCACCCAGCCTCTCTGCACTTTGTTCCATGAGAAACTTTCTCAAGTCTGGAGCCATGGACTCTCTCAATTGCTCAATAAGGATCATTTCTTTAAGATCTTGGGTTTTCCCCAGAGCAGTCCATTTCTCCAAGTATGTCTCTATTCGTGCAGAGAACTGGTGATAGGTTTCACCTGACAGTAGTTTAGCATTCCTAAATTTTTTCCTATAAAATTCTGCATTCTTTTCACACCTTAACAAAAGAGCCTGCTTTAGCATGTCATAATTTTCCTGATCACCTCTGCTCATTTTTGCAAAAACTTCATAAGCTGCCCCACGAAGTCCCTGAGATAACTTTAAGCTCCACCTTTCTCTCTCTAAACCATACGTGATAGCCAAAAGTTCAAATCTACTTAGAAAACTTTCTATGTCATCGTCTTTCTCAACGAAATGGTCTAAGTGAAATCCCATAGCCGAGGTTGAGGCTCCCTGACTAGCAGTGGCATCGGAGGTAAACGGGCTTGCACCATTTTCAGGAGCATGGCCTTGTAATTCCAACTCCCTTAGTCGTAACTCGTGCTCCCTCTGCAATCTCCTATCTTCTGCTTCTCTTTCAGCAGCCAGTCTCTTTTCTTCTCTTTCTGCAGCTAATCTCTTTTCTTCTCTTTCTGTAGCTAATCTCTTGTCTTCTCTTTCTGTAGCTAATCTTCTTTCCTCTGCTTCTATCTTCTTCTCCTCAAATTGGAGCCTTTTAATCTCCGCCTCCCTATCCGCCTCCAATGCCCTAGCTCCTTTGTCAGCCTCAATCTGCAACCTCTTAATTTCTTTCTCAGCCTCTAACTTTCTTTCTGATTCTTTCTCTAATCTTTTATCTTCTCTGGCAATAAATTTATCAACCTCTGAGGTTACGTACTGGACCAGCTCTGGTCCATCCATGCCCAATTCTTTAGCAGTCTGCAGAGCAGCAGATAGAAACTTTGCCAGATCAGCCATTCTGTACTATGCAAACTATAAAATTTCTAACTAAACAAATTTCTAATTATGACTAAGAATTTCTAATTATGACTAAGAACAACCACAGGCCCTGATAGCTCAACCACTATTTAAATTCCAGAAAAGAATACTTTTAGTTTTATTTTACAGGTATTTAAAATTCCCGGGACCTGAGACCCTAATATAATTTATAAGAATTTAAAAATCCCGAAATCGAGCTACCCAATATATGTGGTTGATTTATTGTTAAGAAATGTTGTTGTTATGTTCTCTTAGTGTGCTGAATGAGGTCAGCTGTGAAAGTCCCTGAATATAACAAATTATTATGGTAAGTGTACAGGGTACCTTTCTGCTACCACCTTTATGATCTCATTCAGACTTATTCTTTGACTAGAATGTATGATGACTATGTTTGGTGTCTAAGGTTATGAATATGTAGTGTAATGTTGCATTAACCAACTGAACAGATAAACAACTATTTTATTATCCAACACCACACAACACTACTACGACAATCACACACAAAGTACACTTTAAAAGACTATCTTAAGTAAGTCAGTGGTTGAATTTTGTGAAACGTTAATTTTTTTTTTCAATTTATTTTGTCCTGACTCTATTTGTTTGAATCAGGACTGACAATCAAAGTAAAATCAAGTGAATTATTTACATTAATCAATTTTCACAATGGATCTTCTGTCCATAATACAAATATTATTATAATAAAAGTGTGTAGGTGTAGTTTTTCTAAAATAGGTTAATACTGGTATATATATAATGGTAGGTTGTTGGTTAACATTTTCCCTATAGTTCATTTGCTTTTCATTTGTCACAGGTGGAATTTTTTATTAATATTTTCAGTCTTTATTCTTAAAAACTAGTTCATAGAGGTTGAGCTTCCTGGTGCCGAACAGGCACTTATCTTCGAAGGATAACACCGGTAGAACTTTTCCTAGGCTCGCTGGACAATCTGTTCCACTTATTGGAAGGCAATGGCATCCAGCACGTGCCCGAAATATGCAAACAGTGTCAGGAATCAATCAGTTCCCACGAGCTTGGTATTATGTTAATGACAGGGCCACAAAAAACCCACAAATTTCAATGAAATATACATAAGCGAACGATGACTGGCAAACAATTTATGGCACACTTTAGATCTGCCTTGTCCAGACTGCTTTCTATAGGTTTGAAAAGCACCAGCCTGCTCTCATCACTCCTTGTTCATCAGAAATTTTTTTTCAAAATGGCAACGAGCAGTCTACTTTTCCGATAATATATAATGTATGGGCCAATGGGACCATGAACTCATTTATTTTGAATCAAACTTAAAAAAAACAAACTCTCACACTACTATGTTTACTACTGCAAATATATTTTTAGTTTTAGGTCAACCAATCCTATCGCGCCTTCCTTTCAACTACCGCCAATCAAATTACAGATACCTTTTAGTCCTTATTTCCCCAAAAGCTTTTTTCAAAACATGCTATGAAAAAATTAAGCAGGCATGATTTTTGTTTTCGTCAGTCCGTCCTACAATACATAGTATTATTGCCATTATCTTGGTTATTTTTTTTTGTACTAGAGGGTAACTGACACCATATTATTGCTCAGGAGATCATAAGGCATCAGAATATATAATTTTTACGGCCCTATGTATTATGATTCATAATTCCATATTTTGTTCAATGTTAGTCGTTCAAATCTAGAAAGTACTACCTGTTCCATTCTTTTTACAACTATTTTCAAACTAAAAACGAGACTTGTCCGTAGTACGTTAGAATTACGTCATTCCTTATAAGAGCTAAGGTTGTTTACATGATCCAATTGACGAACATTTTTTAGTTTTGTATCGTAATTTGAGAATCGCCCAAGGCTATGTCGCGCGAGTTGGCTTTTGTGCAGTCAACGCTAGACGGCGTCCCTATGTTCTGTCTTTCTATTCCTCCCTCCTTTTCTTTTATTCTATCACTCTATCGTCTTGAACTTGCACAAGTGTTACATTTAATCTCAAGGACGAATTTCGAAAAGACAGTATCTTTCATTCGGCTATAAGGCTTATCGAAATCCGCATACCGGCTGGCTTGGGGACGAAGAAGCTGGACTCAATTTTTATGTTCTATCTTATTTTTGACTTTATGCTCTAATTTAGCTATTGTATTTAGAATATCGTCACAACCTCATATGGCTGTGACATCCACTAGCGAGTTTCACATATTAAACTTCACATGGTAATATATATATTTATATATATATAGATCTTTTTCTTTTTGAAACATAGCCGCCGACCGTTAAAGCAGTCAGTGGCCATCACGCCTAGCGGCGTCTTGTAGGGCGACAACAAATTGATTCCACTTTTCTTGGTCGGTGGCCATCCTTCATACAGTGCCCCAACTCTGGTTCATTCTTTGCATCTCAGCCTGCACAGTCCTCCGCCAAGTTGTTTTTGGTTGGCATCTCTTTCTTTTTCCTTCAGAGGTCTATAGCATAGCTGTTCTTGTGATGGCATCGGGGTCTCTTCTGAGGACATGGCCAACCCAGCTCCAGCGTCTGCCAGCTATGATGGTGTGTATGTCCTCTTGCTTGCTCCGAGTAAGCAGATATTGGTTGGTGATGGTATTCGGCCAAAAGATTCGGTGAATTTTTCTTAGGCATGTTGTATGAAAAGAGGACAATTTCGACATTTCCTTCTCTGTAACTCTCAAGCATTCCGCACCATAGAGACGCACAAAAAGCACACAGCTCTGATATAATCTTAATGTTGTGCTTGTGCTATACTGAGAGGATTTCCAGATATTGTTTGGACTAAAAAAGGCTGTTCTTGCTTTGTTCATTCTGTTGTTGATGTCTTTGCTTGCTCCGCCGTCTGGTGTTACTATGCATCCTAGGTATGTGAAGGTATCTGTCTGTTCCAGTTGCTTATTCCTTACTGATATGGGCTCAGGGCTGCTCACATTGAGCGTCATGATCTCTGACTTTTTTAGATTGATGTTCATGCCTACCTACTGTCTATATTTATTAAGTCTATCCGTTTTTACCTGGATGTGTTGATTCGAATGTGCTAGCAGTGCAATGTCATCTGCATATTTCAGATCTTTCAATGTAGAAAATGTAGTCCATCTTATTCCTCTTGGACTGCCCTCTGTTGTCTGGCGCATCACTTAGTCTATGACTGTTAAAAATAGAGTGGTTGATAAGGGCATCCCTGTCTTACTCCAATCTTCAACTGGAAGGCGCATGACTAGAAATACAAAGGGAGCCGTTCTAGTGTAGTGGTTACCACACTGCGCTGGCGATCGGGAGATCCCAGGTTCACGCTCGGGCGCGGACATTTGAAAGAGTGTCGTCGACCGGGACTTGGACTGGAATAATTGGAGCCCTGGCGAAGACATTTGAAGCAGTGTCATCGACCAGGGACTAGAATAAACTGAACAGCCCCTGAGCCGACCCAGCTCTAATGGGTTCCTCCGAAGATGGCGAGTATCTGCCTTAAAGGCCAGAGGACACCTGTCAGCGTACAGAGCAAAGGGATACTCACGTAAAATCAGTCTCAGGTTAGACATACTAACTGGAGATTTGGCCTCGAGTAATAGCGGGCGTACGATAAAATTTAAAAAAAATGGAAATACCCCGAGAAAACACTGACGTATGATAGGAAATACCCCGAGAAAACACTGATGTATGATAAGAGATACACCGAGAAAACACTGACGTATGATAGGAGATACACCGAGATAACACAAAAATAAGAATCTACAGCTTGAATGTAAAGGTTAAATTATTGAATTGCTGTGAATGTATGATAGGAGATATACCGAGACAACACTGATGTGTGAAAGGAGATACACCGAGAAGACACTGATAGGAAATACCCGTTCTACTTGTTTTGTACACTTAGGTAGGGAATTCAGCATGATATCTCTATACATGTCAATATTGCGTGGAATGTCAAACACTATTTCCTTTTTCAAAATGTCTATTGTACTACAGTGGAAAAACAAATGATCTTCTGTTTCTTGTGTGTTGGTGTTACATAATTTGCAATTTGGGATGTTTTTCCATTGTGCAACAAGTTTTTGCCTAATGGGTGTCTTGCTATATAGTAATCTAAAGGTGACTTCCTTTGCGGATGGAGCAAGTGGTAACTCGTGCAGGCTTCTAAAAATAGGTTGGTAATCAGTTATGAAATAATTGTACCCACGTTTTATCCTTGTCACTAATGATGGTTCATGACGTCAGACTTGCCTCTCTCCTGTTTTACTACTAGCATTATAACTAGACCACAAGGTATTTTATATTTGGGCATGCCGGCAAAATAAAAGCAATATAGATATGAGTGTAGAGTCATATAAAAACCAAAAGCCAACAACAACAACAGTTATTAACAATATCTTACAAAAAACACACAGAAGTGCTATAAGACCACGTGCCGACAGCCTGACAACAGTAAAGAGACGAAACTGACATGTAAAATTTCCACATATCAAAATCACATAGGCTACCAAATATGTTTCTTTGCAGCATAGTACTAAGTAATAGAAGATATGTCAAATAGAAAGAGAAATAAATTGACAAAAACCATTAATGGACATGTGTACTTGTGACGGAATTAAACAGACTAACACTGAAAATATAAAAGTAGCGACTACTTGGCACGCGCTCATCGTCTGTGATGCTCAAGAGTTATGGGACTTGTCAAGTCAGGTCGCGTGTAATATTACTTACATCAGTCCCGTGGTCCATTATTATGAAAGATATAAGACGATTTCTCAACAAAGTTTAATAATTATTTTTTCGAATTTATAATTTCCATCTTTCAACTTCTTGATTTCCATGTTTACACAATGGGCTGATCACCTGTTTGTCAAACATTTTGATTGCATGTTTTGCCCGGGAGCCTTGTGCTCTTTTGGTCACCTCTTCACTTCGTTTTACGGGGTACAAGAGGTTCCGATTAAGAAAGAAAGAGAAAGATGTCCATGTTTATTATTTCTGTTATGTCTTTTACGTACATTTGGTCTTGTCTAACACAAATAAAATTGTGTCACTGTGGTATCAACACTAATGCTGACATACAGGTTCTGTATAAGTTTTAAGACACGTACACACTTATGCACACATCAGTTTGAAAAAAATATTATGGTTGAAAGCCTAAACAAAACGGTACTGCAAACAGCCACTGAGTCTATTAGCAGAGAGACAAGACAGAATTACAAACCATGTTGAACTGAAGAACTACAAAAGTTTGATGATGAACTACACAAAATGAGAGAAGAAACAACGGAAGACATTCATAAACACTGGTCACGTGAGAAATCAGATTTCTTGACGCCTAACCACAAATTTGTAAGGGGAAGTAGCATTTATTTTTTTGAAAGAGCAAAAACACAATTAAGAAAACAAATACTAAATTAAATAAAGCTTTCCCTTATATACCTTAAATACTCGTATATCCAGTTAATTTAACAAATAGTGTAGTACAAACAAAGTGCATTATGACAATTACAAGGGGATTGATATAAGTCTTGGGCCTGACCATGAAGGAGTCACAGGAAGAAGATGAAACTTGGCACATTTAAAGTTCATCATATTTGCACTGAATGTGTGAAGTACGCGTTTGTTTCTTCATTGGGTTTTCTCGCTACGGTGCACGGCGCAATGTACCCTATTGACCGGATCTGCTGCTCCAAAGATTTGACAAAACAATGGAAAAGAAGGAGGCCACAGCTGTGATAAAATTTCTGATGTTTCAGGGAAAAACACCTACAGAAATACACAGGGAGATGGAACCAGTGTTTCGTGATTGTTGTCCTTCATATACTTCGGTAAAAAATTAGTGTCAACAGTTTAAGTGCGGCAGCTCAAATGTTGCTGATCTGCCAAGATCTGGTAGACCAGCCTCAGAGTGCAACGACGAAAATGCAACAAGAGTGAAGAAAATCATTGACCAGGATCGAAAAATGACAACTGTGGAGATAGCTAGTAGAGTAAAACTAAATGAAAGAACAGTTTATTGAATTTTACACAACAGACTGAACATGAGAAAAGTGTGTGCACGCTGGGTTCCGCGACTGTTGACACGTGAACAGAAGCAAACGAAGGTAAATTGTTGTCAACAGTTGCTCAAAAAGTGTCAGTCAAAAAATTTTTTGGAGACCACGGTGACAGTAGATGAGACTTGGGTACACCATTATGACCCCGAATCCAAAATTGCCAGCATGCAATGGAAAACTCCGGGCTCCCCAACACCTGTCAAGCAGAGAGCACAGAAATCTACAGGAAAAGATATGCTGACTGTTTTTGGGACGGCAAAGGTGTCCTTTTGAAAGATTATCTGCCTCGTGGCAACACAGTTAATGGACAGTACTATGCAGATCTACTCACCAAACTAAGAAAGGTTGTGACCAGGCAATGAAGGATAACGCGCATTCAAAATCTTCCTTTGCTTCAAGACAACGCGCCCTCTCACAAAGCACGGCTTGTGCAGCCAGCAGCCAACGATTTGAATATTGAAATTCTTCCACACCCACCATATTCTCCAGATTTGGATCCAACAGACTTTTTTCCATTCACAAATCTTAAAAAACAGCTAAAAGGAAATCATTTTGACAGCGATGAAGAAGTTATACTGGCATGTGATGACTAGTTTAGTTTGAAAGATAGGGTGTTCTACTCCCAAGGTCTTTTCAAGGTCAAGCAGTGATGGCAGAAGTGTGTCAATTCGGACAGTGGCTATATTGAAAAGGAATAAACACTATACAAAATTTCAGCTCTCTGTGACATCTTCTTCATGGTCAGGCCCAAGACTTATGTCAATCCCCTTGTATACGGTAATTAAATTTTATAATATTTAAATGTTTTTTATTGTATTTTATCAATATTTTTTTTTTAACGTTTTATCGGATACAGAACTGACTACTAATATGGTCTGTCACTCTCAATGCTAATCACCACTATCTGAACTACATGATTTCGTTATTTTGAGCACCAAAAAGTGTCGTCAGCGCTAAAGACGTACCAGCTAGCCAAAATAAAACACTTCTTAGACGCAGACACTAGACTATTGTTCTACACCTCACATATACAGACACATCTAGATTACTGCTCTACACTATGGGATTGTTGCCCTGCTTCCACCTCGAAGAGACTGCACTCCCTGCAAAAGAGAGCAGTGCGTCTGATCACCGATAATCGCACGACACCACACACAAGGACAGGAAAAGAACCCAAAATACTGTCGCTAAAAAAACGTCTTCTCTACAACAAAGCCAAGCTGACTCACACAGTTCTATCTAACAATGCCCCGTCGTACCTAAGATCATTGTTTCAAACCAGTAGAAGGGAGGGACAACGATTACATCAGTTACGTCTGCCCAAACCTAGGATCGACCTGTTCAAAAAGAGTCTAGCCTACTCTGGTGCCTACTTATGGAACAGCCTTCCACACCACCTAAAAAGCCTACCTACACAATATTCTTTTAACAAAGCACTTTTCAAACACTTCCTCAACACTGATTATCTACCCCCATAGAAACAGTATTTGCCTGTCAACATCTCATCCATAGGTCAACATTTCTTTTCCTCTTCCGCTCATTTTTGTGTGTGAATAATTTGTTTTATATCCATGTAATATCATTATTATATTCACTTTAAAATATTATTATATAATGTAATGTATGTGTGAATGTACCCACATAATATTGTACTTTAGAAATGTGAGTCGTGAGAATGTACCCGCATACCAAAAATACAGATTAATTGTAGACGGATTGACCGCATGAGTGAGTGTCGGTATACAGAATTTATTTATTTTTATTTATTGATTTATTTTATTTTATTATTACTTTTTTCCCCCATTTACTAGCTTGTTTGTTTCAAAAAAAAAACCCTACTCATTTTTTTATTATTATGCTTGCATACTGTAAATGAATGGTAACTTTATAATGTTGCATGCCTTTAAATTAATGCTTAAAGCATCATGTGGGAATGAAAGGATATAGTATGCAAGATTAATGAGAGTGGAAGGGCAGAATGTTAGACGGGCCTGCGCGCCCAATTCTTTACCCTTCGAAAATAAAGTTCGTTCGTTCGTTCGTTCGTTCTTCATCAAATCATGAACACTTACTTACTTACTTAGTCATTCCCCTTCTACCGTGAGGTGTAGAGATTTGGAAGAGAGAGCGCCAGACTATCCTGTCGGCTGTCTTCTTCCTGGCCTGGTTCCATTCTAGCCCTCTGTCCTTCACAGATTGTCTAATGTTGTCCTCCCAGCGGACTCTGGGTCGTCCTGGGGATCTGGATCCCTGGCTCGTTGTTTCCCATGCTTGTCGTGGTAGCCGATCTTCTCCCATTCTGCAGACATGGCCAAACCATCTTAATTGGGACTGTTCTACTTAGGTCTGCAAGGGATGGATTTTAGGCCTTGACGTATCGTCTGGTTGCGGACCATGTCTCTTCTTGTTACTTCAACCACCTTCCTCAGATACCTCATTTCTGAGGTTTGGATCTGGCTTTTATGGGTTGTAAAATCATGAACACACTGTATATATAAAAAAAAAACAACAAAAGACATCCCAGACAAATATGTTTACGGAATGCGCTCTTATTTATTCGCACGGACATAAATATGACAGAGGTGCAGGAACAGTCGTTATAGATAAACATGACTAAGGTCATTGTCTAAGTTCATTTTTGGATGTGTTTGTTGTTGTTGCACAGTATCGACACCACTGCACTCCGGGAAAACCCATAGGTACTCACTCTCCCTCAGGCAACTTAATGGTTCCATGAACCACTAAGTCAATGATGATCAATACTCACACACAAGGTCAAGTATTTACAAACATCTCCAAACGTTTACAATGATGATCAATACTCACACACAAGGTCAAGTATTTACAAACATCTCCAAACGTTTACAATGATGATCAATACTCACACGCAAGGTCAAGTATTTACAAATATTTTCAAACGTTTACAATGATGATCAATACTCACACACAAGTTCAAGTATTTACAAACATCTCCAAAATTTACAATGATGATCAATACTCACACAAAGTTCAAGTATTTACAAACATCTCCAAACGTTTACCGCTACTGTTTTTTTTTAAAAAATATAATACTTGGATTAACATTGTGCTTTGTAAAACATTTAAAAAGAGTCTTCCCAGTATGCATACCTTGGAGCTGTCAAATCTTATCTCCTCTGTGATCTCTCTATGCTAAAGTTTAAACATTTTAAATCAATACCTCATCATCACACAAAGTTAGTGTCGCTAGCGCTGACAAGTGTTGTAACTCAATTTATGAAACAGACCGTTTTACATAATATCGCGGACAAACGTGTCAACGACCAGTGCACCTATAGATATAAGACATTTAAGTCGTTACTGTTACAACACCAGCTTATGCCGGCTTATGTACGGCTGTAAAATATTTTTTATTTCTTTGTTCTTCATGATTTTTATAGATAGGTCCTAATATTACCACAAAATTTATAACCCGCAGCAACCACATTCAATGTTTCCCCAAATATGTTATGGTGTACTGGCAATGGTAAACTGATTCTCAGAAATACGCGTTCTAGAATATGCTCAACAATATAGTACTTGGGACACCTTTCATTATGGTGACTAGGCCTTATACAAGCAGATTATCTTATTCGTTTAAGTGCAGACATATTTATATATATAAGGCAAAGTCTGTCTGTCTGTCTGTCTGTACCTTAAGACTCGAGAACGGCTGAACCGATTTTGACGCGGTTTTCTCCAGCGTACTCGGCATGTCACCGTATAAAGTTTTAAAGATATATATATATATATATATATATATATATATATATATATATATATATATATATATATATATATATATCTATATATATATATATATATACATACATATATATATATATATATATATATTTTTTTTTTTCGAAAAAAAAATCGTGCGTGCAGCACATTAAATTCGATAAGGCGGCTAGACTTTAAGAGCTATATCGAAACAATGTAAGATGGACTTTTAGGGTTTAATAGTTCTACTAAAAAGTCCGTGATGGCATATATCCCAGATAAATAGATAACTCACAATTAGCATTTTTATTTTTTCATTGTCGGCGAAATTTATAACGTTCAGTTTGCTGTTGAATGTCGTCGTAAACCCTAAAGATGTACGAAAATAAATTACATCTTTGGCGAGAGCTTTTAGTAACGAAAGAAGTCCTTTACACTATTTACCTATGATTTATAAATCAGGAGTAATCACGGAGTGAATATAAATAAATTGATCGAGGCTGTGATAGACGACGACGCAAAGCTCGCGAGCGTGTCCGACATCCTACATTTCATACAGCATGTAAAGCAATGGGTTTAATTAATAGAAGACGTTGTTCACTGGAACAATACACTATAGGAGGCTGCTTTGTCCGGTTCACCTTCGTTGCTTAGGTACTTCTTCTTCTTCTTTGATCCTTAGCCGCCGACCGCAAAAGCAGTCAATGGCCATCACGCCTAGTGGCGTCTTGTAGGGCAACAACAAATTGATTCCACTTTGCTCGGTCGGTGGCCATCCTTCGTTTAGTGCCCCAACTCTGGTTCATTCTTTGCATCTCAGCCTCCACAGTCCTCTGACAAGTTGTTTTTGGTCGGCCTCTCTTTCGTTTTCCTTCTGGGGTCCATAGCATAGCTATTCTTGTGATGGCATCGGGGTCCCTTCTGAGGACATGGCCAACACAGCTCCAGCGTCTGCCAGTGTCGCCGCTGGGAACGGTTCCAAATAAACTATGTAACCGTGGTGGCTGGTTACTGCATCACAATAATCTTATGTGACCGCTGTAACAATCTATCCAGGTGATATGCCAAATCTTCGCACCGTGTAGACCTTTCGTCACAATTGGTACATATTTTCTTCTGAGTTTATTGATATTGAATTTCCTAGTGATCGAAGGGTTTACTGGTTTACTTAAATATCTTGTGGGTGGTAACTGGCGACTGCCAGAGGTGGAGTTACCCAAATGAATGTTGGTTCAAGACCAGGTCCTTACTACTCACGTAAGTTGTAAGTGATCATTTGTATCTTCCTAGTGCTTCCATACATGAGTAAGTAACAGCAATAAGTCATGGAAAACAGTTTATTAGTAGACTAAAAGGCAATGTTCATACACGACTCAATAACCTGGCTATATCAGCGGCCAGAACGCCTGTGGGTTACATGAATCGTAAGGTCTCTGCAAAAGGACATCATCATAACAAAATGTCTGCTTGACCCTGCTAAAAATGTGGACAGGCTTTTGCCTAGGGTCTCGATATACATTTCATACTAGACTAATCGTTCTAATAGAAAAGATGGTTGTCATACAAACCGGGTGAACACATCCCACAAAACTGCAAAACACAGTTTCCTCGAATAACATACTTGTGAATAACATTGAAACTTTCAGTGGTCAGGCATCTCCTCGACCAGAGGTTAACTACACAACCTTTAAAAACCCGGGCCCGCACTAAGACTGAAACTCGTCTACATCACTTAACAGTGAACTCCGTGACTGAACTGTGTTCTGACCGCGGTAGTCAAAAATAGCTATCGACGATCTTATTGGTCAAGCTCGACCAGTGATGTTTTGTTAGCAACTAATCTTGCTCAAGATCTTTAGCTATTCTTATATTACTGTTTAACGTGCTAGCTAGCGTTAACACAGGCCCTCCGGTGACACCAGCTATGATGGTGTGCATGTCCTCTTGCTTGCTCCGAGTAAGCAGATCTTGGTTAGTGATGGTATTCGGCCAAAAGTTTCGGTGAATTTTTCTTAGGCATGTTATGTGAAAAGAGGACAATTTCGACATTTCCTTCTCTGTAACTCTCAAGCATTCCGTACCATAGAGACGTACAGAAAGCATACAGCTCTGATATAATCTTAATTTTGTGCTTGTGATATACTGAGAGGACTTAAAGATGTTGTTTAGACTAAAAAAGGCTGTTCTTGCTTTGTTCATTCTGTTGTTGATGTCTTTGCTTGCTCCGCCGTCCGGTGTTACTATGCATCCTAGGTATGTGAAGTTGTCTGTCTGTTCCAATTGCTGATTCCTTACTGATATGGGCTCGGTTGCTTACATTGAGCGTCATGATCTCTGACTTCTTTAGATTGATGTTCAAGCCCACCTGCTGGCTATATTTATTAAGTCTATCAGTTTTTTCCTGGATGTGTTGATTCGAATGTGCTAGCAGTGCAATGTCATCTGCATATTCCAGATCTTCCAATGTAGAAAATTTAGTCCATCTTATTAATCTCTGACTGCCCTCTGTTGTCTGGCGCATCACCCAGTCTATGACTGTTAAAAATAGAGTGGTTGATAAGGGTCATCCCTGTGGTACTCCTGTCTTCACCTCAAAGGTTGGGATGCTCTGCCCAACGCTACAAGTAAAGTTGACATAGACGCTTTTTATGATTGACACTATGCAGCTTTGAATTCCATAAGCCCTCAGTATTTTCCATAAACTGTCCCTATGTGTACTGTCAAAAGCCTTTTCAATATCAACGAAATTAATGTACAGCTGTCTTTGAAATTCTGAGTACTGCTCTATAGTGTTCCTGAGGGCAAATATATGATCAACACATCTTCTGTTCTTTCTAAATCCTGCTTGTTCTTTCCTCAGTTTGTGGTCTACTGCTTTTGAAATTCTCTGTATAATTATCCTGCCTAGTATTTTGCTGGGAACTGAGAGAAGAGTGATTCCTCTCCAATTATTGCAGTCTGCAAGATCTCCCTTCTTAGGCAATTTGACAATTATTCCTTTGTTCCACTCCGTTGGTGTTGTCCCTGTTTTCCACACTTGTGCAAATATTGGTTCAAATAGTTCTGCTGCTAGCTCAGGGTCTGTCTTAAATAGCTCTGCATTTAAGTTATCATGGCTAGAATCTTTTCCATTCTTTAACCCTTTGATTGCTGTGATGATTTCTTCTTTTCGTGGAATGTCTATATTAACATCTAGATCGTTTTCATCCTCAGGAACATTTAATTGTGTCTCTGGTGGTTCCTTGTTCAGAGTTTCTCTGAAATGCTCTGCCCATCTTGTTTCTTGTCCCTCTGCTGTGTGATGAGATCTCCTTTCTTATCTCTTACTAATGTAATATTGTTTGCACCTCGTTTTCCGCTGATGATTTTAGTTATTTTGTATACTGTGCTTTGTTCATTTCTCAGTGCTGCCTCTTCTGCCTGTCTTGCAAGATCGTCTAGGAAATCCCTTTTGTTGTCTCGGGTTTGGCATTTAACTTCCTTGTCCAGCAGACTGTATTGTTCGCTATATAGTTATTTTAACATGGGGGACTTCGCTTTTGTTTTCTTTCTTTTTATTTCCTTTCTCATCGTTAAGGTGTTAAATGTTTCTGGTGTTATCCAGTCTTGCTTCTTCCTTTCCTTAAATCCCAAGCAAGATATATATATAATAGGTCACATGTTAGTAATAAACTATGAAATGTAAATCACAACTTGCGCCAATCCTGGCTCACAGGCGTTTTGCTCAGATGAATAAAAGAGACTCGAATCGGCCTCTTACATGCGTCTGGGGTGTTGTTAATTTAATTTCCCCTCTCTGACTTCGTGTGCGTTCTTTCAGTTTCCTCAGTCCTGGTTCCTTATTTAAAATGTTAGAGATTTCCTTTGCTATATTGTAAGTTCTCATAAATACTCAAATAAAAAATGTCCGGTATGTTAAGAAGGAATTCTGAATCTTATTCTTCCCTGTAGCAAGGTCTGGTATCTTGGCGAGCTATTTCTCAAGTGAAATAGCTTGAGAAAATGGTCAAATTATATTCGCTGCCTTCCCACGCATTTTGTAATGCGCGTCTCAAAAGGATCAGACGTCAGACTTGCCTCTCTCTTGTTTGACTACTAGCATTACCACTAGACCACAAGGTATTTTATATTTGGGCATGCCTGCAAAATAAAAGCAATGTAGATATGAGTGTAGAGTCATGTAAAAAAACAACAACAACAGTTATTAACAATATCTTACAAAAGAACAGAGAAGTGCTATAAGACCACGTGAAGACAGCCTGATAACAGTAAAGAGACGAAACTGACACATAAAATGGCCACATATCAAAATCACATAGGATACCAAATAAGTTTCTTTGCAGCGTTGTACTAAGTAATAGAAGATAGGTCAAATAGAAAGAGAAATAAATTGACAAAAACGATTAATGGACATGTGTACTTGTGACGGAATTAAACAGACTAACACTGAAAATATAAAGTAGCGACTACTAGGCACGCGCTCATCGTCTGTGATGCTCAAGAGTTATGGGACATGTCAAGTCAGGTCACGTGTAATATTAGTTACATCAGTCACGTGGTCCATTATTATGAAAGATATAAGACCATTTCTCAACAAAGTTTAATAATTATTTTTTCGAATTTATAATTTCCATCTTTCAACTTCTTGATTTCCATGTTTACACAATGGGCTGATCACCTGTTTGTCAAACATTTTGATTGAATGTTTTGCCCGGGAGCCTTGTGTTCTTTGGGTCACCTCTACACTCTGTTTACGGGGTACAAGAGGTTCCGATTAAGAAAGAAAGAGAAAGATGTCCATGTTTATTATTTCTGTTATGTCTTTTACGTATATTTTGTCTTGTCCAACACAAATAAAATTGTGTCACTGTGGTATCAACACTAATGCTGACATACAGGTTCAGTATAAGTATTAAGACACGTACACACTTATGCACACAACAGTTTGAAAAAAAAATTATGGTTGAAAACCTAAACAAAACGGTACTGCAAACATCCACTGAGTCTATTAGCAGAGAGACAAGACAGAATTACAAACCATGTTGAACTGAAGAACTACAAAAGTTTGATGATCAACTACACAAGATAGAAACAGAACAGAATTACAAACCATGTTGAATTACAAAAGCTTGATGATGAACTACACAAAATAGAGAGAAGAAACAACCGACGACATTCATAAACACTGGTCACGTGAGAAATCAGATTTCTTTACGCCTAACCAAAAATTTGAAAGGGGAAGTAGCATTTATTTTGTTGCAAGGGCAACAACACAATTAAGAAAACAAAGACTAAATTAAATAAAGCTTTTAGTTTTATACATTAAATATATCCAGTTAATTTAACAATTAATGTAATACAAACAAAGTGCATTATGAAAATTTTACGGTAATTAAATCTTATAATATTTAAATGTTTTTTATAATATTTTATCAATAATTTTTTTTAAACCTTTTATCGGATACAAGTTTTAAAGAACTGACTACTAATATGGTCTGTCACTCTCAATGCTAATCATGAAGATAACTGAACTACGGTACATGATTTCGTTGTTTTGAGCACCAAAAGGTGTCGTCAGCGCTTAAGAGCGCTCTTCATCAAATCATGAACACTTACTTACTAACTTAGTCGTTCCCCTTCTACCTTGAGTTGAAGAGGTTTGGAAGAGAGAGCGCCAGACTATCCTATCGGCTGTCTTCCTGCTGGCCTGGTTCTATTCAAGCCCTCTGTCCTTCAAAGATTGTCTAATGTTGTCCTCCCAGCGGACTCTGGGTCGTCCTCGGGGTCTGGATCTCTAGCTCTTTGTTTCCCATGCTTGTCGTGGTAGCCGATCTTCTCCCATTTTGCAGACATGGCCAACCGATATTAGTTGGGACTGTTCTACTTTGATCTGCAGGGAGTGGGATTTTACGCCTTGATGTATCGTCTGGTTGCGGACCATGTCTCTTCTTGTTACTTCAACCACCTTCCTCAGATACCTCATTTCTGAGGTTTGGATCTGGCTTTTATGGGTTGTAAAATCATGAACACACTGTATATAAAAATAAAAGCAACGAAAGACATCCCAGACAAATATGTTTACGACATGCGCTCTTATTTATACGCACGGACATAAATATTACAAAGGTGGAGGAACAGTCGTTATAGATAAACATGACTAAGGTCATTGTCTAAGTTTATGTTTGGATGTTGTTGTTGGTGTTGCACAGTATCGACACCACTGCACTCCGGGAAAACCCATAGGTACTCAGTCTCCCTCAGGCAACGTGATGGTTCCATGAACCACTAAGTCAATGATGATCAATACTCACACACAAGGTCAAATATTTACAAACATCTCCAAACGTTTACAATGATGATCAATACTCACACACAAGGTCAAGTATTTACAAACATCTCCAAACGTTTACAATGATGGTCAATATTCACACACAAGGTCAAGTATTTACAAACATCTCCAAACGTTTACAATGATGATCAATACTCACACATGAGATCAATTATTTACAAACATCTCCAAACTTTTACATTGATGATCAATACTCACACTCAATATCAAGTATTTACAAACATCTCCAAACGTTTACAATGATGGTCAATACTCACAGACAAGGTTAAGTATTTACAAACATCTCCAAACTTTTATAATGATGATCAATACTCACACACAAGGTCAAATATTTACAAACATCTTCAAACGTTTACAATGATGATCAATATTCACACACAAGATCAAGTATTTACAAACATCTCCAAACGTTCACAATGATGATCAATACTCACACATAAGATCAAGTATTTACAAACATCTCCAAACATTTACAATGATGATCAATACTCACAGATAATTTCAAGCATTTACAAACATCTCCAAAATTTACAATGATGATCAATACTCACACAAATTTCAAGTATTTACAAACATCTCCAAACGTTTACCGCTACTGTTTTTATTTAAATATAATACTTTGATTAACATTGTGCTTTATAAAACAATTAAAAACAATCTTCCCATGATGCATACCTTGAAGCTGTCAAATCTTATCTCCTCTGCGATCTCTCTATGCTAATGTTTAAACATTTTGAATCAATACATCATCATCACACAAAGTTAGTGTCGCTAGCGATGACAAGTGTTGTAACTCAATTTATGAACAGACCGTTTCACATAATATCGCAGACAAACGTGTCAACGACCATTGCACCTATAGATATAAGACATTTAAGTCGTTACTGTTACAACACCAACTTATGCCGGCTTATGTTTGGCTGTAAAATATTTTTTTATTTCTTTGTTCTTCATGATTTTATTTAAAGGTCCTAATATTTATAACCTGTAGCAAGCAACCACATTCAATGTTTCAAATATGTTGTGGTGTACTGGCAATGGTAAACTGATTCTCAGCCATACGTGTTCTAGAATATGCTCAACAGTCTTGCATACTACTGGGGACACCTTTCATTATGGTGACTAGGCCTTATACAAGCAGATTATCTTATTCGTTTAGGGGCAGCCATATATATATATATATATATATATATATATATATATATATATATATATATATATATATATATATATATATATATATATATATATATATATATATATATATATATATATATATATATATATATATATATATATATATATATATATATATGTATATATGTATATATGTATGTATGTATGTATGTATGTATGTATGTATGTATGTATGTATGTATGTATGTATGTATGTATGTATGTATGTATGTATGTATGTATGTATGTATGTATGTATGTATGTATGTATGTATGTATGTATGTATGTATGTATGTATGTATGTATGTATGTATGTATGTATGTATGTATGTATGTATGTATGTATGTATGTATGTATGTATGTATGTATGTATGTATGTATGTATGTATGTATGTATGTATGTATGTATGTATGTATGTATGTATGTATGTATGTATGTATGTATGTATGTATGTATGTATGTATGTATGTATGTATGTATGTATGTATGTATGTATGTATGTATGTATGTATGTATGTATGTATGTATGTATGTATGTATGTATGTATGTATGTATGTATGTATGTATGTATGTATGTATGTATGTATGTATGTATGTATGTATGTATGTATGTATGTATGTATGTATGTATGTATGTATGTATGTATGTATGTATGTATGTATGTATGTATGTATGTATGTATGTATGTATGTATGTATGTATGTATGTATGTATGTATGTATGTATGTATGTATGTATGTATGTATGTATGTATGTATGTATGTATGTATGTATGTATGTATGTATGTATGTATGTATGTATGTATGTATGTATGTATGTATGTATGTATGTATGTATGTATGTATGTATGTATGTATGTATGTATGTATGTATGTATGTATGTCTGTCTGTCTGTCTGTCTGTCTGTCTGTCTGTCTGTCTGTCTGTCTGTCTGTCTGTCTGTCTGTCTGTCTGTCTGTCTGTCTGTCTGTCTGTCTGTCTGTCTGTCTGTCTGTCTGTCTGTCTGTCTGTCTGTCTGTCTGTCTGTCTGTCTGTCTGTCTGTCTGTATGTCTGTATGTATGTATGTATGTATGTATGTATGTATGTATGTATGTATGTATGTATGTATGTATGTATGTATGTATGTATGTATGTATGTATGTATGTATGTATGTATGTATGTATGTATGTATGTATGTATGTATGTATGTATGTATGTATGTATGTATGTATGTATGTATGTATGTATGTATGTATGTATGTATGTATGTATGTATGTATGTATGTATGTATGTATGTATGTATGTATGTATGTATGTATGTATGTATGTATGTATGTATGTATGATCCAAGATGGCGTCGTGACAAGCAGCGCTTTTGTGCTGTCCTGCTTATTTCGTCTTATTGGAAGATATATCCGTTGTTACGACCACCGATAACGTCGTTATGGATTTACAAAGTGTTGGACTTGTTTCTAAGTTAAAATTTTTCAAGAAGGAAGCTATAAAAAGTGGTAAAATAAAGTTCTGTTGTGAGAAGAGTACCGTGTTCACATTCGCAGAGCCTAACCAAGATGGCGACCCTTTGAACATCGACTATTGGAACACGTTTAGTACCAACGAGTACACATGGCAGGATTTTGTAATTGCTGAAGCCAGTTTTAGAAAGGCCATATCAACGCGGCCTATTAAAGTAAAGCCATTTTATGAACATTCAAATCCGTTGTGGTGGGTACGAATTATTTCAACACTGTGTAGTTTATTTTACGACAGCGAGAATAAGTTCAAATCAACACGGCCTGACGGTCAACCCTTCAGCATTGAGTTTCTTAAGTTTATCAAGCGTATTTTGCTGAAGTTTCCTGTTACTACGCCGGAACCAACAACCAGTACTGAAGAAGTGAATGACACACAACAATTGAATGACTTTATTGAAGCGGCCCTATTTTTATTAGGCATAACATCTGCCCAAGTTTAAAACGAAACAAAGAAAATGGTAACACACAAAATGCGGGAAGCGTGACACGAGAGGAACTACTTTACTTGTTAGAAACAGATCAGAGTAAAGCCATCAATGTTATAAAACACAACAACAAGTTGTCGACCACCACCTGTAACATAGACATACAAGACATAGAAACACATTTTAAGGAACGCAGCCAGCGCAGACTTAATACACTTGCAAGCGACCCCCCATGGAAAGCAGAAATCGTCATCCAAGAGCCAAAGCACGCCCCGGCCACTGACCCATTTACCGTAGGCGAAGTAATGTCGTGTATAAAAAAACTGCCTAGTAGGAAATCACCTGGGGCTGACGGTGTGACGTATGATACCATCAAGCAGCAGGCACACAAGCTCGCTCCAATCCTAACGGTTATTTTTAACACATGCCTTTTTAACCAACGGGTGCCACCAGACTGGAAGCACGGTGTAATTACCCTTGTGCCTAAAAATGGAAATTTAAGCACCATCGAAGACTGGCGACCCATCTCTCTACTGCTATCATCATACAAGTTGTTTATGAAATTAATTCAATCTCGACACATGCAGTGGATTGTTGACACCCAGCGACTGTCACCTCGGCAAAAAGGATCATTGCCAAGAAATGGTCTTCAAGAACATGTCTTCACCCTAAAAACAGCTGTTAGTGACTTTCTACATTCATCAGGAAAGGCCTATCTGTGCTTTGTTGATATCAAAGATGCATTTGGCAGCATTGACCACGAATTTATGATAAGGGAGCTAAGCGAATCAGGCTACCCTGACGTCTTTGTCAACATCACCAAAGATATATACAGTGGCTCCTCCTATCAAGTTAAAAACGCTAGTACTATCACAGACCGGATTGAGCGTAAGAAAGGTATTATTCAGGGGTGCCCATGGAGTGTTATTGTATTTGAGCAAGGCATCGATAAATGGCTCCGGTGGATTGAGCAAGGTTATCAAATACATCACGTGCCGAATCCCATTCAAGGGTATGTGGATGACGTAAGTCTCTTTGCCACCAACATACACGACCTACAATCAATGGCACAGAAGACAACAGCATTTATGGAGACCAGCGGGATGGAGGTTAAGCCACAAAAGTGTGCAGTGTTCAGCGGTCAGCGAAGCGGAAACAATTGGGTCAAAACTTGTAAGGCGGACATTAATATCCAAGGTCATGAAATCCCCTCTTCTGATCGAGGGCGTTCCTACAGATACCTAGGACATGACATTACAATTGATAATACATCGGACCAGTTTCAAGCAAGCAGCCTTATATTAGAATTTAGGTCAAATTTAACAAAATTAAGCTGTGCCCCACTACCAACATCAGCAAAGATCTCATTAATTAACCCGATGTGTTTCGGTCCTCTCATGTTTTATTTTTCTAACATACACTTTACAGAAAAACAACTTAAAGAAATTGAAGATGAAATTGTACAACACGTTAGAACATGGTTAGTGCTAAATGAATCATCCACAAGGAGCTATTTCTTCTGTCCCAGGTCGAAGGGTGGCCTTGGCATACCAAACCCCTTCATATTATACCACTCTCGACATATTTCATTCCTTATCAGTATGCTCAATTGTGATGATAATCTTGTAAAAACTGCAGCAATAAACTCGTTAGATAGACATATGAAAAAACGTAAAATAGACCAAGTAGGTGAAGATAGGAATAACTTTGCAAGCTACGAGTTAAACGAAACAAACCATCTAGCTAAAAGATCGAAGGTGAATTGGCCAAGATCATTTTGGGTAGAACTGAATGAAGAATGCGCGCGTGAAGGAGTGAGTGTGAAAGTGGATGACAGTGGCCATTACAGTGTACAATTAGACGTAGATGAAGATGTAAGTCTAACATACAAGTCAGCAAATGCTTTTTATTCTGGATTTAAATCACATAAACTTAACCTAATTCTAAGTGAACTAAAAAGTAAATCGTCACAAGGGAGAATAGTGCGCGAAATGAAATGTGTAAACCACTCATTGTCATCTAGTTTTCTATCTAATTTTAAATTAAGTGATAAAATACTTTCATTTGCTGTGAGATCGAGGTTACAGTTGCTGGAATGCGAAAGTCTTTTACATCTATACTACCCACAGACATACACGAAAATGTGCAAAATATGTAACCACCCATACGAAACAGTGTCACATTTATTGAATGGATGTACCAAATTTCAAACATTATACCAACAAAGGCACAATAGAGCTGTAGACATTATTTATGAGAAGCTGAAATCTGCATACAATAATAAAGGTGACATAACAATAAACAAAGAGATAATAGTTAAACCATCACTTTTCGGCAGCAGCAACGCCTCATTTAAGACTCATGCCGTAAAACCTGATTTAACAATAATCAATCGACAGAACAAAACAGCTTTTATAGTGGAGGCAGCAATACCATATGATGCCCATTTAGATAAATGTTACCAACATAAATTTGATAAGTACTATCCATTGACTGTAATCGTACTGATAATTGGTAGTTTGGGTCATGTGCATGCAAAGTGTGTGAGTGGATTAATGTCGCTAGGGTTGCGGAAATTTGAAGCAAAGGTTTTATGTAAATATGTCAGTATTAGTGCAATTATAGGTTCTTACAGAATATGGAAACTTCGATGTAAAAAACACCCATTTTGAATTGCTGGGATGTTTTCCACACAGTCTAAACTCAATTGTGCTCCTCTGTATACTATACCATACGACTATTGTATTTGATGCTATATTTAATATCTCACTCCACTAGCGGTCAAAGTTTTTTTTTTTTTTTATGGCAAACAAAATTCTGATAAAACCTCCATGTAAAAACAACCATATTGCTCTACTTGAATGGTATTCCTCACACATTTTGTAAATTTCAATAATTCTCATTTTTGGCAGGGTATACCATATCATTATATGCCAATGTCTTTTAGAAAGCTTAAAATTTTTTTATGTATGTGTAAAACGAAGGTTCGATGTAAAAACACCCACATATAACTACTTGAGACGTCTTCAACACTTTATGTAAATTCTAATGATTCTCCTATTTGCCATGTTGTATCTATTATATCATGTCTGTACATATTAATGTATTTTATGGAGAATAAAGATTCTGATATGTATGTATGTATGTATGTATGTATGTATGTATGTATGTATGTATGTATGTATGTATGTATGTATGTATGTATGTATGTATGTATGTATGTATGTATGTATGTATGTATGTATGTATGTATGTATGATGTATGTATGTTTCCAAGATGGCGGCGTGGTAGGCCGCACTTTTGTGTTGTGCATTTCATATCGTCGTTTTGGAATCTGCATCTGTGGTAACAGCCCTCATTAACGCTGTATGAGTTTGTAGTGTGTTTGGCTCATGTTCTGGATTATGTTGCTAAGTGTGTTAATGATGAAAACATCAAGTTTGCCTATCATGTGAGTTCGCTGTTTGTGTTGGTACCAAGTAGCCAAGATGGCGGTTTTGTGATGTGTCAACCGGACGGCGTTTCAAGGCATCACAAATTTATTGAAGGCTGTTGTTACTGCTGTTGTCAAATTTCGAGAGACCATATTGGTGTCGCAAGTTGAGGCAATGCCTTGTTGTAGTCATGCGTGCCCAATGGGATGGCCATGTATTGGTTCGGCTTCAGGTTATTCGATCTGTGACAGTGGAGACATGTCAGGCCAGCTCGACCTGATGGTGAGCGTTGAGACACCCACGGCAGTAAGTGGATATTCTTAACACCTATTATAACAACACTCGAAGAGATTGTTACATAAACAGGGATATTTGTGATATTAAAAAACGAAAAGGTCTTTGAAACTGAACTTTTAATCTACAAAAAAATATATATTCATTTGTGAAGCCACTGGAAAGAAACAATGTTTTCGTTAGCAATTTCTAACTGGATACTGTCACCCCTCATTGTGAATGGAGGGATCCACTGACTTTTAATTTTGTACAATGCTGAAACAAGATTTGTAGCAGAGAAGAGACTTTTCCACGGCTTTGAGAGGTGTGTCAACTTGAAGCTCTCACGTTAGTAAGTGGAAATTCTTAACATCGACTATAACATCACCCGAAAAGATGGCTACAGATATTAAGGATATCAGTGAAAGACGAAAATTAAACAAGTCTTTAACATTGACATTTTTATTTGTAAAGAATATATTTTGGTTTATGAAGCCACCGGAAAGAAACTATCAATGGCGACCGGATCCTGTCACCCCTCATCATAAATGGAAAGATCCACTGACCCCTTACTAAGGTGTGCGTTGTTGAGAGACACGTTACCACAGCACGGAGGTGTCAGATTTTGTGTCCAGTGGAATCGTGAATGTTTGGTATTTGCTCATGTCCCAAAAGACGGTGACGGTAACTGAAGGCTGGAGACTTTTGATGTCAGCTTGTAAACTGTGTACGAATTGAATTCAACGGATTATGAACGTTTGGCGATGTTTCCTGGGCGGAGTTTAGCACACTTACGGACTCTAAATGATTATCCGATATGATATGGTGTTTTTATACTATATCAAGTACATGTTAATGTATTTTTTTGGATAATAAAGATTCTGATATGTATGTATGTATGTATGTATGTATGTATGTGTGTGCGTGTGTGTGTGTGTGTGTGTGTGTGTGTGTGTGTGTGTGTGTGTGTGTGTGTGTGTGTGTGTGTGTGTGTGTGTGTGTGTGTGTGTGTGTGTGTGTGTGTGTGTGTGTGTGTGTGTGTGTGTGTGTGTGTGTGTGAGTGTGTGTGTGTGTGTGTGTGTGTGTGTGTGTGTGTGTGTGTGTGTGTGTGTGTGTGTGTGTGTGTGTGTGTGTGTGTGTGTGTGTGTGTGTGTGTGTGTGTGTGTGTATGTATGTATGTATGTATGTATGTATGTATGTATGTATGTATGTATATAAGGCAAAGTCTGTCTGTTACCGTAAAACTTGAGAACGGCTGAACCGATTTTGACGCGTTTTTCTCCATCGTACTCGGCATGTCTCCGTGTAAAGGATTAAAGGTATATATATATTGTTACGGTCTCCAGCTGTATCTTTTCTTGCTAGATGTTATTAAAAGATTCAGCACCGTTGGACGTGAGTTTATTGGGTTGCTTGTCAATATTTCAGATATTATAATTCATCTATTCTAATTCCAGTTTTCTAGTTCGAGTGCAGTTTTAATCCATTCTGGTGTGATTAAATTATTATTATATTCAGTGTCGTTATTGTATATTAATGCTTCCGCAGTGTTGGTTAGATTATAATTAGTCTTAGAAAATACCTGTGATAATCTGGACTGACCTTGCAAGGATTAATGACAGTCACAGCACAGAGTGAGAACTTGCATAATTCAGGCAACCAACAAGTTCCATGGACGACTGAACAATTTAATATATACTTTTACACAATGGTGTAACAACTTTTCACACATTTAACTTGGCTTCATCATAGTTCTGAGCTCTACACAATGTTCCTCTCACAGACTTAGCTCGTCTGGGTTAACCGTTAAGTTTATAGCGTAATAGAGTGTGCAACCAACTCCTACCGAATCCGATCCTTAGAATTATTATTCCTTCACAATACTAGTGAGTACATTATCTGTAAATCTATAGATCCTGTCTATGTATAATTATTCAACGTCTTTGGCTTGCATCGCCCGGCTTTAACTGCCATATATATAAGTTCAAGGTGAACGTAATCTGCTTTGTTCGCGATTCTAATCCGGACTCTACCTGGTCCTACAATCAATTTTGATACGGATCCTTACGCTATCTTACACTTTCCAGTGGATCCACCGTTCCACATATATATTTAATCAGTGGCTATGCCACATATTCAAACACGATCCTTAAGTGGTTTTACCACACATTCCAACACTGCCGTTCGGCTCAATGGCCACACATAGACTAGAAAGTAACTAGGCCAGACGCGTCATACATCGATTTGCGCGATTTCTGGTCTTAGTTTAATTGAGGTGTCTAGTGGTGCACGCATGCGGAATGTGGCCACAATCCACATGCCTGCAAGCCGCAAGACAGTCCTCAACATCATCCCCCCCGCTCCCAAACGTGACACTCGTGGCACGTGAGAGTGTGGTGGCGAAGATGTGCCCGACTACAATCTATGCATGTTATCTAACGTCAAAATGAAATAATGAAATTAATATTCCCAATTAGAAATAACAATTATAAAATTATGTCCCTTGTCAACATCCCGACAAGAAAGTTATCTCAGTCCTGTGACGTAAAATTTCTTGATAACAAGTCCGCGAGGTTATTATCAGTTCCTGAAATCGGAATTATTTAAAAGGCGAATTCTTGTAGTAAAAGAAACCACCTGTGAATCCTTGCGTTTTTCATAGTTCTCGAAGTGATAAACGTGAGCGGAATGTGGTCTGTATAGATAAATAATTTTCTACCTATCAAGTACTTAGATAGTTTTTCCAAGCACCACACCACAGCGAGCAGTTCGCGCTCTCCTGTAGCGTATTTTTGTTCTGCCGGGGTAAGCTTGCGTGAGACAAACAAGCATGGATAGAGTATCCCTTCATAGCATTGAAGCAAACAACCTGCGATTCCGGAGCTGGATGCATCTGTTTGAATCAAGAATGGTAACTGTATGTTTGGCAATAACAGGATAGGAGGATTCTTAAATAAATTCTTTATCATAATCAGAGCATCTTCGCACTTCGGTGTCCATAATATTTTTTTGGACTACCTTTGGCCAACAATCCGGACAAAGGAGCAGAAATCTGTGCGAAGCGTGGTATAAATTTATGGTAATAGTTAACAAGCCCGAGTAAACTTCTTACTTGTTTCTTCGATGATGGAGTGCCAATCTCCAGTATACGCTTGACTGTATTGTCATCAGGGTGTAATCTATGGTTACCTATGCGGTGACCAAGAAAAGTAATCTCCTGACAACCTATCTGGATCTTAGAAGGTCTTACAGTCAAACCATGTTGTCGTAGTGAAACGAGAAGAGAAGACAAACCAGTAATATGGTCTTCCCATGAGTTGTGAAATAGACAGATGTCATCGATATATGTGATGACATCTTTTCTGTCGCCCAGAAGGCGGCGCATCATGCGCACGAATGTCGCAGGCGCGTTTACAAGGCCGAAGCACATGTAATTCCATTGGAATAATCCAAATGGAGTCGTGAAGGCAGTAAAAGGTTTGGCATGTTCAGTGAGTGGTATCTGCCAATAGCCTTTGGACAGATCTAGTTTACTAAAGTACGTGGCCTGTGAAACTTGGGAAAGTAGGTCGTCCAACAAATGCATTGGTTCAGCGTCAGTATTTGTGATACGGTTAAGACGTCTGAAGTCAATACGAATACGGAGCGACCCATCTTTCTTTTTCACAATAACCATCGGAAAAGCATAAGGAGATTCTGATGGAGATATAACTCCTAATTTTATCATATCCTTCAGCTCCTTTTCAACCCTGTCTTTATGATGTAACGAAATAGGGTAAGGTCTTAACTTAATAGGATGATCATCCGTTAGAATGATGTCATGAGAGATTAAAGAAGTATGACCTGGAAGGTCAGTAAGTACATCGTTAAAAGAAAGAAGAATTTCTCTAACTTGACCTTGTTGTGACGATGACAAAGTCGAAGAAATTGTGACATCCTTCCAAGATTCGGAAGCTTGTAAAGATGGTAAAGTAAACTGTAAAGGAATTGAAGACGTAGTGTATTCCTCATTGACTAGTGCAAAAGAAGAAATATGAGGTGAAGATTCAGACACAGACACAGACACAGAGTTAATAATAGGAATTAACTCTTGTGGTCTTTCCACTGCCAATTTCAACATATTGACATGGAACGTTTTAATTTTTCCTCTAACGTTTATAGCATAGTCAACATCCGTGACTCGTTTAATAATCACAAATGGACCCTGCCATGAAACCAACAGTTTATTATCCTCATGAGGTAGAAGTAACCAGACTTTTTCCCCAGGATTAAAATATCGCAATCTTCTCCCTTGATTGTGGAATAATCTAGCTTTTTGTGTTGCTGATTTAATGCTTTCAGATGCATATGTACACGCATCAATGATTCTTTGTCTAAGGTCGATCACCAGCTCGTAACTAGTACGAGTGGATTCATCCACTGATGATCCGACCAGTAAATTTTTCAAGATCATCATCGGGCCACGAGGGTTAGAGCCGTAGACGAGCTCGAATGGACTAAATCCAGTGCTCTCGTGAGGGACCTCTCTATATGCGAATAAAGCGGCACAAAGTAGCCTGTCCCAGTCCCGAGGACATCCCTCAGTGATCTTGTGAAGAATCTGTTTGAGTGAACCGTTAAGACGTTCACAAACTCCGTTCATTTGGGCATGATATGCACTTGAAAACGAATGGTGTATGGAGAGCATCGACTCCACTTCTTTCATAATATTTGAGGTGAATTGTGAACCTCTGTCTGATAAAATTTCCTCAGGAAAACCAATACGACAAAAAATTGAAAATAATGCATCTGATACCGACGCAGTATTGATTGTTTTCAGAGGTATAGCCTCAGGCCACCGTGTACAAAGATCTACACAGGTTAAGATATATCGGAACCCATTGTTAGATGGAATAGATAAAGGACCGATAATATCTATGGCTATTTTCTTAAATGGTCTGTCTGGTACATCCATGATCTGTAAGGGTGCCGTGTGGAATCTGCCCTTACGTGATATGCTTTGACATGTCGTACATGTCCTACAATATAATTTTGTGTCCTTATTGACACCAGGCCAATAAAATTGCGATGTGACTCTAAATAAAGTTCTTTTAATACCCATGTGCCCTGCCATGGGCGAGTCATGCCCTGTTTGTAACACCAAAGGTCTAAATTGTTTTGGAACGACTATCTGATGAATAATTGACCTACCATTGTCATAATATCTTGTAAGTATGGATTCCTTAATTTGAAACCAATGTTGTGCTGATTTCGTATGTTTACCAACTTTTTTTCCCGCCAGCGCAAATAAACGCTGTAAACTTGGATCATTTTTTTGTTTTTCCGCAAACGCCGCTGGTGCTTCAGCAACGACGTCGGGAGACATAATAGTATCTATTATAGGTGTAGGTGAGGTGGCCATATCTGTAGCCAACTGTTGTGCTCTAGTGACAACAGCATTTGCCACCAATGGGTGAGATTCAACCCATTTCGTTATCTCCTGTGGAGTACAATTTCTAACTCCAGGTATGTTACCTAAGATTATCTCAACCACGGGAGCTCTTAACCCACAAGCATACACCATACCTGTATAAAACGGTGTATCGATATAGACATGTGCTATTGGATATTCTTCTATATTACCCCCAAATGTGATGCATTTAACAGTTTTACCCGTAAATGCAGAGGGCTCGATAAGCGAGTGTTGTATGCCGACAGTAGTAGAGCCGGTGTCACGTAAAACTCTTACTTCCTTTCCATATAAATATGCCTTGTGGTATGTGAGACGTCCCAAATTCTCACAAGCAGACAGAAGACATTGTATGACCACAACGAAGCGTATTTTTCATCTCTGATATAGGATGTGATTGACAAACATAACAAGAGTCATCTAATATGCTGCATGCATTAGCATGTTTGTTATCATCATTCTCATGATCTCTTTTGGTGGTACATGCATTAGCATGACCATGTTTGTCATTATTCTTTGAAGATGATCTGAAATGATTTGATTTCTTTTTACCTGATTTTGTCTTGTAATAAAAATTTGATGAATCATCATTATCATCATTCCTTTTATATGATGATCCATGATCATTATAATCCCTGTAATAGTTTTTGTGATAATCATCACGGCCCCTGCCTTTGTGGCCTCCACGATCATGAGGTGAATAACCTCAATAAATCCGACGATAGAATCTTGACGGTGAACGACAGCGAGGGAAGTTATAAGACCCCCGATATTCATGACGAAATTGTGTACGATATCGACCGTCCGTGCTATGTGATCTAGGTCGGTGATCATAAGATCTATGATCTTGGAGCGCTGCGCACGTAGGCATAAGATTTCGTGGACAAGATTGATGGACATCCTTATTCGGATGTGCCGTGACAAACTGTCTACCGTATTTTTCATATTCTGAAATAGAGTTAGGGTGTCTCTCTTGCAAGAAGGATTCTAAATCATGTTTGCATGAGGACAGCACCTTATCACGTAGCATGAGATCCATTAACCCCTCGTATGATTTGGTAATACCTGATAATTCTATCCATCTATTGAAATAATGTTTAATGGAAGCAATAAATTCCCCAAAGTCAGCGTCCTTACTAGGCTTAGCCATATGGAAACGTTCTCGGAATCCAGATTCAGTTAACTGGAACCGTCTAAGAAGTACTTCTTTTACGACATCAAAATCGTTTCTGCTTTGCTCATCTAGATTCATGAAAACCTTGAGTGAGTCCCCGGTCAAAAAATCAACCAAAAGACTACTCCATCTTTCCTTTGGTATGTTCAAACCTGTAACTTTCATAATAAATCTTGATATGAATGAATCGACGCAATCTCTAGATTGGTCGAAATGTGGCATCTTCAATTTTGGATAAAATACATTTGAATTAGCTGAAGGTCGAGATTGTTCTGATTGCAACCTCGCCAATTCAATAGCCTTTTCTTTCTCAGCATTTAATCTTAAAGTCTCAAGCTCAATAGCATGTTTATGTTCTTGGTCTAATTGAAGTAGTTCCATTCTTCTTATTTGCATTTTCTCTCTATCTAATTCTCTCTCCTTTTCTTGTTGAGCCATTTCATTATTCTTAAGTTCTTTCTGTAATTCTCTATCTTTTTCTTGTTGAGCAATTTCTTTATCCTTTTGAGCCATTTCTTTCTCTTTTTGAGCTAATTCTTTCTCTTTAAGTTCTTTCTGTAATTCTCTATCTTTTTCTTGTTGAGCAATTTCTTTATCTTTTTGCGCCAGTTCCAACTTTTTAAGTTCTCGTTGCTCAATTCTTTCCTGTTGCGATAAATGCTTTTCATATCTCGTTTCAGCATAAGTCTGCAAATCAGAACCTGATTTACCTAGACTTTGTCCTATTTTAATAAACTCTTCCAGCGTAGACATGATGCTACGTTTTTCAATAACTTATATAAGTATATTATTTGTCAATAAATATACTATGAATATGTGAGCTTAATTAATTCAACGTAACTATGATAATTACTATAGCCAGCAACAAGAACAGGTGACGATAAACAATGGATGGAACAAGCAAATGAAATGATATATTCATTTATACGACGCTATGAAACATATAAAAAGAAACTAAGTAAGTACTAGACGTAATAATTAGAGAAATAAAATGGTTAAAGTAACATTACAATAATTTACGATACACGTCGTCCTAAACTAACATTGAGACAGAGAAATTTTGAGATCACAAACGAATAAAATAGTGACACAAAACGGAAAGTAATTTATTTAAATTAAATGACGTAGACACGTGACGTCACAACTAGCACAAGCAAAGTTGTTATATGGCTGACTGAAGAAACATTTATATCCTAACTCAAAAGAAAAATTAATAATCAGTTAGATCCTCAGTCAGCAAATATAAGCAATTATCCCTAAAAGTCGTTAAAATTGCTTAAATCTTCCAAAGGAATATAGAAGCAATGATAAGCCGTATCCATCCGCCCGCGAAGTTACATAAAATACATCGATCGTAAACACGTAATGATAAGTAATAGAACTGCAAAGTAGGACAGACAAGTGACAGTGGAGGAAGAATTGAAGACCAAAGCTAGCCAACTGGACAACACAATCTAGTCGAAAGCTCTAATTTAGACAAGAACTTATCTTCATGTGGTCATGCCATAGTGATCCTAAAAATAAACAAGATGCTCCCAGCTGTTTGGACTTGTTTTCATAGAGAAGCAGACTTGAACGGTTGAACGAAGATTTTCAAACGTGATATTGAAAGAAATTCTGTTGAAATACTTTCCCGGTTGCTCTGGAGGTTTAACAAGTGTATGGATTGTCTCTCTGGTTCTATGTGCTCGTTCAGGATCACAAATTGAATGACATACGATCGATTTGATTCAGCGACTCAGCGACCGTTAATCGGAGTGAAGACTCGACCTTGACCTTCGTAACTTGATGTGTAAATTTGAGTTGCCAGCTTGGACTTGCGCCTTGAATGAGACTTTTTTGAACTGTTCAATTTCCACTGTTACTTTGTCTGTGACGAACTGTATTGATCTTGAAGTTGTTCCCACTGGAATCTTCCCAACTTGAAGCCTGATTCATGAACATTAGTTCGTTCAATTGGGTAACGGAAAAGATGAATTCTGAAAATTGTACGAACACTTCTGACACCAGTATGTTACGGTCTCCCGCTGTATCTTTACTTGCTAGATGTTATTAAAAGATTCAGCACCGTTGGACGTGAGTTTATTGGGTTGCTTGTCAATATTTCAGATATTATAATTCATCTATTCTAATTCCAGTTTTCTAGTTCGAGTGCAGTTTTAATCCATTCTGGTGTGATTAAATTATTATTATATTCAGTGTCGTTATTGTATATTAATGCTTCCGCAGTGTTGGTTAGATTATAATTAGTCTTAGAAAATACCTGTGATAATCTGGACTGACCTTGCAAGGATTAATGACAGTCACAGTACAGAGTGAGAACTTGCATAATTCAGGCAACCAACAAGTTCCATGGACGACTGAACAATTTAATATATACTTTTACACAATGGTGTAACAACTTTTCACACATTTAACTTGGCTTCATCATAGTTCTGAGCTCTACACAATGTTCCTCTCACAGACTTAGCTCGTCTGGGTTAACCGTTAAGTTTATAGCGTAATAGAGTGTGCAACCAACTCCTACCGAATCCGATCCTTAGAATTATTATTCCTTCACAATACTAGTGAGTACATTATCTGTAAATCTATAGATCCTGTCTATGTATAATTATTCAACGTCTTTGGCTTGCATCGCCCGGCTTTAACTGCCATATATATAAGTTCAAGGTGAACGTAATCTGCTTTGTTCGCGATTCTAATCCGGACTCTACCTGGTCCTTTAATCAATTTTGATACGGATCCTTACGCTATCTTACACTTTCCAGTGGATCCACCGTTCCACATATATATTTAATCAGTGGCTATGCCACATATTCAAACACGATCCTTAAGTGGTTTTACCACACATTCCAACACTGCCGTTCGGCTCAATGGCCACACATAGACTAGAAAGTAACTAGGCCAGACGCGTCATACATCGATTTGCGCGATTTCTGGTCTTAGTTTAATTGAGGTGTCTAGTGGTGCACGCATGCGGAATGTGGCCACAATCCACATGCCTGCAAGCCGCAAGACAGTCCTCAACATATATATATATATATATATATATATATATATATATATATATATATATTGGAAAAAAAATCGTGCGTGCGGCAAATTAAATTCGACAAGGCGGCTAGACTTTAAGAGCTATATCGAAACAATGTAAGATGGACTTTTAGGGTTTAATAATTCTACTAAAAAGTCCGTGATGGCATATATCCCAGATAAATAGATAACTCACAATAAGCATTTTTATTTTTTCATCTTCGGCGAAATTTATAACGTTCAGTTTGCTGTTGAATGTCGTCGTAAACCCTAAAGATGTACGAAAATACATTACATCTTTGGCAAGAACTTTTACTAACGAAAAAAATCCTTTACACTATTTACCTATGATTTATAATTCAGGAGTAGTCACGGTGTGAACATAAATAGATTGATCGAGGCTGTGACGGACGACGACGCAAAGCTCGCTAGCGTGTCCGATATCCTACATTTCATACGCATGTAAAGCAATGGGTTTAATTAATAGAAGACGTTGTTCACTGGAACAATACACTATAGGAGGCTGCTTTGTCCGGTTCACCTTCGTTGCTTAGGTACTTCTTCTTCTTCTTTGATACTTAGCCGCCGACCGCCAAAGCAGTCGGTAGCCATCACGCCTTGTGGCATCTTGTAGGGCAACAACAAATTGATTCCACTTTACTTGGTCGGTGGCCGTCCTTCGTTTACTGCCCCAACTCTGGTTCATTCTTTGCATCTCAGCTTCCACAGTCCTCTGCCAAGTTGTTTTTGGTTGATCTCTCTTTCGTTTTTCTTCAGGGGTTCATAGCATAACTGTTCTTGTGATGGCATCGGGGTCTCTTCTGAGGACATGGCCAACCCAGCTCCAGCGTCTGCCAGCTATGATGGTGTACATTTCCTCTAGCTTGCTCCGAGTAAGCAGATCTTGGTTGGTGATGGTATTCGGCCAAAAGATTCGGTGAATTTTTCTTAGGCATGTTGTGTGAAAAGAGGACAATTTTGACATTTCCTTCTCTGATGTAATCTTAATTTTATGTTTGTGCTATACTGAGCGGACTTCCAGATGTTGTTTAGACTAAAAAAGGCTGTTCTTGCTTTGTTCATTCTGTTGTTGATGTCTTTGCTTGCTCCGCCGTCCGGTGTTACTATGCATCCTAGGTATGTGAAGTTGTCTGTCTGTTCCATCTGCTGATTCCTTACTGATATGGGCTCGGTTGCTTACATTGAGCGTCATGATCTCTGACTTCTTTAGATTGATGTTCAAGCCCACCTGCTAGCTATATTTATTAAGTCTATCAGTTTTTTCCTGGATGTGTTGATTCGAATGTGTTAGCAGTGCAATGTCATCTGCATATTCCAGATCTTCCAATGTAGAAAATTTAGTCCATCTTATTAATCTTGGACTGCCCTCTGTTGTCTGGCGCATCACCCAGTCTATGACTGTTAAAAATAGAGTGGTTGATAAGGGTCATCCCTGTGGTACTCCTGTCTTCACCTCAAAGGTTGGGATGCTCTGCCCAACGCTACAAGTAAAGTTGACATAGACGCTTTTTATGATTGACACTATGCAAATTTGAATTCCATAAGCCCTCAGTATTTTCCATAAACTGTCCCTATGTGTACTGTCAAAAGCCTTTTCAAAATCAACGAAATTAATGTACAGCTGTCTTTGAAATTCTGAGTACTGCTCTATAATGTTCCTGAGGGCAAATATATGATCAACACATCTTCAGTTTTTTCTAAATCCTGCTTGTTCTTTCCTCAGTTTGTGGTCTACTGCTTTTGAAATTCTCTGTATAATTATCCTGCCTAGTATTTTGCTGGGAACTGAGAGAAGAGTGATTCCTCTCCAATTATTGCAGTCTGCAAGATCTCCCTTCTTAGGCAATTTGACAATTATTCCTTTGTTCCACTCCGTTGGTGTTGTCCCTGTTTTCCACACTTGTGCAAATATTGGTTCAAATAGTTCTGCTGCTAGCTCAGGGTCTGTCTTAAATAGCTCTGCATTTAAGTTATCATGGCTAGAATCTTTTCCATTCTTTAACCCTTTGATTGCTGTGATGATTTCTTCTTTTCGTGGAATGTCTATATTAACATCTAGATCGTTTTCATCCTCAGAAACATTTAATTGTGTCTCTGGTGGTTCCTTGTTCAGAGTTTCTCTGAAATGCTCTGCCCATCTTGTTTCTTGTCCCTCTGCTGTGTGATGAGATCTCCTTTCTTATCTCTTACTAATGTAATATTGTTTGCACCTCGTTTTCCGCTGATGATTTTAGTTATTTTGTATACTGTGCTTTGTTCATTTCTCAGTGCTGCCTCTTCTGCCTGTCTTGCAAGATCGTCTAGGAAATCCCTTTTGTTGTCTCGGGTTTGGCATTTAACTTCCATGTCCAGCAGACTGTATTGTTCGCTATGTAGTTGCTTTAACCTGGGGGACTTCGCTTATGTTTTCTTTCTTTTTATTTCCTTTCTCATCGTTAAGGTGTTAAATGTTTCTGGTGTTATCCAGTCTTGCTTCTTCCTTTCCTTAAATCCCAAGCAAGATATATATATATGGTAGGTCACATGTTAGTAATAAAGTATGAAATGTAAATCACAACTTGCGCCAATCCTGGCTCACAGCCGTTTTGCTTAGATGAATAAAAGAGACTCGAATCGGCCTCTTACATGCGTCTGGGGTGTTGTTAATTTAATTTCCCCTCTCTGACTTCGTGTGCGTTCTTTCAGTTTCCTCAGTCCTGGTTCCTTATTTAAAATGTTAGAGATTTCCTTTGCTATATTGTAAGTTCTCATAAATACTCAAATAAAAGGTGTCCGGTATGTTAAGAAGGAATTCTGAATCTTATTCTTCCCTGTAGCAAGGTCTGGTATCTTGGAGAGCGATTTCTCAAGTGAAATAGCTTGAGAAAATGATCAGATTATATTCGTTGCCTTCCCACGCAATTTGTTATGCGCGTCTCAAAAGGATCAGACGCCAGACTTGCCTCTCTCTTGTTTGACTACTAGCATTACCACTAGACCACAAGGTATTTTATATTTGGGCATGCCTGCAAAATAAAAGCAATGTAGATATGAGTGTAGAGTCATATAAAAAACAAAAGCCAACAACAACAACAGTTATTAACAATATCTTACAAAAGAACAGAGAAGTGCTTTAAGACCACGTGAAGACAGCCTTACAACAGTAAAGAGACGAAACTGACATGTAAAATGGCCACATATCAAAATCACATAGGATACCAAATAAGTTTCTTTGCAGCGTAGTACTAAGTAATAGAAGATAGGTCAAATAGAAAGAGAAATAAATTGACAAAAACCCATTAATGGACATGTGTACTTGTGACGGAATTAAACAGACTAACACTGAAAATATAAAGTAGCGACTACTAGGCACGCGCTCATCGTCTGTGATGCTCAAGAGTTATGGGACATGTCAAGTCAGGTCACGTGTAATATTAGTTACATCAGTCACGTGGTCCATTATTATGAAAGATATAAGACCATTTCTCAACAAAGTTTAATAATTATTTTTTCGAATTTATAATTTCCATCTTTCAACTTCTTGATTTCCATGTTTACACAATGGGCTGATCACCTGTTTGTCAAACATTTTGATTGAATGTTTTGCCCGGGAGCCTTGTGTTCTTTGGGTCACCTCTACACTCTGTTTACGGGGTACAAGAGGTTCCGATTAAGAAAGAAAGAGAAAGATGTCCATGTTTATTATTTCTGTTATGTCTTTTACGTATATTTTGTCTTGTCTAACACAAATAAAATTGTGTCACTGTGGTATCAACACTAATGCTGACATACAGGTTCAGTATAAGTATTAAGACACGTACACACTTATGCACACAACAGTTTGAAAAAAAAATTATGGTTGAAAACCTAAACAAAACGGTACTGCAAACATCCACTGAGTCTATTAGCAGAGAGACAAGACAGAATTACAAACCATGTTGAACTGAAGAACTACAAAAGTTTGATGATCAACTACACAAGATAGAAACAGAACAGAATTACAAACCATGTTGAATTACAAAAGCTTGATGACGAACTACACAAAATAGAGAGAAGAAACAACAGACGACATTCATAAACACTGGTCACGTGAGAAATCAGATTTCTTTACGCCTAACCAAAAATTTGAAAGGGGAAGTAGCATTTATTTTGTTGCAAGGGCAACAACACAATTAAGAAAACAAAGACTAAATTAAATGAAGCTTTTAGTTTTATACATTAAATATATCCAGTTAGTTTAACAAATAATGTAATACAAACAAAGTGCATTATGAAAATTATACGGTAATTAAATCTTAAAATATTTAAATGTTTTTTATAATATTTTATCAATAATTTTTTTTAAACCTTTTATCGGATACAAGTTTTAAAGAACTGACTACTAATATGGTCTGTCACTCTCTATGCTAATCATTAAGACAACTGAACTACGGTACATGATTTCGTTGTTTTGAGCACCAAAAGGTGTCGTCAGCGCTTAAGAGCGCTCTTCATCAAATCATGAACACTTACTTACTAACTTAGTCGTTCCCCTTCTACCTTGAGTTGAAGAGGTTTGGAAGAGAGAGCGCCAGAGTATCCTATCGGCTGTCTTCCTGCTGGCCTGGTTCTATTCAAGCCCTCTGTCCTTCAAAGATTGTCTAATGTTGTCCTCCCAGCGGACTCTGGGTCGTCCTGGGGGTCTGGATCTCTAGCTCTTTGTTTCCCATGCTTGTCGTGGTAGCCGATCTTCTCCCATTTTGCAGACATGGCCAACCGATCTTAGTTGGGACTGTTCTACTTTGATCTGCAGGGGGTGGGATTTTAGGCTTTGATGTATCGTCTGGTTGCGGACCATGTCTCTTCTTGTTACTTCAACCACCTTCCTCAGATACCTTATTTCTGAGGTTTGGATCTGGCTTTTATGGGTTGTAAAATCATGAACACACTGTATATAAAAATAAAAGCAACAAAAGACATCCCAGACAAATATGTTTACGACAAGCGATCTTATTTATACGCACGGACATAAATATTACAAAGGTGGAGGAACAGTCGGTATAGATAAACATGACTAAGGTCATTGTCTAAGTTTATGTTTGGATGTTGTTGTTGTTGTTGCACAGTATCGAAACCACTGCACTCCGGGAAAACCCATAGGTACTCAGTCTCCCTCAGGCAACGTGATGGTTCCATGAAACACTAAGTCAATGATGATCAATACTCACACACAAGGTCAAATATTTACAAACATCTCCAAACGTTTACAATGATGATCAATACTCACACACAAGGTCAAGTATTTACAAACATCTCCAAACGTTTACAATAATGATCAATACTCACACATAAGATCAAGTATTTACAAACATCTCAAAACATTTACAATGATGATCAATACTCACAGATAAGGTCAAGTATTTACAAACATCTCCAAAATTTACAATGATGATCAATACTCACACAAAGTTCAAGTATTTACAAACATCTCCAAACGTTTACCGCTACTGTTTTTATTTAAATATAATACTTGGATTAACATTGTGCTTTATAAAACATTTAAAAACAGTCTTCCCATGATGCATACCCTGGAGCTGTCAAACCTTATCTCCTCTACGATCTCTCTATGCTAATGTTTAAACGTTTTGAATCAATACATCATCATCACACACAGTTAGTGTCGCTAGCGATGACAAGTGTTGTAACTCAATTTATGAACAGACCATTTCACATAATATCGCAGACAAACGTGTCAACGACCAGTGCACCAATAGATATAGGACATTTAAGTCGTTACTGTTACAACACCAACTTATGCCGGCTTATGTTTGGCTGTAAAATATTTTTTTATTTCTTTGTTCTTCATGATTTTATAGAAAGGTCCTAATATTACCACGAAATTTATAACCCGCTGCAACCACATTCAATGTTTCAAATATGTTGTGGTGTACTGGCAATGGTAAACTGATTCTCAGCCATACGCGTTCTAGAATATGCTCAACAGTCTTGTATAGTACTGGGGACACCTTTCATTATGGTGACTAGGCCTTATACAAGCAGATTAATTTATTCGTTTAGGGGCAGCCATATATATATACTACTCGTCAAAAGTTAAGGGCCACTTAGAAAAACCGTGGTTGAAACCATACAAAAAAATCTGATATAAACGTAATTGGTAACAGTCAAAACGGCATTTATTGAATACCAAATTGACATGTCACGTAAAGAAATGGAAACACACATTCAAACGCAATGAAGCTGTGAAGTGCGTCACCCACCTTTTCAAAAGTCACACAATAGATATTGGACAAATAGACAATTCAAAATCTGGTATGACCACCGTTTGCAGCAAGGCATTCAAGACAGCGTAGACGCATCGAGTCCACAAGGGTCCGAAGAGTATCCCGAGGAACAGCTTGCCATTCCTGAAGCAGAAATGAGGTCAGCTGTGCAACATCCATTGGCAGGGGGTGATTTGTTGACAATCTTCGACCAAGGACATCCCAGAGGTGCTCAATCGGAGAAAGGTCAGGTGAATGAGCTGGCCACGCCATCCTGATGATCCCATGTTGCTGAATAAACTCATTCACCACACGAGCTCGATGGGGTCGAGCGTTTTCATTTTGAAAGATGGCATTACCACCTATGGCCTCCAGAGCAGGCTGAAAAAATGGTCTCAAGATTTCGTTTTGGTATCTTGGGCCGGTCAAGTTGCCTTGGATGATGTAGAGTGGGGTCCTGCCGTGTCTGTATAAGCCTCCCCAGACCATGACAGAACCTCTACCATAACGATCCAGCTCTCGAATTTTGTCATCAGTAAATCGCTCTCCTGGTCGTCTCCAAACTCGAATCCTGCCATCATTGAATGACACAGTGAAGCGAGATTCATCAGTGAAGAGAACTTGACTCCATTTTTGCCTTGTCCATCGGATGTGCTCGCAACACCAAGCAACACGGGCTCTGCGATGAGCAGGAGTAAGAGGGATTCTGACTGCAGGACGTCGAGCACCCAGTCCAAGTTCATGTAAACGTCTGCGAATGGTGCTTTGACTGACATTAACGTTTACAGTTTGTCTCAACTGACATCTTAGAGTGGAACAAGTCACTGTTCGATGGTGCAGGGCTGACAACAAGAGGTACCGGATTATTTTCTATTGGTGCATCTAGGGCGACCTGGCCGGTGGCGATCCTCCACACTTCCTGTGGCCTGAAATATCTCCAAAATTCTTTGGATAGTAGAGTGTGACACTGCAAGCGGTCTAGCAACCTCACGGACAGATAAACCTCTTTCAACACACGCTATAGCCCTCATTCTTTGTAAGGTGCCAAGACTTCTCGGTGGCATGGTTTTTGCAAGTGATGAAACTACCCTAAGTCTGCTGATTGTAAAACAAATTAAGAGTGAACTTCCTTCATTTAATCATTCTATGCGCTTATATAAAAGTGTATTGAAAATAATAGGTGGCCCTTGACTTTTGACGAGTAGTATATATATATATATAAGGCAAAGTCTGTCTGTTACCGTAGAACTCGAGAACTGCTGAACCGATTTTGACGCGGTTTTCTCCAGCGTACTCGGCATGTCTCCGTATAAAGGTTGAAAGATATATATATATATATATATTTTTTTTTTGTTAAAAAAAAATCGTGCATGCGGCACATTAAATTCGATAAAGCGGCTAGACCTTAAGAGCTATATCGAAACAATGTAAGACGGACTTTTAGGGTTTAATAGTTCTACTAAAAAGTCCGTGATGGCATACATCCCAGAAAAATAGATAACTCACAATAAGCATTTTATTTTTTCATTTTCGGCGAATTTTATAACGTTCAGTTTGCTGTTGAATGTCGTCGTAAACCCTAAAGATGTACGAAAATAAATTACATCTTTGGCAAGAGCTTTTACTAACGAAAGAAATCCTTTACACTATTTACCTATGATTTATAAATCAGGAGTAATCACGGAGTGAACATAAATAAATTGATCGAGGCTGTGACGGACGACGACGCAAAGCTCGCGAGCATGTCCGACATCCTACATTTCATGCAGCATGTAAAGCAATGGGTTTAATTAAATGACGACGCTGTTCACTGGAACAATACACTATAGGAGGCTGCTTTGTCCAGTTCACCTTCGTTGCTTAAGTACTTCTTCTTCTTCATTGATCCTTTGCCGCCGACCACAAAAGCAGTCAGTGGCCATCACGCCTTGTGGCGTCTTGTAGGGCAACAACAAATTGATTCCACTTTGTTCGGTTGGTGGCCATCCTTCGTTTGGTGCCCCAACTCTGGTTCATTCTTTGCATCTCAGCCTTCACAGTCCTCTGCCAAGTTGTTTTTGATCGGCCTCTCTTTAGTTTTCCTTCAGGGGTCCATAGCATAGCTGTTCTTGTGATGGCATCGGGGTCCCTTCTGAGGACATGGCCAACCCAGCTCCAGCGTCTGCCAGCTATGATGGTGTAAATGTCCTCTAGCTTGCTCTGAGTAAGCAGATCTTGGTTGGTGATGGTATTCGGCCAAAAGTTTCGGTGAATTTTTCTTAGGCATGTTGTGTGAAAAGAGGACAATTTCGACATTTCCTTCTCTGTAACTCTCAAGCATTCCGTACCATAGAGACGTACAGAAAGCATACAGCTCTGATATAATCTTAATTTTGTGCTTGTGATATACTGAGAGGACTTCCAGATGTTGTTTAGACTAAAAAAGGCTGTTCTTGCTTTGTTCATTCTGTTGTTGATGTCTTTGCTTGCTCCGCCGTCCGGTGTTACTATGCATCCTAGGTATCTGAAGGTGTCTGTTCCAGTTGCTGATTCCTTACTGATATGGGCTCAGGGTTTATCACATTGAGCGTCGTGATCTCTGACTTATTTCGATTGATGTTCAAGCCCACCTGCTGGCTATATTTATTAAGTCTATCCGTTTTTTCCTGGATGTGTTGATGTGAATGTGCTAGTAGGGCAATGTCATCTGCATATTCCAGATCTTCCAATGTAGAAAATGTAGTCCATCGTATTCCTCTTGGACTGCCCTCTGTTGTCTTGTGCATCACCCAGTCTATGACTGTTAAAAATAGAGTGGTTGATAAGGGGCTCCCTGTCGTACTCCTATCTTCACCTCAAAGTCGCATGACTGGAAATACATAAGCAGCCGTTCTAGTATAGTGGTTACCACACTGCGCTGGCGATCAGGAGATCCCAGGTTCAAGCTCGGGCAGCTCATTTGAAACAGTGTCGTCGACCGGGACTTGGACTGGAATAATTGGAGCCCTGGCAAAGACATTTGAAGGAGTGTCATCGACCAGGGACTGTAATAAACTGAACAGCCCCTGAGATGATCCAGCTCTAATGGGTAACTCCGAAGAAGGCGAGTATCTGCCTGAATGGCGAGAGGACATCTGTCAGCGTACAGGGAAAAGGGATACACGTAAAATCAGTCTCAGGTTAGACATACTAACTGGAGATTTCGCTTCGAGTAATAGCGGGCGTACGAAAAAATTTAAAAATAATGGAAATACCCGAGAAAACACTGACGAATGATAGGAAATACCCCGAGAAAACACTGATGTATGATAAGAGATACACCGAGAAAACACTGACGTATGAAAGGAGATACTTCGAGATAACACAAAAATAAGAATCTACAGTTTGAATGTAAAGGTTAAATTATTGTATTGTTGTGAATGTATGATAAGATATATACCGAGACAACACTGATGTGTGAAAGGATATACCCGTTCTACTTGTTTTGTAAACGTAGGTGGTGTCACAGTGACTGTTAATTTATTTTACCATCTCGTCCCAATTTATTACTCTTTTTAATGTTCTGGTTTCCTTGACATTTTGTATTTTCTTTTCTACCCTCGTTACCCAATTTTTTCACCTTCTCAAACCCCACCCCAGGTTTGTTTACGTTCTGGCCTTCAGTAGAAATTCCCACTTTGCTAGCAGACGGTCATATAACGTAATGTTACATAAACGCACCTGTGGTTCGTTTGACCAGAGAAACATGTCTGTTACGCTTAAAGTGTTTGAACGAGCGAAAGGGTTTCTGTGAAAGAAACGGCTTGTCTGTGGGAGGTAATTTCTGCGGTCGGAAAGCAGTTTTGATCTCCGACTTAGGGGAAGATAACCCGCGGGTGTTCTCTGTGTTTGGCCTTCAGAACGCAGTTAGTGATCATAATATTATGTCTATCTGGGGAAATTTCGGGCGGCTGTTGTCTCTGATGTAGTCTCTAGAATAACCTTTGTCTTACTAATGATTACGTTCTACGCCGAAACATCTGCAGAAATAGGCCAGCCAGGTCTCCCGGGTAGCGTTGTTTGTAAACTATAAATCTAGAGAGTTTTAATAAGTCAAACACACTCGTAAATATTTCCTGCCCGAAGAGAGACCATCATGAGATAAGGCAGACTTTAACACAGAACTAAATGTTAAGGCCTATCTCTCGTCATTCCTCGGAGTGAGTAAACAACTCTTATAATATGTTATATTCATGTTAGCTTTTACATATATCTGATAGGAAACTGAATTGAATTCATTTCTGAGGACTTCTCCTAGTAATTTAATTCAGTGATAATGTAGTGCAGTCTACCGCCTTAGTTAAGTGGTGCTTAAACAGTCAGGTGTCAGTGTTATGGTTTATAATGGGTTAAATGATAAACTTACGATAACAGATACTCACTAGGCGTAGAATCAGTAGTACAGGTGCTTACCATTGGGTTAAGAGTTGGCTAAACTAACTGTCATTACTGTAAGAAAAAGGTCAGAGATGTGGATTATTCACTTAAAACTTAATTGTGAGATGCAGGCGCTATAACTCTGAATTATAGGAGATAGTCACTTATTCCTTATGATAGATACTTCTAGTGGCTGGGGAGAATCATTATATGCTTACTTGTGTTGCTAGGCTCTAGCCATAACTTTCACAGAAAGCAGACACCCGCCATAGATATAATTATATCTTATGTTCAGTCACAACTGTATTATGATAGCAAGAACATTGCATTTTCTATGTATTCATTGGTGGGATGTTATATATATTTCCCCAAGGGGGCATACGGTTATTGTGTAATGTCAAATGCTGTATTTTATGTAAATTCACTTAATGTTGTAAGATGAATAGCATATCCACTCAGCTGCAATTACAGGGTTAGGTTTCCTGTATGTTGAGATTGGGAGAAGAGGAGTAGATTTTGATGTCAGAACATTTACTGACAGGTACATGGGTGTACAAAATATATTAAGCCTATGCGGGCACATGCTGATAATTGATAGAGTGGAAGGAACAGGAGACTTATATGGTTAAAGACAGCCCTAAAACTATCATAGCAATAATTACAATAAATTTAAATCCCATAGCGGAGCATGACTATTTTATATAACATTAGTGTGATTTTATTGTTTGCTTGATGTAAAGGGTGTCTCTTTTGGGTCTCAGTTTCAGGGATACCGACTTGCTAGAAAAGACTCCAGTCAGACGAAGAACGTCATATTCTCTTCAATCTACAGGGTTTCTGAAAACATCTAGCCTCACTAGTTTGTCACCCCCTTACCTGAACCAAACCCCTTTTTTGTCAACGCCATTTCCCTCTCACGGGAGTTAAGCTCATGCATTGTGTAATGAGCCATAGGAAAAATCATGGAAAATCATCTGTTGCAGTAGTAGTCTCCTACTCGCCTATTGATCGCCAGTCAGAGCAGTGCGGCTTCCAGCATATCAATCAGCCCAGTGTCTATAGCAGAATTTATATCACCAAGCTTTGGGTGCCTAAACGGGGCACTCAGTCAAACCACAGTCCAGCCAGCTCAAACCGGATTTAAGACCCAGTACGCAAGCCGATTCTAGCGCCGGATAAGTACCTGGGACCGTTTTGTCCTCAAGTAACTTCGTCTGGTGTATTTCTGGGTGATGTAGAACCTCGCACTTAGGAGCGGCCAGCCAAAGATAGACAGAGTTCCAGTTCCCCTCGCGCAATTAGGGGTCACCAACGTTTAGCACATACAAGGAAAGTTTTGTATAATAGTCCATTCACCTTGAAGGATATTTACATGTAAGACACTTTTCTGGAGCTAGCTTCTGGTCCCACGAAAGCGGACAGGCTGTCGCTCAGTTTGTTTATTATGTCAGCAGGAGATAGACAGTCTTCCAGTCCCCCTCGCGTAATTAGAGGTCACCAATGATAGCACCGACAAGGAAAGTTTTGTAGGGTTATTTCATCCCCTTAAAGGATATCTACATGTAAGACACTTCCTGGAGCTAGCACCGTTGGTCCCACGAAAGCGGACAGACTGACAGACTGTTTATTTCATTTTTCTGTGTTCTACAGGTTTTATTGATTGGTGGTGTGTGTGTTCGTTGGTGTATCTTGCATATTTTTGATTACTGATGTAATTTTATGTTGTTTGTGATGATATGCATTATTTTCATACATGCTTCTTCATTTAATAAATTTTACTCATTTATTAATGCGCGGTTCACGACCCTTCCATCCATATTTAACATTTTATTAGGTCTTTACTATAGTCTCTATGTATGATTAAGAGAACAGAGTGAGAGCAGGCGGTGCTTAGACAGTATAAGTGTGTTGAGGCTTGGAGAGAGAGATCATTTTTAAAATAAATCTTCTTCCAAGTTGTCTCAAGTCCACCTCCTATTTTACACCTCATCTACGTGTAATCTATAACTCTGTCAGTCCACTATCCCTTGTCGTATTCACTACTATTGTCCAACTCGACAAATACTCTACCACTTTAACTCAACCACGACAGGTAGGGAATTCAGGATGATATCTCTATACATGTCAATATTGCGTGGAATGTCAAACACTATTTCCTTTTTCAAAATTTCTATTGTACTACAGTGAAAAAACAATTGATTTTCTATCTCCTGTGTGTTGGTGTTACATAATTTGAATTTTGGGATGTTTTTCCATTATGCAACAAGTTTTTGCCTAATGGGTGTCATGCTATATAGTAATCTAAAGGTGACTTCTTTGCGGGTGGAGCAGCTGGTAACTCGTGCAGGCTTCTAAAAATAGGTTGATAATCAGTTATGAAATAATTGTACCCACGTTTTATCCTTGTCACTAACGATGGTTCATGACGTCAGACTTGCCTCTCTCTTGTTTTACTACTAGCATTATAACTAGACCACAAGGTATTTTACATTTGGGCATGCCTGCAAAATAAAAGTAATATAGATATGAGTGCAGAGTCATATAAAAACCTAAAGCCAACAATAAAAACGGTTATTAACAATATCTTACAAAAACACACAGAAGTGTTATAAGATCACGTGACGACAGCCTGACAACAGTAAAGAGACGAAACTGACATGTAAAATTGCCACATATCAAAATCACATAGGCTACCAAATATGTTTCTTCGCAGCGTAGTACTAAGTAATAGAAGATAGGTCAAATAGAAAGAGAAATAATTTGCAAGAAAAAAAATTAATGGACATGTGTACTTGTGACGGAATTAAACAGGCTAACACTGAAAATATAAAAGTAGCGACTACTTGGCACGCGCTTATCGTCTGTGGAGATCAAGAGTTATGGGACATGTCAAGTCAGGTCACATGTAATATTAGTTACATCAGTCACGTGGTACATTATAATGAAAGATATTAGACCATTTCTCAATAAAGTTTAATAATTATTTTTTTCGAATTTCTAATTTCCATCTTTCAACTTCTTGATTTCAATGTTTACACAATGGGCTGATCACCTGTGTGTCAAACATTTTGATTGCATGTTTTGCCCGGGAGCCTTCTGCTCTTTGGGTTACATCTACACTCTGTTTACGGGGTACAAGAGGTTCTGATTAAGAAAGGAAGAGAAAGATGTCCATGTTTATTATTTCTGTTATGTCTTTAGGTATATTTTGTCTTGTCTAACACAAATAAAATTGTGTCACTGTGGAATCAACACTAATGCTGACATACAGGTTCTGTATAAGTATTAAGACACGTACACACTTATGCACACATCAGTTTGAAAAAAAAATTATGGTTGAAAGTCTAAACAAAACGATACTGCAAACAGCCACTGAGTCTATTAGCAGAGAGACAAGATAGAATTACAAACCATGTTGAACTGAAGAACTACAAAAGTTTGATGATGCACTACACAAGATATAGACAGAACATAATTACAAACCATGTTGAACTACAAAAGCTTGATGATGAACTACACAAAATAGAGAGAAGAAAGAACCGAAGACATTCATAAACACTGGTCACGTGAGAAATCAGATTTCTTTACACCTAACCACAAATTTGTAAGGGGAAGTAGCATTTATTTTTTTGCAAGGGCAACAACACAATTAAGAAAACAAATACTAAATTAAATAAAGCTTTTACTTTTAACCATTAAATATATCCAGTTATTTAACAAATAATGTAGTACAAACATAGTGCATTATGAAAATTATACGGTAATTAAATTGTATAATATTTAAATGTTTTTAATTGTATTTTATCAATAATTTTTTTTAAACTATTTACCGGATACAAGCTATAAAGAACTGACTACTAATATGGTCTGTCACTCTCAATGCTGATCATTTGTATCCGAACTACGTGATTTCGTTGTTTTGAGCACCAAAACGTGTAGTCAGCGCTAAAGAGCGCTCTTTATCAAAGCATGAACATTTACTTACTTACTTAGTCGTTCCCCTTCTACCGTGAGGTGAAGGGGTTTGGAAGAGAGAGCGCCAGTCTATCCTATCGGCTGTCTTCCTCCTGGCTGGTTTCATTCTAGCCCTCTGTCCTTCAAAGATTGTCTAATGTTGTCCTCCCAGCGGACTCTGGGTCGTCCTGGGGATCTGGATCCTTGGCTCGTTGTTTCCCATGCTTGTCGTGGTAGCCGATCTTCTCTCATTCTGCAGACATGGCCAAACCATCTTAGTTGGGACTGTTCTACTTCGATCTGCAGGGGGTGGGATTTTAGGCCTTGATGTATCGTCTGGTTGCGGACCATGTCCCTTCTTGTTACTTCAACCACCTTCCTCAGATACCTTATTTCTGAGGTTTGGATCTGGCGTTTATGGGTTGTAAAATCATGAACACACTGTATATAAAAAAAAAAACCACAAAAGACATCCCAGACAAATATGTTTACGACATGCGCTCTTTTTTATACGCACGGACATAAATATTACAACGGTGGACGAACAGTCGTTATAGATAAACATGACTAAGGTCATTGTCTAAGTTTATTTTTGGATGTTTTTGTTGTTGTTGCACAGTATCGACACCACTGCACTCCGGGAAAACCCATAGGTACTTAGTCTCCTTAAGGCATCATGATGGTTCCATGAACCATGGATGGGTGTGAAAAAAAACCGAAAAAAGGTGATTCGTCTTACGAGGACAAAAGACAAAGAAAATAGCCAACGTTACGGCAACAAGGCATTGGTCGGGGAAAGGAAAGAAAGTGAAAGTTAGATAGGACACATAAGAACCTAAATAAATATAAAAATTAAAACTAAGTACTTCCCTGAAGGCGTCGAAGTCCTAACGCGTTTCCACGCGTGTCCGGAAAACCACAAAGTCAATGATGATCAAAACTCACACACAAGGTCAAGTATTTACAAACATCTCCAAACGTTTACAATAAAGTTCAATACTCACACACATAAACAAGTATTTACAAACATCTCCAAACGTTTACAATGATGGTCAATACTCACACTTAAGGTCAAGTATTTACAAACATCTCCAAACGTGTATAATGATGATCAATACTCACACACAAGGTCAAGTATTTACAAACATCTCCAAACATTTACAATGATGATCAATACACACACACAAGGACAAGTATTTACAAACATCTTAAAACGTTTACAATGATGATCAATACTCACTCAAGAAGTCAAGTATTTACAAACATCTCCAAACGTTTACAATGATGGTCGATACTCACACACAATGTCAAGTATTTACAAACATCTCCAAACTTTTATAATGATGATAAATACTCACACACAAGGTCAAGTACTTACAAACATCTCCAAACGTTTACAATGATGATCAATACTCACACAAGGTCAAGTATTTACAAACATCTCCAAACTTTTATAATGATGATCAATGCTCACACACACGGTCAAGCAGGTACAAACATCTCCAAACTTTTATAATGATGATCAATGCACACACACAAGGTCAAGTATGTAGAAACATATCCAAACTTGTATAATGATGATCAATGCTCACTCACAAGGTCAAGTATTTACAAACATCTCCAAACGTTTACAATGATGATCAATACTCACACACAAGGTCAAGTAATTACAAACATGTCCAAACTTTTATAATGATGATCAATACTCACTCATAAGATCAAGTATTTACAAACATCTCCAAACTTGTATAATGATGATCAATACTCACACACAAGGTCAAGTATTTACAAACATCTCCAAACGTTTACAATGATGATCAATACTCACACACAAGGTCAAGTATTTACAAACATCTCCAAACGTTTACAATGATGATCAATACTCACACACAAGGTCAAGTATTTACAAACATCTCCAAACGTTTACAATGATGATCAATGCTCACACACAAGGTCAAGTATTTACAAACATCTCCAAACGTTTACAGTTTTTATTTAAAATATAATACTTGGATTAACATTGTGCTTTATAAAACAATTAAAAAGAGTCTTCCCATGATGCATACCTTGGAGCTGTCAAATCTTATCTCCTCTGCGATCTCTCTATGCTAATGTTTAAAATTTTTTAATCAATACATCATCATCACACAAAGTTAGTGTCGCTAGCGCTGACAAGTGTTGTAACTCAATTTATGAAACATACCGTTTCACATAATATCGCAGACAAACATGTCAACGACCAGTGCACCTATAGATATAAGACTTTTAAGTCGTTACTATTACAACACCAACTTATGCCGGCTTATGTTTGGCTGTAAAATATTTTTTATTTCTTTGTTCTTCATGATTTTATAGAAAGGTCCTAATATTACCAGTAAATTTATAACCCCAGCAACCACATTCAATGTTTCAAATATGTTGTGGTGTACTGGCAATGGTAAACTGATTCTCAGCCATACACGTTCTAGAATATGCTCAACAGTATAGTACTGGGGACACCTTTCATTATGGTGACTAGGCCTTATACAAGCAGGTTATCTTATTTGTTTAGGTGCAGCCATATATATATATATATATATATATATATATATATATATATATATATATATATATATATATATATATATATATATATATATATATATATATATATATATATATATATATATATATATATATATATATGGCAAAGTATGTCTGTCTGTTACATTAAAACTCGAGAACAGTTGAACCGATTTTGACGCGGTTTTCTCCAGCGTACTCGGCATGTCCCTTGCATAAAGGTTCAAAGATATATATATATATATATATATATATATATATATATATATATATATATATATATATATATATATATATATATATATATATATATATATATATATATATATATATATATATATATATATATATTTTTTTATTTTTTTATTTACATTAAATTCGATAAGGCGGCTAGACTTTAAGAGCTATATCGAAACAATGTAAGATGGACTTTTAGGGTTTAATAGTTCTGTTAAAAAGTCCGTGATGGCACATATCCCAGATAAATAGATAACTCACAATAAGAATTTTTACGTTTTCATTTTCGGCGAAATTTATAACGTTCAGTTTGCTGTTGAATGTCGTCGTAAACCCTAAAGATGTACGAATAAAATTACATCTTTGGCAAGAGCTTTTACTAACAAAAGAAGTCCTTTACACTATTTACATATGATTTATAAATCAGGTGTAATCACTGAGTGAACATAAATAAATTGATCGAGGCTGTGACGGACGACGACGCAAAGCTCGCTAGCGTGTCCGACATCCTACATTTCATACAGCATGTAAAGCAATGGGTTTAATTAATAGAAGACGTTGTTCACTGGAACAATACACTATAGGAGGCTGCTTTGTCCAGTTCACCTTCGTTGCTTAGGTACTTCTTCTTCTTCATTGATCCTTAGCCGCCGACCGCCAAAGCAGTTAGTGGCCATCACGTCTTGTGGCGTCTTGTAGGGCAACAACAAATTGATTCCACTTTGCTCGGTCGGTGGCCATCCTTCGTTTACTGCTCCAACTCTGGTTCATTCTTTGATTCTCAGCCTCCACAGTCCTCTGCCAAGTTGTTTTTGGTCGGCCTCTCTTTCGTTTTCCTTCAGGGGTCCATAGCATAGCTGTTCTTGTGATGGCATCGGGGTCCCTTCTAAGGACATGGCCAACCTAGCTCCAGCGTCTGCCAGCTATGATGGTGTGCATGTCCTCTTGCTTGCTCCGAGTAAGCAGATCTTGGTTGGTGATGGTATTCGGCCAAAAGATTCGGTGAATTTTTCTTAGGCATGTTGTGTGAAAAGAGGACAATTTCGTCATTTCCTTCTCACATACTTCAATCCTTGGACCTAAGGGTCTTTTATATTTGGACATGCGCCCTAATATAACCGACTAGGTTGAACAGGACGCACCTCGCTAAAACGAGGCAAAAGTTTTACATTAAAAAAAAAAAATTCCTTCTCTGTAACTCTCAAGCGTTCCTCACCATAGAGACGCACAGAACGCACACAGCTCTGATATAATCTTAATTTTGTGCTTGTGCTGTACTGAGAGGACTTCCAGCTGTTGTTGAGACTAAAAAAGGCTGTTCTTGCTATGTTCATTCTGTTGTTGATGTCTTTGCTTGCTCCACTGTCTGGTGTTACTATGCATCCTAGGTATGTGAAGGTGTCTATGTTCGAGTTGCTGATTCCTTACTGATATAAGCTCAGGGTTGCTCACATTGAGCGTCATGACCTCTGACGTCTTTAGATTGATGTTCAAGCCCACCTGCTATCTATATTTATTAAGTCTATCCTTTTTTTCCTGGATGTGTTGATGTGAATGTGCTAGTAGTGCAATGTCATCTGCATATTCCTGATCATCCATTATAGACGATTTAGTCCATCTTATACCTCTTGGACTGCCCTCTGTTGTCTGGCGCATCACCCAGTCTATGACTGTTAAAAATAGAGTGGTTGATAAGGGGCATCAATGTCATTCTCCTGTCTTCACTTCAAAGGCGCATGACTGGAAATACACAGTGAGCCGCACTTGTGTAGTGGGTACCGCACTGCGCTGGCGATCGGGAGATCCCAGGTTCAAGCTCGGGCGAGTACTTTTGAAAGAGTGTCGTCGACCGGGACTTGGACTGGAATAATTGGAGCCCTGGCGAAGACATTTGAAGCAGTGTCATCGACCAGGGACTGGAATAAACTGAACAGCTCCTGATCCGACCCAGCTCTAATGGCTACCTCCGAAGAAGACGATTATCTGAATGAATGGCGAGAGGACACCTGTCAGCGTACAGGGAAAAGGGATACTCACGTAAAATCAGTCTCAGGTTAGACATAATAACTGGAGATTTCGCCTCGAGCGTACGATAAAATTAAAAAAAATATGGAAATACCCCGAGAAAACACTGACGTATGATGGGAATGTGCCCGCGTCAGTTGAATGCGGCACTAGTAGTTATATTGATTTTATGTAGTCAGAGTTAATCCTTCATATGTTGTGGTGGTTCAAGTGCTAACTGGCGTTCCGCCAGAGATCGTAATACTTGACCTTTTGTTATTTTTTCAACCCAGGAATGTTCTTCCATTTGAGTTTGGTGATAAGCAAAACAGTTTCAGCACAACAACGTATATCCACAAGAAATTAGTGTAAAGTTCCACAAACAGCAATGTAGAAAAATTCAATTAGAGTTTATTGATGTAATTAGACAAACACTGTAAATTTCACAATGATGATTGGTTATCCAATATGAAAAAATATGTAATCCAACTGAATAATATAGGTACATCCATATAGAATAATATATGTATATCCACAAGAATAATTTACTGATTTGTTTACTCAAAAAACTTGTCTTGTTATTCTCAAAGACGAAGTTCACCTAACGCTATCTGTAAAAATCCTCTAGTCTAAAATCATGGTATCCTTGGAATCATAAGTCCTGAAATCGCTACCTATCGCCCACAACTCTTCTATTTATACTATTTCTTCTTTTTTTCCCGCCTTTTTTCACACGACCCGTCTTTTTTTCTACACGACACAATAGTTAACATTTGCACTCCTCTCCTCAGCTTTTAGACCTTTTTGCACACGACATTTTGTTATTTTGACTTTATTTTCACATGTGTTATCTTTTCCAACTTAACAATAGGATAAAACAAACCCAGATCACATAAACATTCATTTCCCACTTTCGCGCTTATAAAACCCATTCATTATTATCTGGGACTGACCTACGTTTACCCTGTCAGAGCAGTAACGGCAACTGAACTTTGAATGAATGCTGCGTTTTGTGTAAAAACGTCTTATTTGCATTTAAGGTCTGTCATTCTTACAAGTATCATCTTCTAGCACATATAAACGCTTAGCGTTAAAGTAGGGAGGACAAAGCTTGCGTGAAAGGCCAAGCGGTCACATACGTCCCTGGCCACACAAATGTATCCCAGAGGGAGACATTTGCGTACTATCAATTAAGTACCTCATGCTAGTGACTGTTATAAACGACTAACCTATTGGTAGAGTCTCTTAGAGAGAAAAAAAAGAAAAAGATAAAAAAAAAATGTTCGTAAAACGAGTGATCCCAGTATATTTATAATGCGTAAAACGAGGGATACATAAAATTTGTTAATACACTTCACGATTGAACAGTATTGATGTACACTACTTCTTAACAATATCAATATGAACAACGCTGTGCGTTAGTCATCACTATAATGATAACATACTTAATGATAACATTTAAATAAAAAAATAAAAATAAATTAAAATTAAAAAAATAATCGAAGACGATTTTCATGGGTTGTGCAAACAACAGAAATAAAAACAAAACAAAAAAATACTTTGGCAATATTTAACAGAAGTGATTAATATTCATTAAGTATTTAACAATCTTAAATGTAATAGCTGCAACGAACATCAGCCTAACAGCATAGAACTAATGGTCGAACATCAGACCGTGGGACGCAAAAAAAATGTAATATATGGGAATAAACATACATGGCAATGTTAATCTATAAATTTATTATAAAAAAATATTAACTGGAACTGTACGCCCTCATAACTGTCAATATAAGAACGTGGTAAATATAATACAATCATATGATACAGGCGACCCCAATCCTGCCACTGCGGTCAGTGATTTACCAGGATGTATATGGGTCTTAAACACCAAAAATCTGGACAAGTTTAGTGAACTGTCTATGTGTTGGTCGTAAAATATAAATATAGCATTATTAATCTGGTTACATGGAGTTACAAAGTATTTATTTAAAAATGTCTCTAATCTAGAACTTATGTAATAGTCGTTACTATGAGGGAGGACAACTATACCGATACAAAATTTATCGGGTGTTGGAGTATGAACTATCTCAGTTACCATGAACCAAGTACCAAACTGTTTATAGGTTCGTCATCAAATATAAAATCTGCATACAAATGCAAGTTCATAATAATGGACAACAATTTGTCAAGAAAATATACTGTAGCGTTCCGCTTACAACGTGACAAATGGTCAGAAAAATACAGGTACATCAATATGTGATGTTTATTTCTCAATTCAAGGTTTATCAACATGTGAACATATCCGTTATCATGTTAGCGATTTCCCATGAAATCGTCATGGTTTGCATGTAACAATGTAGTATTTCACCAATCCGCGAACTGTGTTGATTAGCATATAAGTTTTACCCAACTTGCAAAATACTTGCATATCACCAAGTCAAATTTAGGTGAAAAAATATATATGTCTCAGTTATTTAGTGGAGTGGGGTGTATATCGGGATTAATGACGGAGTATGGTTTATCACCGTGGGCAGGTGTTGAGGATTGTGCGCGATTTTCCAGTACTCATTCAGCTGAGGTGGTTGTGGTGCAACCATGCGAATGCTGCAGACATTCACATGCTTGCAAACCCCGAAACAATCCTCAACAGAGGGGAACGAATGTCAGTCATGGGAATGTACTCGGGGGTCTTAGGGGCGTTAGATGTGTCCGGGGGGGGGGGGTAACAATGTCCTCATTATCTTTTACCGATGTCCGCTGTGGACATTTCATCTTCTTGTACACATGGTATTTATACACTAAACCGCTTAAAATTCAAAACGCCAATTATGCTAAGCAAAATCAATAGTCCTGACACTCTAGTGTGTCGGGTCATGACCTCTGGTGTGTCTCACTGGATTCAGGAATGCGAGAAGGGGTGTTTCCCAGACTACGAAGAAGTATTTATAGAAATTTGATAGACACGTTAACATAGGTAAATTCCTGTTGAATATTGGGGACTGCTCGGAAAGGAGCGTCGATTTAGAAACGCTCCGTCTGTGATGGAGATGACAGGAGATGAAAAAGCCTTTGGATGTGTAGGGAAGAATAAATTTGACATCTGATTCGTAATATATCTGCGAGAAAGGGTCGTCTGCTTGAATAACGTAAGACGCCATATACGATTATTCAAGTTGCAAACAGCATCATTAAGAAAAAATCGCCAAAATACATTCTCGATGCGATTGAACATTATAAAACGGCCTTTCCATAACACAAAAGGAAAGCGGTGAGTTAACACATTTAAAAAAAAAAAAAACTCTGTGTCACAAAGGAAAAATATGTGTGTGCGTACAGTGTGTTTGCTTTTGTCACAAAATTCATCAAGAAGGGAAAAAGAACAAAAAAAAACATAAAAACCGTTGTAAAGCATGTCATTTATAAAGATTTTCAAAGGCAAAAGTGGTGTAATTTGTACAGTGGGTACTCTTCTAATCATAAAGATTTCGTACCTAACACTTGCAAAAAATTTTTTTTGTATAACTAGAAAACTGATATAATTTAAAGTTCTGTTTAACCTGGATAACATAGTGTTGTAGATCTGCGAATGTTTGCGAAAGTTCTTCCATTTCTTGACGTATTGGTGTAAAAGATGTAATGACAGTGACAGTTCATGTTGACGAAGAATGTGAAATAATTATATAACATTAAAACACAGTGGCGTCACGCCATAATTAATTTGTAAGTAGATCTGGGTGTTATAGACGTCGTAAGTGTCACTATCATCAGCAGGATCTTGACTGAGGCTGACATCTTTCTGAAAAAACAATTAAATTTCCTACCAAAAAAAAAAAAATGGACACTAGTGACTTTAGATGATGGGGAACGAGGGGTAGTACTATTTGTAGAGAAAGTACTCGTTGGGTACTGTAGCTGGGGAAGTACCTTTTTGTTATTAGAGAAGATTGATTCTCCAATAAACCAATAATCGTTGAACTGGACATTTACGAATTTGACATGAGGAAGTTGGCGATGTCCATCAAGGTAACTTGTTTCCTCGTCAATCGTTGATCACAAGAAGATGGCGTATTTCGCATTGTTGAGTGGGTGGTGGCTGCAGTTGTCGAGGGTAAGGATGAAATAGTGTTGAAATGGTGCACCTCATGCTGCGTGTTGTGTGGCTGTCTGCGTTTTCCACGCAATCTCATACGTATGTGCTCCTGAGGCAACCGGACAAATTCCGTTAACAGTGGGGAGTCATCTGCTGCACCAGAATGTGGGCGCCCCGTTGCCGTGTGAAAGTCAGTGTTGTCTGGACTGATCACACTTTCGTGGTCACTCTCGGGATCTGCTGTATCTAGGTCAGATTCGTGTCTCAATGGAGGTGATGGAAGAATAATATCTTCCACAAGTGTGCATGTAGCGCTGTCTGCGTTTTCATCGTTAGGCGGTGCTGTGTGTCGAGTATCATTATCTTGTTTAGATGTGTGCCGTTCTGCTTGTGAAACAGCGTTGTCTGTGTGTTCGTCGCAATTTCTATTGTTGCTCTCTGATTCTCTGCGGCAATATGTATTTATGTTCTCAGATTCTCTGAGTGAGGTTTTTTATGTATCTGTGGAATGATAGTGGTTCAATGTGGCTTTATGTATGGGTCTGCCATTAGATAAAACTGGTGGTGTTATCTGGCGATGAGTAGCTTTCTTCATTTGTGCTGCATGAGTTTTGGTGACTATGTTTTTCTCTTGTGTGTTCACATCACCTTCATCTTGCTGAACCGCATTTATCACGAACTTGCAATTGTTCTAATTTAGCTCTTTTATCATGTTGTTTCTGCCATTTCTTGAAGGCCTTCTGTGCATTACGATTAGCTATCTGATGTGCTCTATACTTCTCTTGTAGTATGACTTCGATGGGATTTTCACCTTGATACTTCCTCTGAGGTTGCAGGAGATTATCTAATGGGAAAGTAGGTTCACTGGTCGTGGGCTGTTCAAATCTGTAGTATACTTGTCCTCTGGGTTCCATGGTATGTCTTCTGTCATCAAATGTTCGCTTCACATAATCACTGGGGTTGCGACGGGGGTCGCGTAGGTAGTATGTTGGGGCTGATGAGGGGGTAGGGAATTATGGTTGTGATCATGTGGATAACGTTGCGAACACCGATGTGTTGTTTCTGTGTAGTGCGGCTAGACTCTCATGTCATTCTTGTGATAAGTTCTTCTGTAGGGCTTCTGTGTTTCTTCTTAACTGTGTCCTCCACATACTCCTCTTGCATCATATCGTTCACAAGCTGCCTTTCCTCTTTTTTTCTTTATTTTCTGACTTCGTTGACGATTTGCTTGCTCTATTCTTCTCTGTCGTCTCTTCATGTTCTCGTCATCTAACATTTTCGTTAGAACCATATCTATTTTATCTCTTGTTTCTGGAAAGTGTGTATGATATTTTTCCTGTAGCAGTCTTCATACTATACTCCTTGATAAATGAACCTCAGGCCGTGCTATGATGGCTTCTATTACCTTTTTTTAACTCCCCTATGTTTGGTTCATCCACTTTAACTATTTTTTTGCTCGTGTCTTTCGCTTCTTCTCTCACTTCTTTTCCCAACTTTTCCACCATTTTGCACCCCTCCGTGCATTCTAACTCATCTTCTTCATCTGACGATACACTGTCTGAGTAACTTGATGAATCTGAGAACCCGTCTCTTTCCACTATTTTGATTCCCCAGTAATTAAGTTCCTCCATTACTCTCACCACAAGTCTGCGAAATTCTTCTTTCCTTTCTGATAAGTCTGTATCAAACTTTCTCTCCAGAAATCTCTGTACATATTTTAGTACTACTGTTTCAGGTTTAGCTCCCTTCAGTTCGTCTTTTAGTGCTTTCTTCATCTCCTCTGTGCTTACACCTCCCTGTTTCGTCTTCTGTCCTGTTCTTGTACGCCTATAAGATGTATCCATGTCCTGTACTTCTTGTGGACCTGTTTTGATAGGATTCCTTCTTACTGCTGTTCCTATACGCCTTCATGATGTGTCAGTGTTAAGGTCAACATCTGTTTGTGTTGCTGAAACTGCAGCTCTATTCTCTGTTTGTGTTGCTGAAACTGCATCTCTATTCTCTGTTTATGTTGCTACACTGATCATAGTTGTTTTCTTCACCTGTGGTTCTGGGTCATTGACCTGACTTGACCTGTCAACGTTTGTTTGTGTCGCAACACAACTGATCTTTGTTTTCTTCACTTGTAAGTCTGGCCTTGGTTGACTAGTAATCATGGGGGCCCAACGTGTGTCACTTGATGTTACAAAACCGACCTGGTGATGTATGTTAAGTGGTGTTCTCCATTGTCTTAGAGGTCTGATATGTGTTCTTAGTCCATCGTCTGTTGTTATTATACACGTTTGTTGGTCAGTCGTTGTAACATTATTTACTTCCCATATCTTTCGTTGTGTGATTCCGTTGAAAATTTCTAACAGCTATGCGATGGTGTCTTCTATTTAGACTACTCCAATCTGCTCTTGTTTTGACAGTGTCTCTTTCCCATTTTCTAATATGTTGTTGTTGCTGCTGTTGTTGCTGTGCATATAACGCTTGTTGTTGCTGCTGTTGTTCTAGGCTTGGATCCATTTTATTGATTATGCCTGTCTGTCTTCACTAAAAAGGGCAGGTCACGGCGCCAAATTGAAGATATGTGCCCGCGTCAGTTGAATGCGGCACTAGTAGTTATATTGATTTTATGTAGTCAGAGTTAATCCTTCATATGTTGTGGTGGTTCAAGTGCTAACTGGCGTTCCGCCAGAGATCGTAATACTTGACCTTTTGTTATTTTTTCAACCCAGGAATGTTCTTCCCTTTGAGTTTGGTGATAAGCAAAACAGTTTCAGCACAACAACGTATATCCACAAGAAATTATTGTAAAGTTCCACAAACAGCAATGTAGAAAAATTTAATTAGAGTTTATTGATGTAATTAGACAAACACTGTAAATTTCACAATGATGATTGGTTATCCGATATGAAAAAATATGTAATCCAACTGAATAATATAGGTACATCCATATAGAATAATATATGTATATCCACAAGAATAATTTACTGATTTGTTTACTCAAGAAACTTGTCTTGGTATCCTCAAAGACGAAGTTCTCCTAACGCTATCAGTAAAAATCCTCTAATCTAAAATCATGGTATCCTTGGAATCATAAATCCTGAAATCGCTACCTATCGCCCACAACTCTTCTATTTATACTATTTCTTCTTTTTTTCTCGCCTTTTTTCACACGACCCGTCCTTTTTTCCACACGACACAATAGTTAACATTTGCACTCCTCTCCTCAGCTTTTAGACCTTTTTGCACACGACATTCTGTTATTTCGACTTTATTTTCACATGTGTGATCTTTTCCAACTTAACAATAGTGTAGCAGCGTGGGTGTTTCTTTTATTATCACAATGCCACTACTACTATTACTACTAGGTGGCTGAGGCAGGCCTAGTATTTAATTCAATGGTCAAACTTCCTTCCTTGTCCTATCTTCCAAGATAGAGCTATCTCTTTGACTGGCCCTTTTCGCCAGAGATGGTGATTCCTGGATGAGTAAAGGTTCGTCTTTTGTTCAACCCAGACCACGTTCTTCTCTCCTTGGTGGTGTGCAGCGACGTGCTTGTACTAGTGGTTTTAAGGCTGTATTTGTTATATAGGTTTAATTCTTTCTCACATGCCCACTCCACATCCTTTTATTGATTAAACCAACTTGAGAGCTGAATTTCCAAACATAATAGCTTTTATTTACATTACATGTTCCACCATCTTTTTTTCATAAAGGTACATTCCAATCTCCATTTTATATCCAGGCATGTAGACCTAGGCTCTATGCATTTTCCCAAAGATTTTATTATTATATTCCCTACTGTGGACTCTTGACTAAAGTACTATAACCTGTCAGGCCTGGCTCAATTGCATGCATCAATATCAATTCATAAATCACATATAAAGTTATATAATGTCTGGTGCAGCTGTGGTGGCATCGTCATACTTACTCTTTAGTGAGAGAGCGCATAAGTTGTTTCTCAGTAATCTAATTCACCATTTACTCTTCTGTCCTCTAATCTGTTTCAACATGATCAGTCTTATACCCTGTTAAGAAGCATCTCAAACAAAACAACTTATTTTGTAAATCCAACGTCGACAAATGTTGTAGTATCTGGCTTCGATACTTACGTTGGCGAGAGAGCGCATAACCATACGACAGTGTTGCAAAACTCTGTGCAGTTTTCTTGTTTAATAACAATGTCTCATCTTCATGGCATGACAGCCCATCCTGGCTATCTGATAATAAAAGTTATCCACTTTTTTAAGCTTTAATATTGCCTTAGCTTCAATATTCTCTTCTGTAGCTCGCTCCCTTAAATGTGAGCTTCATTAGCCTGTGACAATATGTTGAGCTGGTTTAAAAAAAAACATGTCTCTCTTCACTTAAGTCAAGCATAATTAGAATTAAAGACCTCTTACCGGAATATACAGAAGTCCGTTACCTATCACTGTCTTACTATCACCCCTATGAGCTAATCCTAGGTTTAGCAGCACAAATTATTAATCAATTCTAAGGGTTCTCCTGAATTTCCTATTTCTACCTTTCTATATCTAGCTAATTCTGTAGACCTTCTGCAAACCGCTGGTTTCACATTTCTTGAGAGCCCAGCCAAACTTGACTTGCTCTGTCAACTTCTCTGGTGGGACTGATCTCCTTTTGTCCTTCAATTTCCTATCTGATGGTCCAAAGTCGTTTCAGTTAATACGATTGGTCCATTGTTCAGTTCACTCACCTAACGCCACCTACACGCTTAATTCTATGCTGGCAACCCCGTGAACTGTGCTTCATAACTGTTTACATTTCGCTCACTTCTCACGTGTGGTTCCCTATCCTAACTCACTAAACTTGTAAAGGGCGTTAATATTCATAGTTATTCCCCTTAGTACTTTTTACCTTAGTTTCATTAATCCTTCTATATCTTTACTAAAACTAAACTGATATGCAAATTTGGTAGACTCTAATGATATATAATTAGATTACTTTAGAGTCTAAAAAGGTTCCCTCCCTTACAAAAAACACTACATTTTCATTCTTTTATCTCCCATGTTAAGAACAAATAACTTATTACAAAAATTATTTAAATTTCTAAAACCATTATCTCATACTTTGTTATTTTAACGACCCAAAATTATTGTTCATCTGACTTTAAATCAGTGTATTTTACCCTGTACAACCATACGGTGACATATACGTCCCGGGGCCGTTCAAATGTATCCCGCAGGGAAACATTTGTGTTCTATCAAAAAAACTATTATCTATTTACCCCACTAACATCTCTAATACTATTACCATAGACGACTCGAAATTACAAACAAATTAAATCGTAATAGTGAGACTATATTATAAACCTAATATCAATGCTACAACTAGAGCATCTCCTTAATTACTACTTCAACATAAAATATCATTACATGAATATATAAAAGGCATAAATGAACATTGTATTTACTTAATTCATTACCATCATCTCTCAAACAAGTAGTACCCAATAATGCAACCAAGTTTTATCCCTTATCTCTGTATAACCAGTGCAATAAAAAATATAGGGACGTTCATCCTCAGTGCAATCTTTGCCTATGTCCATGAATAAGACTCCACTTGACTGAGTCTGGATAATTTCTTATCTCCTTTCTCTTTTTTTTTTCTACTAGTCCTGATCACCTCTATGCCTTAGATAGGCACATTATACCAATTAACATGCGCTTAAGGTACTATACATTTTTTCTTTTTTTTCAACCCATGTCAGTGTTGATCATATAGTATGCCACATCTTGTACCTTGTGAAGAAGTCTGTTAGGTTTCCCAAGACTATATGTAGTTATTCTAGTTTGTCACACTCTTAAGATATATATGTCTATTTTAACATCCCATTAACATCGTATTGAAAAAAAACAAGTAAACATTGTACTTAATACTTCTCAAACATTATCATTATACATTCTATTTATATACATATATATAGGGGCGACATGGTACTGCCTCTGGAAACAGAGGTTTGTCAGTCCTTAATATGTCTTGTAATATCTGCCGTCAATGTCAGTATTCATTGCAACGGTCAGATAGGCAGAGTAGTAGAAATATAATATATAGCGTCACCAAGCATGCATTTAACTAAACATCCCCAAAGTGACAGCAAGAAATGTGTTACTCCGTCAGGATGTGATGTGCTCGGCTGATTCTAGCCTTGGATGCATCAGTCGAATTACCAGTCATGTATGCAACTAATCTCGCGAAATCCTACCATCTGTCTTGGGGCAATAGCGAAGGACCTATGTCACTATTGTCAGAACAGGATGTGCTCGACTGATTCTAGACTTTGATGCATCTGTCGAAACCGTAAGCTCAGTCTGTTACTATATGCATGTACCCCTGTATGTCGGAGTTAACCAAAATTCAAGACCAAAATGCCTCAACTCAATGCGGACATGACCATGTAAGGGTCATCTGTGTTGTATCTTAACGAACCTGTCATTAATATCAATTGTGGAGACATCTCATCTCGAAGTCACCTGTATAAACACTGTCATGTGGTATAAGGCCCCTTATCTACCGTCTAATGTGCGCAGCTCTGAGGGAGTAGGTTTTTTTCTCTTTTTTTTCTGCTGCAACACCATGGCTTGGTCTGTGACATCTGTCTTCTTACATCTTTCCTTCTTTTAACTGGTCCTGAACAATATATATATATATCTGAAATACATACACAATATAAGTCAACCATGCACATTGTTCTATATAAACTAATGAACAGTGTTGATCTGTTATGGCAAGCCTTGTCCTATGAAGAATCTTGTTATTGTCTTTCTAGAAATCTGTGTCTTTTCTAATCTTGGTATAAACTAGTTTGATCAGTTATAACGGTCTGTTTCTAAGCTTTCTTTATCACTGGAATATGTCATGTGATTAGTCAAACTTTATCCTTAATCTCTATATGATCATGTACTTTCATAAGTTAATGCACTACACAGTTACGTTTCTTTGCAAAGTTCTACGCTTCTGTTCACAACGTTAGTGTATTTTGTAAATGTCTAAGTATTTCGAACTATCACTAACCACTATGTTGAGCACTAATAGATCTGATTAGCTAACTAATCGTTGGATACCGTTGATAGAGGTACCGTAATTAAGCACTATAGCTGGGGAAGTGCTGTGAATTAGTACTATATGCTGGGGAAGTACTTTACGGCGATTACACTGTTTGTATGAGTTTGGAGATCTCTTTTGCAAGCTCCATCAGTGTAAATTTCTCTACTGTAGAGACGACTGTCGTACTGATGAAGTTGATATCAGTTGTGATGGTATTTATAGTCGCTCTGCAGGAGGATGAGGACGAACGAATTTCTGTTGTTGTTGTCAGTATGACAATAGCTTGTTTACTTGATGTTTACATTCTGAGTCTGGTGTTGGTAAAGTCGTCCATTCTTTCAATATCATCTTCTTTGCTATGTGTTGACAAGTTCTGATTGTATAGGAACTATCATCTTGTCAGCAATATTGTTGCTAAAGTTTATAAGCTGTGCTGTGAGTCTTTGATGATGATAAGTTTTGTTGTTTCTCTGTGGTTGTAAGGATATCTCATCTTCATCATCCCAACTGTAGTATATAAGCTGGGGTTAGCTTGGCTAGTGGTTGTGGTTGTTGACTTATTCTTCCTTCTGCACGGCTCCGGTTCTGCTGCATAGTTCCATCTTGTTGCTTGTATGTCACTTGTCATCACCTGTTCGCTTCACATGATCACTGGGGATGCGACAGGTGTCACAGGGAATATGTTATGGCTGACGTAGGGATAGGGAATGATGGGTGTGACCATGTGACTAACATTGCGAACACTGATGTGTTGTCTTCGTGTAGTGCATCTAGTTTCTCATGTGCTTCTTGCTTCCTTATTTCTTCTGTAAGGCTTGGACTCCGCTGTAGTATGTCATTTCCCGTTGACTGCAAAGGTCTCCCATCTTCAATGTCCCGAGTTGATCGTCTAGGCTGATGTCAACTTGTGGCTGGTAGTCATGTTTGGCTTCTGTTTCCTTCTGTAAGGCTCCGTTTCTGCAACTTGTTTCTTCTCATCGGTTGTAGATGTCTGTTCTTCATCTCGATACATCTGAGCTTGCTTGGCATTTCTTCTGTCATCACATGTTCGCTTCACATGATCACTGGGGATGCGACAGGTGTCACAGGGAATGTATTGGGCTTGACGCAGGGATAGGGAAAAGATGGTTGTGACCATGTGATAACATTGCAAACACTGATGCGTTGTCTCTGTGTAGTGGCTAGGCTGGTGGTTGTTGTTGACTGATGTTCTCTTCTGTAAGGCTTCGTCTCTGCTGGTTTATGTTACATCCCGCTGCTTGTAGCTGTCTCTCGTCTTCCATAGTCCCGACTGCAGTGTGTATGCTTGGGGTTGTAGTTGTGGCTGGGGTGGTTGTTGTTCCGTTCCATAGTTGCTGTCTTCTTATGTGGCTTCTCAAAAAAATTCTCAATTTCGTCTATCTGCCGTCGTCACCACGACTTTTCTCATAATTTTCTTGCCGTACTACCACGGCCTTAAATGTACGTCTTACATCTCTTTCACTCTTCTCCTCTGCTGCTACACCTTATTGGTCAGGTGTACTCAGTTCTCTGTTGTGTGCGGTACAGACCAATTATACTAAGTCTTCTCAAGACTGAGCTGCCGCCGCCATTTTGTTTATGTATAGTGCTATGATTCTCCTCACATAGCTTCTATCTCTTTCTTCATTACTTCATCTCCAAAAATTTCCACATCATGGCCTCCTTGGCTCTAAGCGTCTCTAACGCTATCTGTTTATCAATATCTTTAGACTCTTCTGCTATTCTGACTTCATTAACACTTTGCTTCCTCTCTACTTCTCTATCTCGTATATCTCCCGAGTTTCTCTCAACCTCTCCACTTCTTACTTCATCAACCGTTTGCCTCGGTTTCTCTCTATCTACCATTTCTTCCCTTCTCGCACTCCCTGAGTTCCTCTCAGGTTCTATGTCGCTACCGCGACCTCTAATTATACTCCTAGTATCTCCCCTATTACTGCTCCTATTTCTCTCCTCCTCTCTACTACTAGATCGGTATCTCCCTCGATCCTTAGTAGTTTCTCTACTTCTACTACTGTTTCTATAAGCTTCTGGGCTCTTGGATCGGTAACCGCGTCGATCCATATCTCTCCTTCTACTATCATCTCTATGTGTTTCTTCTTCTTTGTTGTTTCCTGACCATCCATGGTCTACACTGTCTATTCTTTGTTGACCCGTTTCCTTGGTCTTTTTATCTTGTTCCTTCTCTTGTACTTCCCTATAACTGCTCATCTTCTTTTTCAATTCTTCAATTTTCCTGTCAAGATTTTGAACGAGTGCCTCTATCTCTTCGTTACTCTTTGCTGCACTACCATTTCTTATCTTTTCCTTCCTCCTCCTTCTGACCTCTTCTACATGTCTCAGCTTTGGTAGTTGCCTTACAACATTCGGCGAATCATCTGAAGACGACCTCTGTCTCTTCATTCCTTTTATTTTCTCTTGCTCCATCTCCTCCTGGGTATCTGAATCTTTAGCTGATGTCTCCTCCGTATCTTGGGTTCGACTTGGACCATTCTGTTGTTTAGTATGTAATTGTTGCTCCTTTTGTTTCAATAGCTGCTGCTCCTGTACTCTGCTTCTCTGTTCTGCAGCTCTCGTATGGCGGTAGGGTGCATCTATTTCGTTATCTGCACTGTTCCATTCACTTCTCATTGCTGTCGTATCCTCTAGAATCTCACTGTACTGTTCGCTTTCTGTATGCTGCCCTGTTTGTATTCTGTCTTCCTCTTGCGTATGTGTGCCCATGTCCTCTTGTTCGTTGTACAACCTTTGAGGAGTAGGGGTTGATCTATCATATGTTGTTTCCGGTTCTGCATGGATTTGTGCTCTTGTAACAATCTGTTTCCGCGCTAGTGTTGATCTACCGCTGTCACTGACTATGACCTCACTGGAAATAGTATCTATATCCTCGTCGCTCTTGGTCATTTGAACTACCCAGTTGTCTCCTCTCGCAGTTACACCCCAGTCACTAACTTTGAATGTTGTTTCTGTTTCGTCATTATGTATGGGTAGTGACGTACTACTATCTCTATTATATAGACGGTTGTCTCTGTATCTCAATCTCTCTATCAACTCTGTTGGTGGAATATCTTCCTCGTCTTCTGAATTCTCTCTGCAGCAGATGCTGGTACTTGTTCTGTGTTGTTGTTTTGTTCATCATCAATGTCCTGCCCTTCATCGGTGTCGTATTCGATAAGTGAACTGCTTGTTGACTCTGTAGACTCGTAATAAGTCAAAGTGGATTTTCGTATCGGTCTGGCATTCTGTAAAGCTGGTGGTACTATGGGGAGATGATCATCTTTTTTCATCTGCGCTACATGTGCTTTGACTTTTATGCTCTTCTCCTCATTCCATAGTTCATAATTCACCGGTGTTGTTCGTTCCAACACCTTAAACCCATCAAGCCAACTATTATCCATCTTATCTCGGACTTTCTTTTTATAATATACTTTATCTCCAGGCTTAAATTCTTCCAACGTTGCTCTTTTGTCATGCTGCTTCTGCCGTTTCTTGAAGGCTTTCTGTGCATTATTATTTGCTATTTGGTGGGCCTTATACTTCTCTTGTATGATAATTTCAATTGGATCCTCACCTTGATACTTTCTCTGTGGTTGTAATAGATTATCTAATGGGAAGGTGGGTTCACGTCCATATAACAAATAGAAAGGTGAGCATCCTCTTGTCTCATTTACATTTATTCGTATTGCTTCAAGGGCTTGATTGATATATAAGTCCCAATACTGGAGGTTGCCTTGCATATACTTGGCAAGAATATCATTCAATGTGGCATGCATTCGCTCATTCCGTCCATTTGCCTGCGGTCTGTAAGGCGTAGTGGTGGTATGTTGAATATGTAGCTTTTGAAGCGTTCGTTTGAAAGGGTTACCAACAAATTGTTTTCCATTGTCTGTGATTATTCTCCTAGGGCACCCATGTCGTGGCATGAATTCTTGCAGAAAAAATTCAGTTATTGTTGCTGAAGTTGCATCCTTGAGAGGGTAGCTTTCAGGCCATACCGAATACTGGTCAACGATATGTAAAATGTGTTTGTTCCCGGATTGTGTGACTGTATGTGGCCCAGAAATGTCCATGCTGATAACTTCCATGGGGAAATGTGATTGTTTCATCTCTTGTAGAGGGACCCTGGTTGGTCTCATGTTCCGTATTTTACAGGTTTTACAACCATTAATATATTCAGTTATATTCTTATACATGTTTGTCCAGTAGTATCTTTTCTTGATGACATCTATAGTTTTGTCTCGACCAACATGTCCATTGTCATCATGGAACTGTACCAAAATCTGAGGTACTAGGGTTTGGGGAATTACTTTTTGTAGTGTACCTTCTTGTTTGTGGTCAATATGATATAAGGCCTGGTCCTTTGACTGGATAGTAAAATGTTTAAGCGATTTAGGGTTCGCTTCTAACTGTTGGATAAGCTTAACTATCTGAGGGTCTTTCCTCTGTTCTGCGCCTACATCAAAGTACATAAGTTTGTTGTCTCCTCTTTATCTATGTCTGTTGTATCTGTGCCATCGTCAACATCCACTCCGCCGGAACTGATTACATTTATTTCCTTTGTGTTGTCATTAATATCAGTACCCGCATCAGAATCTTATTGCTGTGTAGTACCAGTGTGTGGGATCCTAGATAGAAAATCTGCACATGTATTCTGTTCACCTGGGAGGTGTTCAATGGTCGGACAATACTGTTGCAAGTTGATAGCCCAAACCTGTAACTTTTTTGGTTGTTCCTGTGTCTTGATAAGCCAATTCACCAATGGTTGATGATCTGTTCTAATGGTAAGTTTGGTGCCTCTGATGTAAAAGTCAAGTTTCTTTATGGCATAATGTATAGCGAAGGCTTCTCTTTCTGTAATTGACCATCTAATTTGTGTTTTGGAAAGCGCATGTGATATAAATGCTATGGGCATCTCATTTGGAATCTCTGGTGCAGTTCCTGTTTCATCATCTTCCCTGTGCTGGACTAAACGAGCACCTATCGCTGTTTCGGAGGCGTCCGTATACAAAATCATCGGACGAGATATATCCGGGTGTGTTAGAAGTGGTAATGTTGCGAGTGCTTCTTTAAGATGATCAAAGGACTTCTGACATTCTTCTGTTCACTTGAATCGAGAATATTTCCTAGTGAGGGCGATAAGTGGTTCAGCGACTTCTGAAAATTTTGCGACATGGCGTCTGTAATATCCGCAACAACCAATAAATGCTCTAACTTGCTTCACTGTTTTGGGAGCAGGCATCTTCTTTATTGCTTCTACCTTCTCTGTGTCCGGGCGAATGCCATCTTTGTTCACTATAAATCCTAAGTATTTCGTTTCTGTCTTCAAAAATTGACACTTGCTTAGCTTGAGTTTTATTTGGTGGTGTCGGAGGCGATCAAAGACTTGTTCGACTTTCTTTAAGTGGTCGTCCACTGTACCTGCTGTATGTATGAGTATGTCATCTATATATGCTAATGCGAAAGGATACATTTCTTTTAAAACCTCATCCATTAATGCCATGTATGTCGCTGGGCTTCCCTTTAGACCGAAAGGCATCACATTCCATTTGTAACTACCCATGTGTGTACAAAAAGATGACTTCTCCTTTGCCGCTGGAGTCATGTGAATGCACCAAAATCCTGAACGTGCGTCTAATGTTGTAAAGTATGTAGAATGTGCAAGTGTCGCCAGTATATCGTCAATACGTGGTAGCGGATATGAAATTGTTTTAGTTATTCTGTTTAGTGCGCGGTAGTCGCAGCAGAATCTACATGATCCGTCTTTCTTTGTGACAATTACTATGGGTGATGACCACGCTGATGTAGATCTTTCAATGATGCCCGCCTTCAACATGTCGGTTATGGCTTTCTCCACTATCTCACGATTCTTCAAAGGAGTGTGGTAAGGTCTTAAACTGATAGGCTCCTCTACTGTAGTCTGAATGTCCATGTGTATTGTATTGGTTCTGCCTAACTCCACATCTGTTAGCGCGAAAACATCTTGATGTTTAGTAACAAATGCAGTAATTTTTTTCTTATGTTGATCGTCTGCCTTCAACGTTGCCAACAATTGTGAAACTCGATCTGGTGTGCTCTCTGTTGTGTGCGAGTCTTGGCTTGACCATAGTGTCTTAACATATGTGTTATCCTCTTCTATTCTGTAATCATTGTTTCTAGTCTCTCGTTCCCTATTGTGATATCTCCAATGTCTGCGATTCATAGTTTCGTTTTTTCTAAATGGTTTTTCTGTGTATTCTGCGCTGGGTATTCGACCTGGAGTGTACCGTCCATTTCTTCTAAAGTTGTTATTTTCGTACGGTCGTTCACTGCGGCAGTGATTAAAGGGTTTTGGGTATCTTTCTCCATATCTCTGATGCATTGGTGGAGTTGAGTATCTGTTGTTGGTTATCCGCCATGGAGTATACTCTGACTGCATTCTGTAAGCGTTCCTTCCCCCTTGTCGTTCACTACGGCAGTATGTTGGTGGGGTTGGCAATAAGGAATCTGTAACTAAGTTGATATAATATGGCTGTCCCCTATCATTTGCTGCTTTTCTATATATTCCACCATTAGCTCTTCGCTGTATTATTTGGTTTATTCTTTGTACAAAGCGAGAGTGTTCATTGAATTTATTAATTGTGCCTATGTTTTCCGGTTCGTTTCTACACGCTCTCTCGTATGGTGTATCATCTTAACTATTGTATGTTTTTGCTCCGCATCTCTGGACACTGTTGCGACGAGTCGCATACTTAGAGTTATCCGCTCTCTGTCCATACTGTATTTGTTGACCGTTTTGTATATCCACTGACCTTGTTTGTTGCGTCAGTTTAGCAGTCCTATGTATAAGGTTCTCATTATGTGCTTTGAATCCTTTTGCTGGCGTTTTGTTAACCGGAGAGTAACCTGAGGTAGAGTTTCGGGGTGTATGTAGTTCCGAAGAATGATGTTTATTTCCAGCAAATTCAGGTGTTCTATTATTACTAACAGTGGTTAAGGACGATCTTTGTATTTTAGCTACTATTGCACCTCTGCGTATTGTTGTTGTTTTTCCTGAAGTATTTTAAATCATGATTGGAAAATCCCTAGAAGACGAGATTTCTGCGATGCCTTCTGTAACGAACATGAGAGGTACATCGTTTAAGCCTTCATTATCCAAAGGTTCGATATTTATTGACTGACCCGGTTGAATGTAGTTAGAATTCTTCACTCGACCTTTAGCTATTACCAGTGTGTTAGGTTTCACTGTGACTGGGGCTGTTAACCGCACTAAAGATGCAATGTGTATGTCATCTTGTAGTGGTATGTATTCGCCATTAATCCTAACCTGATGGTTATCACAGTATATCCTGGCATTATTTTTGTTGAGGAAGTCTCTTCCCAGAATAAAGTTTCTCGACATCCCTCGTGTGATTATAAAGTGATGTGTAATGTTTTGTTGTCCTATGCCGAAAGTAATAATGGCAGTACCACATGACTTCATGTTTTCTCCAGTTACTGATGACAAAATTGTTCTCGAGGGCTGAAAAGTCACTAAATTCTTGATTTGTTTATATAATTGTTCCCTGATGAGACTGACTGAAGCGCCTGTGTCTACAAGTGCCCGATAATTCTTGTTATTAATTTTGATTAAACAAGAGCTAGGGTCTGATGTGATATTTATCCTTTGAGGAGGAGTTGTTGAGTACAAAATCTTGTTTTTCTTTATGTTCCTGGACCTTCTTAATTGACCCCTTGTCTCTCCTTGAAAATTCCGCCTGTAATTCTGTGCACCGGTGCTGCCGTAGTATCTGGGGTTATTATAACTATTCTGACATGGACGGGGATGTTGTCGTTGACACTGACGAACTAAGTGTCCTCGGGAACCACAGCCAAAGCAAGTGAAAGTGTTAATCTGCTGTATGTTGCGCTGCCTGGGGGGGGGGGGTATTGAGTATAATTACTATTGTCTGCCTGTTGGTGTCTTGACTGGTTTGAACGGTGCCAACGCTCTCGAAAATGTCCGACCTCCATGGGTTCGTGCTCTGTATTTGTTTCAACCATCATATCATGCTCAGTGCTTTGCTTGAACCTGGTCTGCACGTTCTGTTCCCTGACTGCTAGTTGTATTGCCTCATTTATTGACCTCGGGTCTTTTCGGAATATGTATAACTTCGTGTTGTTGTTCACCAGTCCCTCCACAAAAATACCCATTAGCTGTTTTTCCGTATCTGGTGATGCTGGTAAGCCATCCACAAGTGCTTCCTCTGCCAAGTTTAGTAATCTTTCACCATAAGACTGAATAGATTCGTTAGTTTGTTGTTTCATGCGGCGAAGGAGTGACCATGCGTGGTCTGTATTGGTGATGTGGCTATATCTGAATGTCAATTCTTTCTTAAGGGATTCGTAGGTCTCTGCGGGGTATGCAGCTTCCCGTCTGCGCAAAAAGTCCGAAACCAATGAGTCTGACGACAAGTGTAGTATTCGTTTGCGCTCTTCGTCTGTGCCTGCATTTATCATCGTAGCGAATTTTTCCACGTCCTTTATCCATTTCCTAAACTGTTTAGTATCTCCCGTAAATGGTGGCACAATTGATCTAATTTGGCTGTATTTTGTTCAGTGACCTATCTCATACATTGTTTCTGCAATAGTTTTTAAGGCCGCCATTGTGCATTTTCCAAATATAATAGCTTTTATTTACATTACATGTTCCACCATCTTTTTTTCATAAAGGTACATTCCAATCTCCATTTTATATCCAGGCATGTAGACCTAGGCTCTATGCATTTTCCCAAAGATTTTATTATTATATTCCCTACTGTGGACTCTTGACTAAAGTACTATAACCTGTCAGGCCTGGCTCAATTGCATGCATCAATATCAATTCATAAATCACATATAAAGTTATATAATGTCTGGTGCAGCTATGGTGGCATCGTCATACTTACTCTTTAGTGAGAGAGCGCATAAGTTGTTTCTCAGTAATCTAATTCACCATTTACTCTTCTGTCCTCTAATCTGTTTCAACATGATCAGTCTTATACCCTGTTAAGAAGCATCTCAAACAAAACAACTTATTTTGTAAATCCAACGTCGACAAGTGTTGTAGTATCTGGCTTCGATACTTACGTTGGCGAGAGAGCGCATAACCATACGACAGTGTTGCAAAACTCTGTGCAGTTTTCTTGTTTAATAACAATGTCTCATCTTCTTGGCATGACTGCCCATCCTGGCTATCTGATAATAAAAGTTATCCACTTTTTTAAGCTTTAATATTGCCTTAGCTTCAATATTCTCTTCTGTAGCTCGCTCCCTTAAATGTGAGCTTCATTAGCCTGTGACAATATGTTGAGCTGGTTTAAAAAAAAAAAACATGTCTCTCTTCACTTAAGTCAAGCATAATTAGAATTAAAGACCTCTTACCGGAATATACAGAAGTCCGTTACCTATCACTGTCTTACTATCACCCCTATGAGCTAATCCTAGGTTTAGCAGCACAAATTATTAATCAATTCTAAGGGTTCTCCTGAATTTCCTATTTCTACCTTTCTATATCTAGCTAATTCTGTAGACCTTCTGCAAACCGCTTTTTTTTTTTTTTTTTAAACCTTTATTAAGGTCAATATAACAATGTTATTTACAGAAATTTTTACAAATATCACATCAATAATGAAACCCCCCCCCCCCCCCCCCCCCCAAAAAAAAAAAAAAAAAAAAAAATCCCTCCCCCAATCTAACATTGCAAAAATGTAAAAGCCAAACAGTATACCAAATTATAAACAATATCACATAATAAACATACTGAAGATAAACCCTCCCCCCCCCCCCAATATGTTACAAGTCAATATTCGAAAAACAGTTGAACATGAATGATGAAATGATTAATGGTACATCGACAAAGGGGTGTGACCCCTTACCATGAAATGATTAATGAGGACATATGTTAAGGAGTATTTACATTGATGTTTATAGTATTTACAAACAAAGCTACCTGCTTTGTGTGATGACCAAAGGGTCTATTAATTATTTATTTAAACAATCAACAACAAAAAATTTCAAATTTGTTCCATTGTGTTATGTGTTATTTGTTCATATATTTGTGAAAATATTCTACTGTCATAATGTATGCCGTCATGTACTGCCCTATTCCTACATGTCCACATTAAGTGTCTAAATTCTGCTAATAAAGTTAGGAGTTTAAGTTCTATCTGTCTCGGTAAAGTCGGTAAAGTATTCAACATGACCGGTTGGTACATGTTGAGTGATCGTGGTGTTGTTGCGTGCATATTTTGACGCACATATTACAAAAATCGATATGGCTATTTGATATGGGAAAAAATAGACATTCATTCATTTGTGTATGAAAATGCTGTTTATGGTAAAAGCGAGATAATCCATGTTTGATTCACACTTTTGATTATAGGAGTAATCGTTCTGGATATTGATCCGGCGCAAGGATAGTGCGCTTGCGTTTGTACTTATTTTTTAGGGCCAGAAAATATATTAATTTGCTTATTGTGTTTATGGCCTGAATTCATATGTATTACATATTATTAGTACAAGTAGAATCAGTCCTATATTGTATATTTTGGATGGGTAGGAGGGACTAGATTCTTGTATGCCGGTCTAGCGGAAGTATGAGTTGTCTTGACAAGTCGTGATGAGTTCCGATGTACTGCTAAAAATGGCGGGGTACGTTTTTCTAGAGCTGGTCCTTTCGTCAGAAAAAAATGTCTTACGAAGTGGTTTCTCTTCTGAAGGAGATGGTGTCTCTACGATAGTTTGTGTTAGAGACTCTCCTTATGTCAGTATATAGATGATTCGGACTCCCGGTAAACCCAGCTCCTATTTTTGATGATCTCTCGTCGGTTAGGCCTAGCTTGACTTTTGTGCTTCGCTATGCTAGTGTCGTGTTTTGTATCGACGAAGATGACAGATTTTCCTGCAGCGGTTATGGCTACGTGAATCAACCTGATCACCGTAGAGCTGCATGGAAACATTTATGAAATCCTTTATATACCCATTATAAATTAACTCTGGCTTATATTCTCCTTCCTATGAATGAGTGAACGACGACTCAGGGAGGCAGCCATGTTGGATTTTCGGTCATCATATGTTTTGATCACTGCCAAGAGAACAGATTATTTATCTTATTATCGGACAGTGACAGAGAGATCTCAATCCTGCTAGAAACCCCTTTTCGTGGTTTCATAAGATATACTACGAACTATGGACGTCAAGTAACTTTAGTTATTTATCGATCTGCCTTCACTGACGCGTTTAGTCAGATAGGGAGATGCGGCCATAATGTATCATGACATTGAACTTTTAATGCACTGCCATTATTTCTGAATGTGTCATGACTTCAGATCTGCTATGTATACCTACAAGTTGATATGTCAACATACCATGATGTACTCGTATGTCCCAGTGTGTACGTCTGAATAAATTGAGTAAACTAAGATTCCAGCAGTCTGCATTGGTGCCTTGTAGACACATGTGTATGAGTGGTTATATTGGTCAGCACACGAACAGTACACCATTCGCGGTAATCACACTCTACACTTCTACTTCATACATACACCATCCTGCGTCGGCTGAAGTGACCAAGTTTAGGGCCTGCTTCCCCTGGAGCCTTTGCCTTCCCTCACTCAGGACTAGGGTGAGTTACCCATTTACAGCTGGGTAGACTGGAGCATGCCTGATCTCAACAACACACCACTCTTCCTTACAGAGCATCCAGTGTGTGTGTGAAAGCAACTTGACAGACTGAAACTTTACAGGTGTCTTGGAAGCTATCAATGTTCTTAGTTTGTTTAATGTAGGGACCACTGTCCTACATGTGTAGAACAAGTGGTCCTCTGTTTCTATTGTGTTGTTACTGCACAGTTTACACCTTGGTGGCACCTTGTCTGCTTTCATTGCTGAATGCTTACTCATGATAGGTGTTAAACCGTACAGTAACCTAAATGTAACTTGTTTGGCTTGTGGCTTGACGTCTATTGCATGGATGTTTGTGAAGCTTTGTGTGTAGTCTGTTATAAAAAGATTGTACCCTCGTTTAATCCGTGTACCTAAATAGGGTTCCTGTGCTGCAACTAATAATTTGTATATGAGTTTGGTGTCTTGCTTTACTAACTGTTCGTTTCCTTTTAAATTTTGTAAGCATATCCTATAAAAGGGTGGTGGGGTCCCAAAGAAATGTGGTTGATTATTTTCTAACTTGTGTAATTTAATTAACCTAAGTCCAATGTAGTAGTGTGCTAATGGGTAAAGACCTGGATTTTTTATAATCTCCCCTATATATTTAACCCTTAAAGCTTTAATCTTAGTGTTAATGTCTTGTAAAGCTATCCCTCCCTTGTTCTTAGGTTGTATTAGGGTTGCGTGTTTAATACTTTTAAAGGTGCTCCTAAAAATAAACCTCCTAATCAACACATTTATTTTAATTACAATTGTTTTTGGTATTATTTGGATATTTGCTGTATATATAATTTTTGGCATAATGAAACAGTTCACTATGATACTTCTCCCAAAAATAGTAGCTGTCTTGTATTTATATTTCTCTAACATGTTTTGAATTTTATCTACTAACTTTACCCATGTCTCTGTATTAGGGTCGTGGGGGTTACAAGAATAATTTATCCCATAAATTTTGATTCTGTTAACTTGCGTTAACTGAAAGGGGAAATCTGTCTTGTTTGCCCATTTACCTAATCCCATTAAACTAGATTTTTGAATATTTAGTTTGGATTCGTTAGCGTATCCAAACTCTGTAAAGGTTTCTAATATCTTTCTTATGGAATCTACAGTTGCTGGAAGGAATAAAGTATCATCAGCGTACGCTAATGATTTTCTTTCCCCCTGCCCGGGTACAAAAGTCCCCGTGATGTTTACATCTTGTCTTATTTTTTCCAGCACTGGTTCTAGTGTTAAAACGTATAACAGGGGAGACAAAGGGCAACCCTGTCTCACTGCTCGTGTCAGCCTAACTGGGTCACTTAAACTGTGATTAATTAGTATTCTACTGTGGGTTTTTTTATATAAGATCTCTATCCATGTTCTAAAATAAGTACCTATGTTGTTTGCTTGTAAAGTTTTGTGTAGGAAGGAATGTGATACCCTGTCAAAGGCTTTTTCCTGATCTAGTGATAATATTGCACTTTGACACTGTCTATCATGCGTGTATGTAATGAAATCCCTTATGAAGTGTGTATGTCTACAAATGTTCCTACCATGTACACTACATTGTTGGTCAGGATGTACCAAATTCTTCATGAATAATTTAAGTTTCAGAGTGAGAGCTTTGGCCAAGATTTTATAGTCAGTATTTAAAAGCGAAATAGGCCTGTAATTTTTGATTGACTTTCTGTCAGCACTATCTTTAGGTATTAATGTGATAAAGGATTCATTTAAACTATTCGGAAGCTCTCCTTTCTGGAAGGCTTCCTCAAACACTTTAATTAAAAGGGGACCTAAAATTGGGAAAAAGAAGAAGTAAAATTCTGCCGTTAACCCATCTGGGCCGGGTGATTTATTTTTCTGGAAAGTACTAATCGCTTCCTTTAAGTTTTCTAAAGTGAAAGTTTCGTCTAATTTTTTGCTCTCATCATCACTTAAACGTTTTGTGTAGTGTAGAAATTTATCCTGTATGTTTTCGTTAGTTGGTTCTTTAGTGTATAATTTTGTGTAGTATTCAAAAGAGGCGTGTCTAATATTAATGTCTTCTGTCTGTTGTTTCCCATTCATATCAAATATTTCCTGAATCTGTTTACTGTGTTGTACATTTTGTTCAATCGCTAAATATTGTCTACTGGGTGTTTCTTGTGTAATAGTATTTAATTTTGACCTAAGGAGAGCTCCTTGGTATGTGTGTTGTTTGTACAGGTCTAACTGCTCTTCTAAAGAATGAATGTGTGGGTTAGATTTGTCTATCTGCTTTGTTAAACTTATTGCGTCTTCTAATATATTTTGTTCCCCCTTAAAAGCCCTGTGTATTGTTGTTGCTAAAATCTGTGTTCTATCCCTTATTGTGTTTTTTAACAGGTCCCAATATTCTGCAATGTTGTTATTGGGGATATCCTGTGTGTAACCCTGAATGAGTTGTGTTATTGTGTCTGTGAAGAAAGTATTTGTTAGCAAATTATTGTTGAATTTCCAATGTGGGATCTCTTTAATTTTGTATATGTGTGCCCCGTATTTAAAACTGTGTATACTGCTTGATGGTCTGTAAATTTAAGCGTATTTTTAATGTGGTAAGTTTTGTGTATGTTGTAACTGTTTGTTGCGTATATTCTGTCCAGTCTAGAAGCTAGTCTAAGATATGGGTTTCTCTTGTCGTGGAATGAGAAAGCTTGTGTTTGCGGTTGTAGTTTTCTGTAAACGTCTACTAAGTTATGTTTGTCAAGCATAGATTGAAGGCGTCGTATTGATAAAGATGTGTAAGGTTTCTCTTTTCGTAAAATTTGGCCAAAAGAACTCCTGTCTAAATTTGTCAAAACACAGTTGAAATCACCTCCTAACACTATTTTGGTTCCTTTGTAGTACCTATCTATAGTGTCATACAGTTCGTCATAAAACTTAGGTCGGTCATTTTCCGTCGCTGGTGCGTATATGTTAATAAGTGTGTGCATGTCATGTTTATTGTGTTTATTTTGTATTTGTATAATGACAATTCTGCCACAATTGTCTGTTCTATAATGTACTGCTTCCCAATCCTCATTTATTTGGAGGATGGCAGTACCCCCATGGCAGGTGCCCCGGGCGAACCAGCCATGTTTAAGTCCTAATCTAGTTACTATCTGGTCGGCATGATACCTAGAAGTAATCCCCGTTTGTTGCAAGAACAAAAAGTCGGGTTTCTCTTTTTTAATTAGTTTAAATACATGGTCCAGCTTATTTCTCAAACCATTGATATTGAGAGATATTATCACTAGACTGCATGTCGGAGTGGTAAGCTGAGGTTGGCCACTCGCTATAAACTGTCTACATGGCAAAGTGGCAGAGTGGCCACCTGCAATATCTAAACTATTTGACAAAACGGGGGCTTGCGAACCGTCTGTAGAATTACAAAGCTGAGTAGTGATCTGAGGCTGGCTACTCGCTACAGGTGAGTTACTCAGTAGAACACTAGTTGATGGTTTATTATGTGTTTCAATGATTTTAGGAGGCAAAGTAGTAAACTGGTCATTTGTTACACATGGTTTACACAGCATAGCGGTGCCCGTCGGCTGACCGCTTTCTGTCGTAACTAGGTCACTCGACACATTCATGTTTGCATTACTCGACGAAGCGGTGCATAAAGGCTGACCTGCTAACCTAGTTACATGACTGCCTGACGGAATAGTGATCTGGGGCTGACTATTCGTTCTGCACTGATAATTTAGGCTAGACACAGATGAAACCGCGTCGCCTAAACCTCCCATCCCAGTACGGGGGGGAGTTGTCTGCTTAAAGGAAACTGTGCGCATGTTTAAGTGTGTGTATTTGTGAACAAACTAATTATCAAAAAACTATTTACAATAACACAACTCATAATAAAACATTCTAACACCACTCCTAAACTATAGGTGTTGGCACACTTTACTATAATAAAATACATTCTTATTATTTTTATTTTTATCTTTGACATTAGCACTTGTGTCCTCTTGAGGGGGGGGGGGGCATCTCACACGCTCTTGACACCTGACACATCAAGAGTTCTGGCTTGCACTGGCCCCCAGTGCAGGGAAGAGAGGCTCGAAGGGGTAGACTCATGAGTCGCTCACATCTTCTAGGTCTTGCCCATCAAGGAACATACTGGCCTGCGTCATCATAGACTCCATGGCTTCTTCGTCAGTTGCTGATGCTGCTGCCCAACTGGGAAACAGCTTCTCTTGTGACCCCACTGAGGTCTGGCTTGGATCATCAAGATGGTTCTCGTTCAGCTCTAACCCATCTATGATGGGCATAGACTCGTAGCATGGAGAAGGCTCCTGTGTAAGCACCTTCGGTGATGGTGGTAGCTCCCTTCGGCTAGGGGAGCGCTTGCTTGGTGACTTGCTGTCACTTCTCCTCCCCTCTTTGGATCGTACAGGCTCTCTTGTTTGGATCAGGAGCCTCTTCCTGCTTTCTTTTATTTCTTCTTTTGTGAGGATTTTGGTGTAACCCTCCATTTCTCTGGCTTCTGCGGATTCGGGGCTCTCTGGGGCAGGGGACGCAGTTGTCCTCTGTTCTGCCGGAGTCTTGTCAATCTCCACCGCTTCTTTCCTCAATTGTTTTGCTTGAGTTTGAGTTTGATTTTGGTTTTGATTGGGGGCCGCCCTCTTCCTTGGGCATTGACTAACCCAGTGGTCGTCACCCCCACAGATGGCACACTGGGTCCTTCTACCTGGTAACGATACCCACACTCTTTGAACTCTTTCCGTCGAGCCCTCCATTTTGAGGTTGACGAAGTGGGGTATTGGGTGGTCTGAAGGCTTGAAAAAAATGTTCCACTTATCGTGGGCCGTTTTAACTCTTGAGACCTCTGCCTCCTTGTCTCCCGTCACTGCCGCTGCTAAGCGTTTGGCCGCCTCTGCCTTTACCGTTGGGGGCATCCAGTTTAAAACCCCCTTTGACTTCTCTTTGTCTAAATGTTCCACATACACTGTCATTTGGGGATTGCTCCACTCAAATTTGCGGCCATGTAAACCCGCATAATGTTTCATATGTGCTGCCGCCGTCAGCGTCGCGAACCACTTAAAGGGCCCGGCGAATCTATACAGGGTGGCAACGCCACTGACACCAACCCCAGCTGGTCCGGCCAGAATGCTGGCAATAAGGGAATAGGAGGCCCTGTTGGCCTGCGGCCCTGCAATTGAAATGACCAGTGTTCCTGGTTTGTGGAGTTCTCCTCCTTCAAAGTCTTCTTCCATTTTCATGGCAAAAGTCGGCACAACTGGTGCTGGCATTATTTTTTCTTACCTTTTCTTGGTTATAAAAACCAAATAGGAATAAACACAGTCACAAAATTAGCCTAGCTAAAATAGCTAAGCTAACACACAGTCCTGGAAAAAACCCGTCCAAGAAGGAAAAAAACGACACTTCTTGAGAGCCCAGCTAAACTGGACTTGCTCTGTCAACTTCTCTGGTGGGACTGATCTCCTTTTGTCCTTCAATTTCCTATCTGATGGTCCAAAGTTGTTTCAGTTAATACGATTGGTCCATTGTTCAGTTCACTCACCTAACGCCACCTACACGCTTAATTCTATGCTGGCAACCCCGTGAACTGTGCTTCATAACTGTTTACATTTCGCTCACTTCTCACGTGCGGTTCCCTATCCTAACTCACTAAACTTGTAAAGGGCGTTAATATTCATAGTTATTCCCCTTAGTACTTTTTATCTTAGTTTCATTAATCCTTCTATATCTTTACTAAAACTAAACTGATATGCAAATTTGGTAGACTCTAATGATATATACTTAGATTACATTAAAGTCTAAAAAGGTTCCCTCCCTTACAAAAAACACTACATTTTCATTCTTTTATCTCCCATGTTAAGAACAAATAACTTATTACAAAAATTATTTAAATTTCTAAAACCATTATCTCACACTTTGTTATTTTAACGACCCAAAATTATTGTTCATCTGACTTTAAATCAGTGTATTTTACACTGTACAACCACACGGTGACAATAGGATTAAAAAAACCCAGATCACACAAACATTCATTTCCCACTTTCGCGCTTATAAAACCCATTCATTATTATCTGGGACTGACCTACGTTTACCTTGTCAGAGCATTAACGGCAACTGAACTTTGAATGAATGCTGCGTTTTGTGTAAAAACGTCTTATTTGCATTTAAGGTCTGTCATTCTTACAAGTATCATCTTCTAGCACATATAAACGCTTAGCATTAAAGTAGGAGGGACAAAGCTAGCGTGAAAGGCCAAGCGGTCACAGGAAATACCCCGAGAAAACACTGATGTATGATAATAGATACACCGAGAAAACACTGACGTATGATAGGAGATACACCGAGATAACACAAAAATAAGAATCTACAGCTTGAATGTAAAGGTTAAATTATTGTATGGCTGTGAATTTATGACAGGAGATACACCGATAAGACGATGATGTATGATAGGAAATACCCGTTCTACTTGTACACTTAGGTAGGGAATTCAGTATGATACGTCTATACATGTCAGTAGTGCATGGAATGTCAAACACTATTTCTTTTTTCAAAAATTCTATTGTAGGAGTAATTGTACTATAGTGGAAAAACAAATGATGTTCTGTCTCATGTGTGTTGGTGTTACATAATTTGCATTTTGGGATGTTTTTCCATTGTGCAACAAGTTTTTGCCTAATGGGTGTCATGCTATATAGTAATCTAAAGGTGACTTCCTTTGCGGATGGAGCAGCTGGTAACTCGTGCAGGCTTCTAAAAATAGGTTGATAATCAGTTATGAAATAATTGTACCCACGTTTTATCCTTGTCACTAATAATGGTTCATGACGTCAGACTTGCCTCTCTCTTGTTTTACTACTAGCATTACCACTAGACCACAAGGTATTTTATATTTGGGCATGCCGGCAAAATAAAAGCAATGTAGATATGAGTGCAGAGTCATATAAAATCCAAAAGCCAACAACAACAACAACAACAGTTATTAACAATATCTTACAAAAACACAGAGAAGTGCTATAAGACTACGTGAAGACAGCACGACAACAGTAAAGAGACGAAACTGACATGTAAAATGGCCACATATCAAAATCACATAGGATACCAAATATATTTCTTTGCAGCATAGTACTAAGTAATAGAAAATAGGTCAAAAAGAAAGAGAAATAAATTGACAAACACGATTAATGGACATGTGTACTTGTGACGGAATTAAACAGACTAACACTGAAAATATAAAAGTAGCGACTACTTGGCACGCGCTTATCGTCTGTGGTGCTCAAGAGTTATGGGACATGTCAAGTCAGGTCACGTGTAATATTAGTTACATCAGTCACGTGGTCCATTATTATGAAAGATATAAGACAATTTCTCAACAAAGTTTAATAATTATTTTTTCGAATTTATAATTTCCATCTTTCAACTTCTTGATTTCTATGGTTACACAATGGGCTGATCACCTGTTTGTCAAACATTTTGATTGCATGTTTTATCCGGGAGCCTTTTGCCCTTTGGGTCACCTCTACACTCTGTGTACGGGGTACAAGAGGTTCCGATTAAGAAAGAAAGAGAAAGATGTCCATGTTTATTATTTCTATTATGTCTTTTACGTATATTTCGTCTTGTCTAACACAAATAAAATTGTGTCACTGTGGTATCAGCACTAATGCTGACATACAGGTTCTGTATAAGTATTAAGACATGTACACACTTATGCACACATCAGTTTGAAAAAAAAAAAAATTATGGTTGAAAGCCTGAACAGAATGGTACTGCAAACAGCCACTGAGTCTATTAGCAGAGAGACAAGACAGAATTACAAACCATGTTGAACTGAAGAACTACAAAAGTTTGATGATGAACTACACAAGATAGAGACAGAACAGAATTACAAACCATGTTGAACTACAAAAGCTTGATGATGAACTATACAAAAGAGAGAAAAGAAACAACCGAAGACATTCATAAACACTGGTCACGTGAGAAATCAGACTTCTTTACGCCTAACCACAAATTTGTAAGGGGAAGTACCATTTATTTTTTTTGCAAGGGCAACAACACGATTAAGAAAATAAATACTAAATTAAATAAAACTTTTTTTTTATACATTAAATATATCCAGTTAATTTAACAACTAATTTAATAAAAACAAAGTGCATTATGAAAATTATACGGTAATTAAATTTTATAACACTTAAAAGTTTTTTTTTTTTGTATTTTATCAAAGATTTTTAAAAAACATTTTATCGGATACAAGTTTTAAAGAACTTACTACTAATATGGTCTGTCACTTTTAATATTAATAATGACTATAAAAAAAATCTAGATGATTTCGTTGTTTTGAGCACCAAAATGTCTCGTCAGCGCTAAAGAGCGCTCTTCATCAAATCATGAACACTTACTTACTTACTTACTTAGTCGTTCCCCTTCTTCCGTGAGGTGTAGAGGTTTGGAAGAGAGAGCGCCAGACTATCCTATCGGCTGTCTTCCCCCTGGCCTGGTTCCATTCTAGCCCTCTGTCCTTCAAAGATTGTCTAATGTTGTCCTCCCAGCGGATTCTGGGTCGTCCTGTGGGGCTGGATCCCTGGCTCTTTGTTTCCCCTGCTTGTCGTGGTAACCGATCTTCTCCCCATCTGCAGACATGGCAAACCGTCTTAGTTGGAACTGTTCTACTTGGGTCTGCAGGGGGTGGAATTTTAGGCCTTGACGTATCGTCTGGTTGCGGACCATGTCTCTTCTTGTTACTTCAACCCCCTTCCTCAGATACCTCATTTCTGAGGTTTGGATCTGGCTTTTATGGGTTGTAAAATCATGAACACACTATATAAAAATAAAAACAACAAAAGACATCCCAGACAAATATGTTTACGACATGCACTCTTATTTATACGCACGGACATAAATATTACAAAGGTGGAGGAACAGTCGTTATAGATAAACATGACTAAGGTCATTGTCTAAGTTTATGTTTGGATGTTTTTGTTGTTGTTGCACAGTATCGACACCACTGCACTCCGGGAAAACCCATAGGTACTCAGTCTCCCTCAGGCAACGTGATTGTTCCATGAACCACTAAGTCAATGATGATCAATACTCACACACAAGGTCAAGTATTTACAAACATCTCCAAACGTTTACAATGATGATCAGTACTCACACACAAGGTCAAGTATTTACAAACATCTCCAAACGTTTACAATGATGGTCAATATTCACACACAAGTCAAGTATTTACAAACATCACCAAACTTTTATAATGATGATCAATACTCACACACAAGGTCAAGTATTTATAAACATCTTCAAACGTTTACAATGATGATCAATATTCACACACAAGGTCAAGTATTTACAAACATCTGCAAACGTTTACAATGATGATCAATACTCACACATAAGATCAAGTATTTACAAACATCTCCAAACGTTTACAATGATGATCATTATTCACACACAAGGTCAAGTATTTACAAACATCTCCAAACGTTTACAATGATGGTCAATACTCACAGACAAGGTCAAGTATTTACAAACATCTCCAAAATTTACAATGATGATCAATACTCACACAAAGGTCAAGTATTTACAAACATCTCTAAACGTTTACGGCTACTGTTTTTATTTAAATATAATACTTGGATTAACATTGTGCTTTATAAAACAATTAAAAAGAGTCTTCCCATGATGCATACCTTGGAGCTGTCACATCTTATCTCCTCTGCGATCTCTCTATGCTAATTTTTAAACATTTTGAATCAATACATCATCATCACACAAAGTTAGTGTCGCTAGCGCTGACAAGTGTTGTAACTCAATTTATGATACAGACCGTTTCACATGATATCGCAGACAAACGTATCAACGACAATTGCACCTACAGATATAAGACATTTGAGTCGTTACTGTTACAACACCAACTTATGCCGGCTTATGTTTGGCTGTAAAATATTTTTTATTTCTTTGTTCTTCATGATTTTATATAAAGGTCCTAATATTACCACGAAATTTGTAACCCGCAGCAACCACATTCAATGTTTCAAATATGTTCTGGTGTACTGGCAATGGTAAACTGATTCCCAGCCATACACGTTCTAGAATATGCTCAACAGTATATTAGTATAGGGGACACCTTTCATTATGGTGACTAGGCCTTATACAAGCAGATTATCTTATTCTAAGGTGCAGCATATATATATATATATATAAGGCAAAGTTTGTCTGTCTGTCTGTTACCTTAAAACTAGAGAACGGCTGAACTGATTTTGACGCGGTTTTCTCCAGCGTACTTGGCATGTCTCTGTATAAAGTTTTGAAGATATATACATATATTTTTTTTTTTTTGGAAAAAAAATCGTGCGTGCGGCACATTAATTTCGAAAAGGCGGCTAGACTTTAAGCGCTATATCGAAACAATGTAAGATGGACTTTCTTCTTCTTCTTTGATCTTTAGCCGCCGACCGCCAAAGCAGTCAGTGGCCATCACGCCTTGTGGCGTCTTGTAGGGCAACAACAAATTGATTCCACTTTGCTCGGTCGGTGGCCATCCTTCGTTTAGTGCCCCAACTCTGGTTCATTCTTTGCATCTACTCCTCCACGGTCCTCTGCCAAGTTGTTATTGGTCGGCCTCTCTTTCGTTTTCCTTCAGGGGTCCATAGCATAGCTGTTCTTGTGATGGCATCGGGGTCCCTTCTGAGGACATGGCCAACCCAGCTCCAGCGTCTGCCAGCTATGATGGTGTGCATGTCCTCTTGCTTGCTCCGAGTAAGCAGATCTTGGTTGGTGATGGTATTCTGCCAAAAGATTCGGTGCATTTTTCTTAGGCATGTTGTGTGAAAAGAAGACAATATCGACATTTCCTTCTCTGTAACTCTCAATCATTCCGCACCATAGAGACGCACAGAAAGCACACAGCTCTGATATAATCTTAATTTTGTGCTAGTGCTATACTGAGAGGACTTGCAGGTGTTGTTTAGACTAAAAAAAGGCTGTTCTTGCTTTGTTCATTCTGTTGTTGATGTCTTTGCTTGCTCCGCCGTTCGGTGTTACTATGCAACCTAGGTATGTGAAGGTGTCTGTCTGTTCCAGTTGCTGATTCCTTACTGATATGGGCTCAGGGTTGCTCACATTGAGCGTCATGATCTCTGACTTCTTTAGATTGATGTTCAAGCCCACCTGCTGGCTATATTTATTAAGTCTATTCGTTTTTTCCTTGGACTGCCCTCTGTTGTCTGGCGCATCACCCAGTCTATGACTTAAAAATAGAGTGGTTGATAAAGGGCATTCCTGTGCTACTCCTGTATTCACCTCAAAGGTCAGGTTGCTCTGCCAGACGCTACACGTAAAGTTGGCATATCAGCTTTTTATGATTGACACTATTCAGCTTTGAATTCCATAAGCCCTCAGTATTTTCCATAAACTGTCCCTATGTGTTCTGTCAAAAGCCTTTTCAAAATCAACGAAATTAATGTACAGCTGTCTTTGCCATTCTGAGCACTGCTCTATAATGTTCCTGAGGGCAAATATGTGATCAACACATCTTCTGTTCTTTCTAAATCCGGCTTGTTCTTTCCTCAGTTTTTGGTCTACTGCTTTTGAAATTCTCTGTATAATTATCCTGCCTAGTATTTTGCTGGGAACTGAGAGAAGAGTGATTTCTCTCCAATTATTGCAGTCTGCAAGATCTCCCTTTTTGGGCAATTTGACAATTATTCCTTTGTTCCACTCCGTTGGTGTTGCCCCTGTTTTCCACACTTGTGCAAATAGGGGTTCTAATAGTTCTGCTGCTAGCTCAGGGTTTGTCTTAAATAGCTCTGCATTTAAGTTATCATGGCCAGGATCCTTTCCATTCTTTAACCCTTCGATTGCTGTGATGATTTCTTCTTTTCGTGGAATGTCTGTATTAACATCTAGATCGTTTTCAGCCTCAGGAACATTTAATTGTGTCTCTGGTGGTTCCTTGTTCAGAGTTTCTCTGAAATGCTCTGCCCATCTTGTTTCCTGTCCCTCTGCTGTCGTGATGAGATTTCCTTTCTTATCTCTTACTAGTGTAATATTGTTTGCACTTCGTTTTCCACTGATGATTTTAGTTATTTTGTATACTGTGCTTTGTTCATTTCTCAGTGCTGCCTCTTCTGCCTGTCTTGCAAGATCGTCTAGGAAATTCCTTTTGTTGGCTCGGGTTTGGCGTTTAACTTCCTTGTCCAGCTGACTGTACTGTTCGCTATATAGTTGCTTTAACCTAGGGGACTTCGCTTCTGTTTTCTTTCTTTTCATTTCCTTTCTCGTCGTTATGGTGTTAAAAGTTTATGGTGTTATCCAGCCTTGCTTCTTCCTTTCCTTGAATCCCAAGCAAGATATATATATATATATATATATATATATATATATATATATATATATATATATATATATATATGTGTGTGTGTGTGTTAGGTCACATGTTAGTAATAAAGTATGAAATGTAAATCACAACTTGCGCCAATCCTGGCTCACAGACGTTTACTCAGATGAATAAAAGAGACTCGAATCGGCCTCTTACACGCGTCTGGGGTGTTGTTAATTTAATTTCCCCTCTCTGACTTCGTGTGCGTTCTTTCAGTTTCCTCAGTCCCGGTTTCCTTATTTAAAATGCTAGAGATTTCCTGTGCTATATTGTAAGTCCTCATAAATACTCAAATGAAAGGTGTCCGGTTATTAAGAAGGAATTCTGAATCTTATTCTTCCCTGTAGCAAGGTCTGGTATCTTGGCGAGCGATTTCTCAAGTGAAATAGCTTGAGAAAATGGTCAGATTATATTCGCTGCCTTCCCACGCATTTGTCATGCGCGCCTCAAAAGGATCTGCCAATCGGATTTGAATATGTTGCGTGATCAGTTAATGCAAAATTTCAAACATTACTTTTCTGAAAATGGGCTGTACACATCCTCTTGCCCTTGGGTACAAACTTACGAACATATCGGTAATCTCATCTAACAGCGTGTTATCAATGTAACCACCATTACTTTTATCAGAAAGTAATCTCTTATCTGTGTCTGTCCATCAGTTGTCTCCCCGTATTCCAAGCTTTGGTGATGAGCGCACCCGTGTCTTATCAGTGATTAAGCACTGCGCTGAGGCGATTTACGTGTTAATCTGTATACTGAAATCGCTGCGCCCACAGCTGCCAACATGGTTAGGTCGCTGCCACTCCTTGCAACGCATGGGGAAATGGGTAACAACCTTAGAGAAGGGTGTAAGAAGGAAAATACATAATATCTGCTATACATAGCAAAAAAGGAAAGAAAGAAAGTGCGACAAATGAAAGCCCACAATAAAATCAGTATTACAAATGTACCGATACTGCCGGAGTGAAACAAAGATCGATAGGGCCGCCCCGTTCTGTCACAATGTTCTTTTGATGTGGCCAAACTTCTGGCAGTTTGAGCATTGAATGGCTGGTGGAATGTAAGCTTCTGTTTCAATTTTAGTACTGCCACTGAAGAAATGTGATGGGATTTCTCGTCCTTCTAATATAAATAACTATTATTACAGTGTAAGTTCCTCATTTCTGTGATATCCTTTCCAGTTTAAGAATCCTACATTTTGGATTTTCTGTTTGTAGTCTAGTTATTATTTCTTCCTCTGGAACTGTCACAGGAATTCCTTTAATTACACATTTCCTGGTTTCTTTGACTAATTCTAGTCTAGCTTTAATGCTGTGTGCCAATTCTACTTGAACAGGACTTACTTCAATTTGTTTTATTAAAGCTTTTGACTTTTCAGTCATGTTCATTGTGAGTATTATGCCATAATTTGTTCTTTTTATGTGTGTTATTGACCTTTTGTCTATAACTTTCTAATACATTGATGATCTTACTGTCTGGTAATGCTCTAATACTTACCACTTTGCTACTGATTTGAAAAATCCTTAACCTTGGGAGGTTTTGTTCAACTTTATGAGTAGGCCTATTGATTTGTTGGTCTTTCCTTTGGTTCTCAACACTCTTATTCTTTGAATCAATGTTCAGATTATTGGTTTTATCTGTCATTTTACTCTGACATCTTCCTTTTTTCTTAATTGTTTCCTTTGAAGCTTCTATCTTGTGTCCTTCCTTTTCTCCATTTGTATTCCAGATTTCCCCTTGATCATCATTCTGTGAGTCAGCTTGTACTATTTAAGCTCATGATTTTCTGGAGATACTACATGTTTTCAATATTGTTACAGCTGGCATGTCTTCTAGAATAATTTTCCTTATTTAACTTTAAATGTGATCTCCTACGCCACAAGGCATGGTACTTGAAGAAGAGGATTCCCCACAAGTGGTTTCCCTTTTAACGACCTGGTTCATCATTCTTCGAAGAGACGCATTATCATTATCATCACCTTTCAGATCCCATGAGAGCAAAAGCCTTCAACAACCTTGACCTTCCTGTCTTGTGCCATCATCTGCAGGTCTATCCATGTCTTCTTCATTCTCTTCATGTCTGTTTTCAGTTTTCTTCTCCGTGTGTTCCATGCGGTCTTCCTCTTTCTCTCTTACTTTGAAGACAGATCCCAGAACAAGGA